>JAEQBH010001413.1:0-432453 GCA_016808115.1 Tetrastigma voinierianum | reverse complement strand
GTTTTAAAGCAAACGGTTGAGCCAAGCTCCCGTTTAGATTTCAAAACGATCGGTTGAGCCAAGCTCCCGTGGGATTTTAAAGCAAACGGTTGAGCCTAGGCTCCCGTTTTTATGAAAAAGTTTTGAGAAACTTTTAAAGCAAAAGGTTTGTGAAAGGTTTTAAGAAACTTTTCAAACAAGATAAAGAAACAAGTTAAAGAAATTATAGTTTTATAAACTTCAAGCAAGAAACAATAAGAGTTTTTATAAGCTTTTAAAGAGAAGCAAAGCAAGCAAGCTAAGAAAAGTTTCTGTGAAACTTTAAAAGGTAAGGAAGCAAAGTAAAGCTTCGGAATAATTGTAAAAGAAAGTTTGATAGCGGAGATGTTTTCCTAAAAGAAAAACATTTTATAAAACATACACTCACCGAGCCTGCTTAGCTCATTATTTTGTATTTAAAACTATTTTCCGTGCATTGCGATACCGACTGGAGCATATTAGATTATCCTCGACATTTATTTCACTGTAATTAAGAACAAGCAGTAAGGGAAATACTTGAACTTGTATAATCGGAGCATATGTATGTACATGCAGTAGTTTTAGAGAATGTGCTGGTATGTCGTTGCCATATTTTGATATATAGTGTAAATTGGCTGTATACAGATTTGGAATTCTAGACTATGTGCAAACATTATGTCGGTTTTTTCCGCCGCTAAGATTTTTACCAACTCAGTTATAGTCAAAAGAAAAATATTTTTATAGGAGGTTTAAGCAAGCACACGGCTTCGTCACGTGAATTTCTAGTCATAAAGGCAACGGCCGATTTAGAGTAATCAGATCCCGCCGCCTAAGGGTGGTGTGTCAGGGTGGTATCAGAGCAGGTTGTATACCACGACCTAGGACATGAGGAGAGATGATACCACGAAGGTGGCATCGTGAGCATGGGCATTGGCAAACTATGCAAGTTTAAGTTCAAAGTACATACATATGAGGAGTTTCAAAGTATTAAATAGTTCATATTTTTGGAAATTACAGCACTATGTCAGGTAGAGGACGTAGAGGTCGTCATAGGAGAGTTATTCCAATGGGTTTCGAAGGCCCTACAAGTACTGCGAGAGATGAGCACGTAGTCAGTTCCACTACCGCCTCTATGAATCAAATTCTCCCAGCAGAGGTTGGCCGATCATCTAGGCCACTGTGTGAGCTCAAGTGCCGTGGATTGTTTACGTGAGAGCAGTGGCACAGATTGCTCGGGATAGTGTTTTCATACGACTCCATCGCCAGCCGCAAAGATCCACCACAACCGTAGAGGTTCTGTAATAACTCGGAGGTCATAGAGAGAGTACAAAAGCTGGGCACCAAGCCATATGACGGCAGTGGTGATCCAGAAGTAGCCTGGTTATGGCTAGACCAAGTAAATAAGGTTTACAGAGTTATGGGCTACACGGATGAGTAAAGAGTCTTGTTTTCCGCTGGCTCAAGATGTGGCTATGATCGCGGGAAGTCAGAGGAGTGATCCCTGACATATCATGGGGACCAATTTCAAAGAAGAATTCACCGTCATCTGGCCCGTATCATAAGGATTCAAAATTTATATTCTTCAAATTAGAACAAAAGAACACGCCGCTGTCATAATAAGAGAAGAAGTTCTCAATTAGTTAGAGGTTCTATATTCGTTAATGAAGTCCCGGCGTGTGGTTTTATCAGATTACAAAGACAGATCGTATGCATTTATCAAAGGGTTCCTCATAATAGATTTGGGGATTCTGGTAGAGGCCGCCCGAGAGCTGGAGCAGCAACCACACTATGTATTAGAGCAGCAAGAGAGTAAGAGTAGGAGGAGCGCACCAGCACGTCCCAACAAATCTCAGGGATGTTGACAACAGAAAGAAAGCAAGAGCAGGTTATAGAGGCCGAGGTGCAAGACGAGGAGCTATCTCTAGTCGTGTGGATCGCTGAGGCCCCACTGCTAGCATTGGCACCGTATATTCCTCCTGAGTCATAGATGCCGAAACTGGCTAACTGGGGCGAGTAATGCAGAGATTCAAGACGGTGTTTCCACTATGGCCGTGAAGGCCATTTCATTAGGGAGTGCCTCGCCTGATTGGTGCGGAGACATTAGTAGCCGCCTAGCTACCCGCACTGCAGACTCATGGGCCGTAAGTCTTCATGAGAGGTTTCCAAGCAGAAATAACACAAATCAGGTAGAGGCGGTCGTGGGTATAGGCAAAGGCAATACTGTGGAGGCGACATGAGTCCCGCACTCAAAGCGCAGTATATGTTGTGACCCAGTAAGATGCAGATGCAGCTCCAGATGTAGTCACTTGTATTATTTCTATCCTTGATCATGATGCTTATACATTAGTGGACCTGTGAGCTGTGATTCATTTCGCATCCAAGCCTATTCTTAGATCTTTTCCAGATAGAGACCCAAATCCATTGGGAGGGTCGTATGGAGGAGTTTCCTCCGCTGGAGATCCGTTACCGCAGTATTTATAGTCGAGAGAGTAGAGTAATCGATTGAGGGACGTGGAGTTCCAAGCGGATCTTGTAGCTTTAGATATGAGGGACTTCGATGGTTCTCAGATGGATTGGTCATTCGCCATAGAGCCACAATGTTAGATTGTTATAAAAAGGAAGAAGCTGAATAGACCAGTGAAACTGAGGAAGTTCGTGAGGATTACGTGAAAGAGTTATCTTCCTCGTATGATCTCCGCCATGACACATTGCAGAGAATGCCGTAAAGATATCGTGGTTATCTAGCTTATGGTGGAGACAGGAAGGAGGGGACTATATCGATAAGATCTCCACTTGTCGAGAGTTCCCGCATGTATTTCCGATGATATCAGCAGGATTACTTCCAGATAGAGAGGTGGAGTTCACCATTGATTTGATCCCAAGGACTGAGCCATTTCCATTCCTCCCATAGGATGGCTCTCGCAAAGTCGAGGAGCTTAAGGCCCGCTAGAAGAATTGTTAAGGCGGATTCATTCAACCGAGCATATCCCCATGGGGAGCTCCATTTTCGTGAAAAGAAAGATGGAGTTTGCGGTTGTGTATTGATTACAGGCAGTTGAACATAGTTACCATCCGCAATCGCATCCACTCCTAGGATCAGCGAGTTATTCGACGTCAGGGTCCTGCGTACTCCAAGATACTTGAGGCTCGGGTATCATCAGTTGAGGCGCAGAGGGTGATGTTCCTAAGACTGCATTCAGACACGCTTACTGACATTATGAGTTTCTCGTGATGCCGCTTGGCTTGACTAATGCTCCTAGCCGCTATGGATTTGATGAACTCCGGTATTCCAAATTTATTCGATAGTTCACATAGCTTTATTGGCGATATCTAGTGTATTCAGGTAGTTCAGAGGAACATTCAGAGCACCTAAGGATTGTATTACAAACCCTAAGGGGGAGACAAGAGGCGCTGTTGAGCAAGTGTCGGCTTTGGCTCGGCTGGGCGGCATTCCTGGTCATGTAATTTCAGCGAGGGGTGAAAGGATCCCGTAAAATAGGCTGTGCCGTAAATTGAAACCACCAAAGAATGTGTCGAGGTCGAAGTTTCCCTTTGGTTTAAAGGTGGTATTACGTGAGTTTGTTGAGGGGTTCTCCAGATAGCACCCATCGACCAAGCCGACAAGAAAAAGATGTTAAGTATGATTGGTATAGCCCTGCCAACAGAGTTTTGAGGAGTTGAAAGATAGATCGACTTCACCCGCCTAGCTTTACCCAATGGAAGATGATCATGGGTTTACTAAAGTGATGCTTCCCGGCAAGGCCTTGGTTGTGTTTTGATGCAGAATGATAGGGTGATTGCATATGCCTCAAGACAACTAAAGAAGCATGAGGAGAATTACCCTACACACGATTTAGAGCCAGTGCCAGCCGTGTTTCAGACAAAATATGCAGACATTATTATATGGTGTTCTCAGATCTTTACGTATCATAAAAGTCTTCAATATATTTTCACCCAAAAAGAGTTAAACCCGAGGCAAAGAAGATGGCTTGTTGATTAAGGATCACGATCGTATACCCACTTCAGCACCACCCAGAAAAAGCTAATGTCGTAGCGCATGCCCGAGTAAAGTACCAGAGAGTTCTTCTTTGCCTCACAGAGATCAAAGTTATCTTCCACTACTGCGGATCCGAGAGCTTAGTAAGTGATATCGCGTTTATATCCGTGAGCCTTGTTGGCCACGCTTCATGTTAGATTCACCCCAAGGATCGACTTAAAGGTGACGTCGCATGATCCACAAATGATTGCTTTAAGGAAGAGATAGAAAAAGAAGTATGAAAGCAGAATTTCAGATTGGGAGATGATGGCATGATAAGGAAAGGACAGAGAATGTGCGCTGCAGTATGGCGAAATGGTAAAAGAGACATTATGCAAGAAGCACATTCATCTGCGTATGCTATGCATCCAGGTAGTACCAAGATGTACTGAACGTTGAAAGAACATTACTGGTGGAATGAGATGAAAGAAATTGCAAGTTTCGTTTCTAGGTGCCTAACCTGTCAATAGGTGAAGGCGTATATCGAGGCCCGGGGAAGATACGCCATTCCCTGCTCCAAAGGTGGAAATGTGGGAAAAGATCTATGGATTTTGTAACAGTCTTCCACGGACTCGTAGAAACATGATGCTATATGGGTGATAGTTGATCGATTGACGAAATCTTATCATTTTCTACCAATTAATATTGAGGATTCATTGGAAAAGTTAGCCCAATTGTATGTGGACGAGATAGTGAGACTTCATGGGGTTCCAGTTTCGATAGTTTCAGATCGAGACCCCAGGTTCACATCCAGGTTTTGGCCTAGTTTACAAACAGCGTTAGGTACTCGCCTTCATTTCAAAGACAAAGATTTCATCCTCGCATGTGACGCCACCGAGAGTGACCATCGGGACGTTAGAGGATATGCGAGAGCTTGTGTGATGGAATTAAAGGAAGTCAGATACTCACTGGCACTAATGGAGTCATTTACAACAATAAGAATCAAGCTGCAGATAGAAATGGCTCCATTTGAGGCAATCAGATGGCAGAAATGTGTGTGACTCAGCAGGCCGGGACGAGGTTAGTGAGAGAAGACTCAGCAGGCTCGAACTAAGGCAGATCACTTCGTAGAAAGTGAAAGTTGTTCGCATAACTTAAAGGATAGCAAGAGATAGACGTAAAAGTTATGCATAACCAGTCGTAGTAGACTTGCGCTTGGAGATAAGCATCAAGTCTTTTGAAGATTTCACCGAAAGGTGTGGCCGAGGTTCGGGGAAACGAGGCAAGCTTAGTCCAAGATATATAGGACCCTACGAGATTGTGAGCAAAGTAGGGCCAGTAGCTTACAAGTTGATGTTACCCCCAGAGTTATCAAGGATTCATGATACATTCCATGTATCGGCTGCCGGCGAAAGAGGTCCCGCATCCTTCACATGTATCGAGAGCAACAAGGCGCTAAAGGAAAATTTGACTTATAAGGGAGATACTCGTGCGTATCGGGAATGTGTCGAGAAGCAAAGTGATTCCATTAGTTAAAGTCTTATGGAAGAATCATGAGAGGGAAAGCCATACTGGGGAGCCGTAGGCTCGGGATGCGCCGTCACATTCTCACTTATTTCCGAATGAGGTATTTTCGCTTTCTCTTTCTTTTGAGTTTAGTTTATTCATTTCCCGAGGACGAAATGTTCCTAAGGGGAGGAAGGATTTTGTAACACCCGTCCCGAGAGTGTACAAAGACATGATACCCAGAGTGCGTATAAGAAGCACTAAGTGTCACATTGTGTATTTTGGAGACTAAAGAGGAAATGAAAGTTTATGGAACCCGGAATTTGTGGTATTAAAACAAGGGTATAAATGTCATTTAGCAAAAAGGATATGTAAGGCATAATTAAGTTAGAGATGGGCCATAGTAGGAATTTCAAAAGTTGGATTTGCAATATTTAAATGCTTGAGGACAAATTTGTAATTAAGGAAAGTGGAGGGGGTGAAAGTATAATTAATGGAAGTATAAATAGTAAATTAATAATAATAAATTGCCAGAATTTTTCAGGGAAGTCTCAAATTCTCTGAATCTCGATGATCAAACGGGATCGCGCCAAGTTCGTCTCTCGCGAATCTAGTAACCTAGAAAGTTTCACCGGTGACGCCTGGAATATTTTAATAAATTTCAGCGCACGTAGTTTAAAGTGAAACTCAAAACCGGATTTTAGAAAAATTCAAAATGGCAAATAGTTAAAGAATATTCACGATAACAAAATGAAACCGGACAAAATAAATTGTTTCGCTGAAACGGATAGAGAAAGAAAGAAAAGCGGACATGTGGTCCCACATAAAGAATTAAAAAAAGACAAAACAAAAGAAAGGAAATGGAAATCAAACGGAATGCAGAGAGTTGCTGGTGCAAAGAGAGAGATTTTAAATTTTTTCTCTCTTAGTTTATTTCGATTTACGAATCGACCACTTGATTGGTCGTGATAAACACGGTGCCGCCACGCGACGAGGGCTACGCATGAGTGTCAAAAACACAGAATTCACCGAGAATTCAGGTAAATATGCGAAAAACCCAAATTTTTAGTTTTCTCAGACGACGCTTATTCTAAAGGGTCTCGCGCTTCGGACCAAAGATAGTTATTTAAGCGAAGAGAGCTACGCGACACTAGCACTGGCCACAACCTCGGGCAGTAGGAAATTTTCCTACTTGTGTTATTTCGAAGTCTAAAGACTATTTAATGACTTGAATATTATAGGTTATAAATTCAAATTCCAAAATTTTAGATCGAAGCTTAGAATTTTAGAAATTTTGGGGACTATTTTCTGACAAATCGTTGAATTTCGGGACGTTCTGACGCGGTTAAAATTTCGTGATTTTATTCAGATACAGCTCACATAATTTTTCGCAAATAATGTTTTAGACTATACGGAAAGTCCTTTAGTCTAGAATCAATGTATATGTCTTAATGGCATTCGGGGGCCCACATATTTTCCTCGAAAAATTTTAATTGTAGCACTAAGTGTGCAAATTGTTTGCCAGCCGACGCAGATCTAACACATCGAGTGTGTAGGCTAAAAGCAATGGAAAGTCAGGAACTCGTGCTCAAGTTTAGCAAGCAAAGAGGGTGAGTGTTCAACTCATTTTTCAAATACTAAGTGGTATTATTATTATTAAGAAAATTGTTTTTGGTAATCGGGTATTCATGGTTTTCGAGTTCAAACCATTTCAAGAAGCAAGCAATGAATTCTGAAATCAAGCAAATGGTTTTGGTTAAATCATAATTGAAAAGCGCTATCACTTTAAAATTGTAAACCATTTTCTGCCAAGTTACAAGTAAGTAAATGGTTTCAATAATTAAACCATTTTCATAAGCAAGCAATGGTTTTAAATTGTAAAACCATTTTTCAAAAAGCAAGTAAAGGGCAAAGAATGTTTGTGAAAACAGCCTTCCCTAGTTCTAAGCAAGAAAACCGTCGTGGGAGGTATTCCGTGGCGTGCACCGTGGTGTTAGGATCTCATGTTTATTTTAGTTTGGCCGCCTGCAGAAACTTAGGACATACATCATGCATTTAAAGGAGACCGTGGCACGGCTGTGAGCATATAAGGTTATGAGCTCTAACTACATATGGTGATGGCGACTCCAGTCAATTCCACCATATTCACCTAAAAAGGTGATGTTAACATATCTCACCAAGACGTGTCGCCAAAGCCTGCGGTTCAATAGTGGTACAAGTAAGTTAAAAATAGGCCCGGTTGATGTTTTATAAGCATAATATACGCTTTTGAAAAATCAACTATTATTCCCCGTCGCCTGTGCTTCCGAGTTTTAAAGC
The DNA here is from genome assembly GCA_016808115.1 of Tetrastigma voinierianum. Taxonomy (NCBI): domain Eukaryota; kingdom Viridiplantae; phylum Streptophyta; class Magnoliopsida; order Vitales; family Vitaceae; genus Tetrastigma; species Tetrastigma voinierianum. The sequence goes on along the minus strand of JAEQBH010001413.1, from coordinate 424,655 downwards.
AACGTCGAGCCAAGCTCCCGCTTTAGGGGATTTCAAACGATCGGTCGAGCCGCTAAGCTCCCTGATTTTAGCAAAACGGTTGAGCCCAGTTCCCGTTTATGAAAAAGTTTTGAGAAACTTTAAAGCAAAGGCTTGTGAAAGGTTTTAAGAAACTTTTTCAAACAAGATAAAGAAAGCAAGCAAAAGAAATTTGAGAAGTTTTATAAACTTCTAAGCAAGCAAACAATAAGAGTTTTATAAGCTTTTAAAGAAAAGCAAAGCAAGCAAGCTAAGAAAAGTTTTAGAAACTTTAAAAGCAAGTGTTAAAGCAAAGTAAAGCTCGAAAATAATTGTAAAAGGAAAGTTTTATTAGCTTTTGAGATGTTTTCCGGAAAAGAAAAACATTTTATAAAAGCATACACTCACTGAGCTCGTTTAGTCATTATTTTGTATTTTAAAATCCATTTTCCTGTGCATGCATACCGACGCCGGAGCATATTAGGATTATCTCGATATTTATTTCCAGTGTCAGAATTAAGAATGTTGTGTAAGGAAATACTTTGAACTTGTATATTGGAGTTATTATGTATGTACATAGAGTAGTTTTGTGAGAATGTGCTGGTATGTCAAGGCTAATATTTTGGATATAGTGTAAATTGGATGTATACAGATTTGAATTAGACTATGTGCGCCGCCATGTCGGTTTTTCCGCCGCTAAGATTTTACCAAACTTAAGTTATAAATAAAAGAAAAAAATTTTATAGGAGGTTTGCCAGCAATACGGCTTCGCTTCACAGAATTTCTAGTCGCTAAAGGTAAATCTACCGATTTCTCAGGAGTGGCCGTACGCCGCCGGAAGGGTGGGGTGTGTCACATTAATTGCCAGGGTTTTGAATGCCTCGTCAACAACATCTCGACCGTAAAACTCCATCGTCACTTTGGGATTGACATAAACTTCCTTTGAAATAAGAGCTAAAGCTCCTTCACTTAGTTTTCAGCCACCCAAAATACTTAGTTTCCAACCACCCAAAATTTAGAGAAAAATAACAACCATGTATTTTAACTATCAAATACATACAGTAAGTCTATTCTTGAAAATGTGAGTTGCTCATGTGAATATATATATAAAAAAATGAATCTTTATTTCACCCTTGGAAAGATGACATAATCTAAGCAAATTAGTAAAAATATTTTCATATGTTAAAAATATGTACCTTCCAAATTTGTTAAAGCTTATTATGTTAAATAATAATGATGTGGACGAGATGATTACATAATTACGAATAACTCCAGCAGCCCACATGAATCAAAACCCATTCATTGTTAGGTTTTTCAATGCCTTCGTCAACAACATCTGAATCTTCGTAAAACCCATTGCCGCCTTTGGGATTGACATAACCTCTTCAAATAAGAGCTAGAGCTCCACTTAGTTTCCACCACCCAAAATACTTAGTTTCCAACCACCCAAAATTTAGAGAAAAAGAATAACAACTATGTATTTTAACTATCAAATACATACAAGTAAGTCTATTCTTGAAAATGAGTTGCTCGTGTGAATATATATAAAAATGAATCTTTATTTCACCCCCTTTGGAAAGAATTTATTATAATCAAAGAAAATTAGTAAAAATATTTTCATATGTTAAAAAATATGTACCTTCCAAATTTGTAAAAGCTATTATGTTAAATAATAATGGATGTGGACAAGATGATTTGGCTAACACTTACGAATAAACCTGGCAAACCACATGAATTAAAAACCCATTCATTGTTAGGTTTTTTGAATGCCTTGTCAACAAGATCTTGAATCTTCAGAAAACTCCATTGCTGCCTTTGGGATTGACATAAACTTCCTTCGAAATAAGAGCTAGAGCTCCTTCACTTAGTTTCCAGCCACCCAAAATACTTAGTTTCCAACCACCCAAAATTTAGAGAAAAATAACAACCATGTATTTTAACTATCAAATACATACAGTAAGTATATTATTGAAAATGTGAGTTGCTCAGAATATATATATAGAAGATATATATATATATATATATATATATATATATATATATATATTATATATATATATATATATATATATATATATAAAATGAATCTTTATTTCACCCCTTTGGAAAGCATTTATTATAATCTACAAATTAGTAAAAATATTTTCATATGTTAAAAAAATATATGTACCTTCCAAATTTGTAAAAGCTATTATGTTAAATAATAATGGATAGGGGACAAAGATGATTACACACACTTACAAATAAACTCCAGCCCACATGAATCAAACCCATCTATCATAGGGTTTTTTGAATGCCTGTCAATAAAGATCTTGAATCTTCGTAAAACTCCATTGCCGCCTTTGGGATCGATAAACTTCCTTCGAAATAAGAGCTAGAGCTCCTTCGCTTAGTTTCCAGCCACCCAAAATACTTAGTTTCCAACCACCCAAAATTTAGAGAAAAATAACAACCATGTATTTTAACTATCAAATACATACATGAAGTCTATTCTTGAAAATGTGAGTTGCTCGCTTAGAATATATATATATAAAATGAATCTTTATTTCATCCCTTTGAAAGCATTTCTTATAATCTAAGCAAATTAGCAAAAATATTTTCATATGTTAAAAATATGTACCTTCTAAATTTGTAAAAGCTTATTATGTTAAATAACAATGGATAGGGACTAGATGATTACACACTACGAACAAACTCCAAAGAGTACCCACATGAATCAAAACCCATTCATTGTTAGGTTTTTAAATGCTCTCGTCAACAAAGATCATGAATCTTCAAAACTCCATTGCCGCCTGGGATTGACATAAACTTCCTCTCGAAATAAGAGCTAGAGCTCCTTCACTTAGCTTCCATCCACCCAAAATACTTAGTTTCCAACCACCCAAAATTTGAGAAAATAACAACCATGAAATTTAACTATCAAATACATACAAGAAGTCTATTCTGAAAATGAGTAGCTCAGAATATATATATAAAAATGAATCTTATTTCACCCTTGAAAGCATTTATTATAATCTAAGAAAATTAGTAAAAATATTTTCATATGTTAAAAAATATGTACCTTCCAATTTTGTAAAAGCTTATTATGTTAAATAATAATGGATAGGGACGAGATGTACGCACACTTACGAATAAACTCCCAGCAGCCTACATGAATCAAAACCCATTCATTGTTAGGTTTTGAATGCCTGGTCAACAACATCTGAATCTTCAGAAACTCCGTCGCCTTTGGGATTGACATAAACTCCTTTTGAAATAAAGAGCTAGAGCTCCATCACTTAGTTTCACCACCCAAAATACTCAGTTTCCAACCACCCAAAATTTAGAGAAAAATAACAACCATGTATTTTAACTATCAAATACATACAGTAAGCGTAAAACCCCAACCTTATTGAATGTTATAATAGTAGTTATTGAACTGATTTGAGGTCTAATGATAGAAGTGGTAGGGTGGATAGAATTTAGAACGCCTGGACATCATTCGGGCATGAAGTGAAAATTGCCGAAAATTAAATCGTGCCCTAATGAATAGTGATTTTTTTCTTATTTTATCCAGATGGAGGGGTTGCAAAGGGATTTTACAGGCTTCGCCTTTATGACTTTGAACCGATATTTAGAAGATAATGGAGATTTAAGTGAATAGATTTCAGATCGAAATTTGGAGCTCACACAAATTTTTCTAAATCGAAACGAAAAATAATGGTAAAAGGTCCGGAATAAACTGGCAAAGATTAACGAAATCGAAATAAAGTGAAACGGAGTCCGTTTGGATAGTTTCAGTGATCCAACGCACTGGGTAATAATACGCTATTGTCCTGACATCGATTTTAATGATTTTAAATCGATTTCTGTGATTTCAGAGCCCGAAATTAATTGTGGAAGGATTTAGTTAAAATATTTTATGTTCAAATTCTAAATATAGACGACTATAGAATATTTTTTGACATATAATCGATATAAAAAGCAAGAATGTGCCAACCGAGATAAAATCGCTATAATGGAGATATTAATTGTACTAGCCAACAAAATCTTTCTAATGGCTAAGTTATGATTTAAATAATGGGTAAATGACTTGGTCTCATGGGAATGGACTAATGAGAAGCTTGGATAAAGAGTAATTCACTCTTAAACCAACCAATGATATTTTGTTACTTAAGGGCACTTTTGGAATAATATTTTAAAGTCTAAAATTTGGGGATTTGGTACCAAAAAAGAGGGGATCACGATAGAGAGGAAAGAAAGGAGAAAGAGAGAAAAGAAAGGGAAGAAAGGAGAAAGAGGAAGAGAAAGGAGAAATCCAAAGTTGGGGAGGTGAGTTTTCTTTGTTTTTCAAGCTTTCCAAGTGATCTTCAAGTGGTAACTGGCGAGTAGGAGCCAAAGAAACTCAAGAAACAAGTAAGCCATGGTGGAAAGTTGTGGTTTGATGTTTTCCATGTTTAATGTCTTAAATTTCGTATGGATGTTAAATTTATGGTATTTAAGGTTTAATGGTGCTGAATTTAATATCAATTGGAGAAAGCCATGGTTTGGGACAGGTTTGACAAAATCAAGTGAGTAAGGGTTAGGGTTTGATAGTGAATCAGGTGTGTTGCGTTGAAATGGGTATAATGCATCAGATTTAAGTGTTTAGAGTGAAAGAAAAATGGAAGAGAAAAACACATTTGGTCAATTTTGGGCAGCAGTCCTCGGTACACAGGAAATGTCCTGTTTTCGTTTTGACCAGTTTTGGTATTTTTGGCCATAACTTGCTCAATTTTGATCCGATTTTTGAGTGGGATTTAAGTGGCTAATGTAAAATAGACTTGAAGGAGAACAAAACTTTAAGAAAATGTATCGCCAAATTCTGATCCTAAGTGCAGCCTAAATATTCACTCAAAGTAGGATCCATGTGCAAGCCAAATTCTGGTTCAGTTTTTTTACATAGATTAGCCCGGTTATTTGGACGAAGTGAGTTTCGTGTTCGACTGCGGATTCCAATCGAATAGAACCCTAGCACCTTAGATTTAAATGAGTATAAGGACATAGTGTCAAATACAGTCAAGACCTCGGAAAAATGAGTAATACAAACTGTTACTAGAAAAAAATCGGTAAATGACTAGTTGGCATGAAAATGCCATAACTTTAGTTTGATGATCCGATTGATTGATTCCAATTCCTATAAAATAGATTCCTAGAGGAATAAGAATATAGGAATGAGTGTTTATGGTGGATTAAATGGAAATTATGGTTAATGTGTAATTGTGATTTTCTTGGAAAAGGTGAAAAGGACCATCGGATTCTAGTGGAACTCAACGGGAAGCAAAATGATTGAGCGTGAACTCAGGGGAGGAAAATGATATTTTGAGAATTTAGTTTTAAAAGTGAATGGTTTTAATGTTAAACTGAAAGTTTAATGTAAATTATGTAAATGTTATACATATGGAAATGTTTTATATTGCATTGTTTTATCTTGCATCAATGCATATATTTATATGTGTATTAAATATGTATGCATATGTTAAGGTATTGTGAAAGTTTAAAATGTTTAAAGTATGCATATGTGTTTTAATGATAAAGCAAAGGATTTAAATGTATTTATAAATGTATTTTGAAGAAATGTTTTATCGATGGTTACCCTAACCCCTATGATCGTTACCGACATCTACCAAGTACTTGGGCGCAAGCATTAAGAGGGCAAAGTTATAGGTTACTAATCGAGTGGTGGAAATGCGGTGCCGTAGTGAATATCCTTACACGCGAGCAAAAGACATGATCGAACCCTGGTGCAAAGCGCGAAGCCCAGTCAGAGTGGTTATGACTGAATGTGACCGTCAGAAACCCTAACCCGATTGAATGTTGCATAGTAGTTTTTAAACTCGGACAGAGGTCCATGATAGAAACGGTGGTAGATTAGAATTTAGAATGCTCGACGCTATTTGGACATGAAGTGGAATTTTCAAAATTGTAACCGAATGCCCTAAGGAATAATGAGTTTTCTTATTATATCCGAATGAGGGGTTTGCAAAGGAATTTGTAAGAAATTTCAGCTCCTATGACTTTGAACCGACATTTAGAAGAGAATAGGAGATTTAAGTGAATAAAGGATTTCTGGACTAAATTGGGCCTCACATGAAATTTTTCTAAATACCTAAAATACGAAATGTCCGTAATATATCATAAAAGACTAACGAACCGGAATAAAGTGAAACGAGTCCGTCGGCTCTGTGTGATCCGAACGTATCTCTGCACACACGCTTATTATCCTGATTTCCGATTTTAATGATTTTAAATCCATTTCAATGATTTCAGAGCGCCTAGAATCCAATGTGAAGGATTTAATTAAAATATTTCGCGGTCAATTTGAAGTTTAGACGACTATAGAATATTTTGACATTTAATCGTATAAAAGCAAAGATAAGGTGAAACTAGATAAAATCGCTATAAGTGATATATTGCTGAGAGCCAATTAAACCTTTCTTAATGACTAAGCAGAATAAAATAATAGGTTAATGGATTTGTGATTCATTAGAATGGACCAATGAGCTCTTGGTTCAAGTGGAAATTTTGGCAGCGTGGAAAGGGCAATTTTGTCAAGTGTGAAGCAAAATCTAAATTTAAGGGATTGGCTCAAAAAGGAGGAGAACCCAGAGGAGAGAAAGGAGAGGGAAGAAAAGAGAGAAAAGAAAGGAGAGAAAGGAGAGCAAAGAAGAAAATAAGGGCAAAAGGGTGGGATGTGATTTTTCCTCATTCAAAGCTCAAGTGATCTTCAAGTGGTAATTGGCGAGAGGAGCCAAAGAAACTCAAGAAACAAGTAAGTTTTCATGGTGGTTAGGTCGATGCTTTCCATGTTTAATGTCTTAAATTTTGGTATGGATGTTAAATGATATTTAAGGTTTAATGGTGCTAATTTAAGATCACCTGAGAAAGCCATGGTTTAGGTTAGGTTTTGACAAAATCAAGTGAGTAAGGGTTAGGGTTTGATAGTGAATTAGGGGTTATGTTGAAATGGGTATAATGCATCAGATTTAAGTGTTTAGAGGAAAGAAAAATGGAAGAGAAACACATTTTGGTCAATTTTTGGGCAGCAAGCCCGGTACAGAAATGTCCTGTTTTCTGTTTTGACCAGTTTTTGGTATTTTGGCCATAACTTGCTCAATTTGGAGTCCGGATTTGAGTGATTTAAGTGGGTACGTAAAATAGACTTAAAGGAGAACAAAACGTAAGAAGAAGGTATCACCAAATTTGATCATATGGCTCAGCCATCACCAAAGTAGGGACCATGTGCAAGCCAAATTCTGGTTCAGTTTTTTGAACATGGATTAGCCCGGTTATTTGACGTGAAGTGAGTTTCTATGGTTCAATTGGGTGATTCCAATTGAATAGAACCCTTAGCACCTAGCTTTAAATGAGTATAAGGACATAGTGTCAAATATGAAGTCAAGACCTCGGAAAAATGAGAGTAATACAAACTGTCACTAGAAAATCGCAATGACTAGTTGGCATGAAAATGCCATAATTTTAGTTTGGATGATCCGATTGATTGATTCCAATTCTAAGTAAAATAGATCTTAGAGGAATAAGAATATAGGAATGAGTGCTTATGGTGGATTAAAATGGAAATTATGGTTAATGTGTAATTGGGATTTTCTTGGAAAAGGTGAAAAGGACTATCGGACGGAACGGAACTCAACGGGAAGTGCTGGATTGAGCGTGAATCGTGGAGAAATGATATTTTGAGAATTGAGTTTTTAAAAGTGAATGGTTTTAATGTTAAACTGGAAGCTTAATGTAAATTCTTATGTAAATGTTAAGCATATGGAAATGTTTTATCTTGCATTGTTTTATCTTGCATCAATGCCTATATTTACGCAGCATAAATACGTATGCATATGTTAAGGTATTATGAAAGTTTAAAAATGTTTAAAGAATGCATATGTGTTTTAAATGATAAAGTAAAGGATTTAAATGTATTTATAAATGTATTTTGAAGAAATGTTTTACTGATGGTTACCCTAAAACCCCATATGATCAAGTATGACCGATATCGGGTCAAGTACTTTAAGCGTGTAAGGATTTAGAGGTAAAGTTATAGGTTACTAACTGAGGGGGAAATAGGTGTCTAGAGTAACATCCTACACGTGATAAAGTGCTATGATCGGAACCTCATGCAAAGCGTGAGTTCCGCACGTAGTGGTTATGACTGACGTGATCGTCCTCACCGTCACCAAACTGCCGGCAGGTTATTCCCCGGGTTCCATCGTAAAGAAAGGCAAAGAAAGAAAGAAAGAAAGAAAGAAAGAAATAAAGAAAGAAAGTTTACGGTACAAATGTTTAAAGCATAAATGATTTTAAATGCATAAGTATTTATTGAAAGAAAGTTTAAGGCATAAATGTTTAAGGTATAAATGGATTTTAATCAGAGCAAGTATGTATTATTTTGGTATATAATCGAAAATGTTATTTTAATGAAAATGTACACTCACCGGGCTCCTTTAGCTCATTCTTTCCTATGTTTCAAAAACATTTTCAGACTCCGAGATAGGTACAAAGCGCCCCCGGCAGTTGAGAGTCGGTTTCATCAAGGGAGACGATAATTGATTTCATTGTATATATAATTTCACACTGTGGTATGTTGAACATTTTGTTATGGATATATGTATAAGTATAAAGTTGAAAAGGAACTACGTGGGCTTTGATCCTCGCGGACGAGGTAATGAGGGCGGCCCGCTTAAGTCCGGCTCAGCCCACCTTACAAAATAAATGCATGGATTTGAAGAAGTTTCAAATGTTTCTGATGATTGAAATAAATAAATGTATATATGTATATATTGTGTTTGATTTGGTTAGACGAGAGTCCTAAACGGAAGGGGGAAGTTGAGGATGGAAAGATTAGAAGTAAGCTTTTTAAATGTTTTCGTTGTGTTTTGTAAATTTGGAAAGTCCGAAAACAGAGGAAACTCCGCCAATTTTTCAAAAATCCAAGTACGAAAACAAAAGAAAAGAAAAAGAAAAAATATCACTTCGCTTCCGCATTATTTTCTAAAGATATGTTAAGGATTGTAGCGTTCGCCCATGGATTTTATTTGACTGCTTAAGGAAAAGTTTCTATATCCATTGGAGTGCCGGGAGGTCCCCGGGTTCATGAGGTTAATCCGGTCGATCCTTCAACGAAGAAATAAGTGGGTACCGCAGATGCTTCCCATCGGGACCAAAGACCCTAGGTCCCCGGGGTTCGAATCTCCGGGGAGGCCAAAGGAACTCGGGGAATGAGGATATCCTATGAGTGAGCCCACCTGAAGGGTACCCATGAGGTGGTCACGAAGGGTGGGGGTCTCACACAAAGGCTTTATTTGAGAGCCAGATCACTTCAAGGGTACTTTTCGCTCACCATAGGAGCATTCATCTCACCGGCTTCAGAGACTGAACTCAAACCCAGGGCGAGTTCACGGGAAGCATCTTCGTACCAACCGAGCCACTAGCTCACTCGGGTACCGCAGATGCCCCATCGACTAAAGACCCTAGGTCCCGGGTTCGACCTGGGGGAGGCTTAAAGGAACTCAAAATGGGAATGAGGATATCCTATGAGTGAGCTTCCAATTCGAAGGGTACCCATGAGGTGGTCACGAAGGGTGGGGGTCTCACACTGCCCTCACCGCCGGCATTCCTAAATCGTTTCTGTGTTTATTCCCCGGTTCCATCGAAAGAATGAAAGAAAGAAATAAAGAAAGAAAGTTTAAGGCATAAATGCTTTTTAAAGCATAAATGGATTTTAAATGCATAAGTATTTATGGAAAGAAAGTTTAAGGCATACCTAAAGCATAAATGATTTTAAATGCATAAGTATTTATTGAAAGAAAGTTTAAGGTATAAATGTTTAAAGCATAAACCGATTTTAATGGTATCGCATTTATGGAAAGAAAGTTTAAGGCATAAATGTTTAATGTATAAATGGATTTTAATTGTATAAGTATGTATTATTTTGATATGTACCGAAAAATGTTATATAAATGAAAATGTACACTCACCGAGCTCGGCTTAGCCTATTCTTCCGTATGTTTCAAAACATTTTGTGTTCCGACAGGAGCCGGTAGCAGTATCCTCCGTGGCAAAGGAGTCGAGCCATCGAGGAGACGACGCATGTGAACTGCATTGTATAAATAGCTTGCATATTTTATATGTGAGACCCCCACCCTTCGTGACCACCTCATGGGTACCCTTCAGGTGGAAGCTCACTCATAGGATATCCTCATTCCCACTGAGTTCCTTTCGCCTCCCCAGAGATTCGAACCCAGGACCTAGGTCTTTAGTCCAATGGGAAGCATCTCCGTACTGTCTGTTGTTAGTCAAGCAGGCAGAGTTTATTCTGACCTTAGTTCGGTTCGACTGAGGCGAAGCATTGGGAACGAGATATCCCATGAGTGATCACTGGCAGGCTTCCATAGGAAAACATGGGTGGGGGTCTCACAATAAAAAGGCGCCTTTTATTGTGAGACCCCCACCCTTCGTGACCACTCATACCCTTCGTGGAAGCTCACCATGGGATATCCTCATTCCCACCGAGTTCCTGCCTCCTGTAGACTAACCCGGCGACCTAGGTCTTTAAATTCAACGAAGATTCTCGGTAAATTAATCGAGCTAGTCGCTGAAGGATCCCATCAGATTAACCTCATCAACCCGAGGGATCTTCCCTAAGACTCCAATGGATATAGAAACTTTTTTCTCAAAACTATCAAATAAAATCCATGGAGCGAACCCCTTACAATCCTTTACATATCTTTAGAAAATAATGCGGAAGCGGCTGGTGAAATTTTTTTTTTTTTTCTTTTTTCAAACACTTAAATTTTTCTTGTAGTAATCACTTTAGTTTCCTCTGCTTTTGACTCCTTCCAAATTTACAACACTGTATAAGCATTTAAAACACTTAATCTTCAAATTCTTCAACTTCCGTTTTAGGACTCGTCCACAACTCAATCAAGACAATATATACCATATACATTTATTCCTTCAATCATCAAAACATTCAAACTTCTTCAATTCCATGCACGCTTTATAAAAATGGGCTGAGCCTGACTTGCCGACCACCTAAGTAGTTCCTTTCTCAAAATATATCCATATATGCATATATACATGACAAACTATTTGACATATAAAATATGCAAACTATTTTATACAATGCAAGCTTCACATGTCGTCTCTCGATGGCTCGACTCACTGTGCGTGAGGGTACTCACTCACAAGACTGCCTCGGTCCCGAAAATGTTTTTGGAAACATATGGAAAAGAATGAGCTAAAAGAGCCCAAAGTGAGGTGTACATTGTCATTAAGATAACATTTCCAGATATAATGCACATATACTTATACACAATTAAAATCAATTTATGCCTTAAACATTTATGCCTTTAAACTTTCTTCTTCTGATAATAAATACTACATTAAAACCATTTATGCTTCCCAAACTTTTTCTTTCTTTCTTTCTTTCTCGATGGAACCCAGTAGAATAAACACACCTGGGGCTTCTCCGGCACCGACTACAGGGACAACACATTCCAAATATAACCACTACGCCGCTGAACTCACGCTTCTGCATAGGGTTCCAAATTATAGCACCTTATCACGTGTAAGGATATTACCTAGACACCTAATTCCCCCTCCCCGCTAAGAACCTATAACTTTACCCTCTAAATCCTTACACGCTTACAAGACTCCTACGATATCATCATAATATATGGGGTTAGGTAACCATCAAGAAACATTTATCAAAATACATTTATAACCATATAAATCCTTTACTTTATCATGAAAACTCATATATATATATATATATATGCAAATATACATATGCATTCTTTTTACACATTTTTAAACTTTCATAATATTTAACATATACAAATATAATTTAGTATAAATATATATATTGATGCAAGATAAAACATTTCATATGTTTTAACATTTACATAAACATTTCCATTAAACTTTCAATTTGTATTAAAAAACCATTCACTTTTAAAAACTCAATTTTCAAAATATCATTTCACTACAAATTTCACCGTTCAATCCCCGCTTGCTTCCCGTCGACCCCCAAGCTTCCCGTCCGATAGTCATTTTCACCTTTTTTCAAGAAAACCACAACTATACATTAATCATAACTTCCATTTTAATCCACCATACACATTCATGTGTAAAGCCAATGAACAAATTACTCTTAAGCACTAAACTAATTATTTTGGCCAACCTTTCCAACAATACTCTATAGACTTTAGACTCAAAAAATTATTCAAACACTTCACCCTATGAAACTCTCCAGATCAGTCTTTATATATCCAATGACATCTCTTTAAATTTTTAACTTAAAATTCTTCTAGCTCCTCAACCACATAACACAAGTTATTGTGTTTTACATCTAGATGGCAGAACAGAATCTGCACATAGCTCCACTTTGACAAATTTTCTGGGCACTTTGGGATTACAATTTGCTTGAACTTCCTTAAGATAAATTTTTCCCTTAGAAGTCTATTTTAACCAGAAACTTGAATCACTCAAATCGGATCAGAAATGAGCAAGTTATGGTCAAATACGACAATGGTCGAAACAGGAAAAACAGAGCATTTCCTGTACCGAGAACCAGACAAGAGCTTACACACGGCCCTACTTTCGAGTAAATTCTTGTAAGACTTTAGTGGTTACAATTTGCACGCACTTCCTTCAGATAAATTTTTCCCCTAGAAGTCTATTTTACCCAGCATTTTGAATCACTCAAATCAGATCTGAAATGAGCAAGTTATGGCCAAAATACGAAAGCTGGTCAAAACAGAAAAACAGGGCATTTCCTGTACCGAGACTGCTGCCCAGAAAATGACCAGAATGTGTTTCTCTTCCACTTTTTTTTTTCACTAAACACTCCAATCTGATGCCTTATACCCAATTCAACATATCACATTACTACCCCTTATCAGTCCTAACAATTCTCACTTTCTTTTTCAAAAACCCAACCTAATCCATTTCCTCTTCTCAATTGATATCAAAATCAGCACCATTAAACCTTAAATACCACCAATTTAACATCCACAACAGAAAATTCAAGACATTAGACATGAAAACATCAAACCCTAACTTTCCACCATTAAAATCCTTACTTGTTCTTGGTTTCCTTTGCCTCTCCCTTGCTACCTCATTCAGAGCACTTTGAAAGCTTAGAAGGAGAAGAAAATCACATCTCCTGCTTGCTCCACCATTTTCTTCCCTTTCTCTTCTTCTCTTTTCCTCTCTTTTCTCTCCTTTTCTCCCTTTTCCTTTCTCCTACTTCTGAACTCCTAGCCTTTGAAGACCAAATGAATGTTTGGCTTTTGTTTTTCTCCCTTCTTTATTATTTTAACATTTCCTTTAATTTGCAAATAACCCTCATCTTTCAATTTTGCAATTAAATTTATGAAATTTGTATTATGGTTCATCTTCTACACTTAATAATCTTCATAATCCTTTGCTAAATGGACAATTGAAAATCTTGTTTTAATACCATAATTCCGGGTTCCATAAACTTTCATTTCCTACTTTATCTCCAAATACTACTATGTGACAATTGAGGTTTTATACGCCTTACAAAGATTATGTAATCAGACACTGGACGGTAAGTTACATTATATGTCAAATAATTTGTCATGTATATATGCATATATGGATATATTTTTGAAAAGGAACTACTTAGGCGGTCGGTTTATGTCCTGGCTCAAGCCCCAAGCTTCTTTTTAAAACTGCATGGAATCAAGAAGTTTTGAATGTTTGATGATTGAAATGAATAATGTATATGGTATATATATTGTGTTGATTGGAGTTGTGGACGAGAGTCCTACAATGAAAGTTGAAAATTTGAAGATTTGAATGTTTTTAAATGCTTATGTGTATTTGTAATTTGGGAAAGTCCGAAACAGAGGAAACTCGTCAATTTTTTACTAAAAATCCAAGTGTTTGAAAATGAAAGAAAAATTTTTTTATCACTTCGTCTGTATTATTTTCTAAAGATATGTTAAGAATTGTAAAGGGGTTCAAGCCCATGGATTTTATTTGATTGTTTTGGAGGAAATGTTTCTATATCCATTGAGTGCCAGAGGTCCCCTGGTCACAGAGGTTAATCCCGGTTGGGATCCTTCAACGTGGTATCGAGCCAAGTTTTGAAAATGTTATAAAGATTTGAAAATTGTTATTTTTATATGATTGTTTTAATGTTTTCTTAAGATTTCATGAAAAAAAAAAATATAAAATTTATGTGATTTAAAATCATATATGCATTACATGACATATTAATTTTAATTCATTTAAAATGTTCAAGCGAGGCGACCACCCACCAGAGAGCTCCCCGAGGCAAGAGTACACCACCCACCCGAGGAACATGTTACATGAGTTCACAGATGTTCCTCCACCGCAGCAAAATTAGGGCTGCCACCGCCCGAGGTCGCAGGAGGATGATACTTTAGAGCAAGATGGCTCGATGTTAGCCACAACATTTAATCAGCCCCGCGTGAGCCGACAAAGGTCCATTGAGAGGGTAAGGAAATTAGAGGCAAGAAATTATGACGGCATAGGAGATCCCGAAAGGCATGTGGTCGTGGCTAGGAGGGTACGAGATGGTTAATTGAAAATGCATGGGTTTAATTTAGCTTAAGTGAATTAATGACATTAAGTGAATTGTTAATTGTAATTGTTAAAAGAAAATTGAAGAAATTGAAGACATAATGATGAATGTGTAATAGGTAGGATTTTGCCACCCTAGGAAAAGTATGGAAAAGTTGATTGTTACAACAGAGTGATTATCGGAGATTGTGAGTTTTCGCGTATTTGATATTATTAGATACCCATGACTTGATGTTATATTAGGCATGTGATTTACTATCTAGACATCATGCTACAAAGGATTTTTTATAGGAAAGAGGTTAGGTCTTTATAAGCCAAGGAAGACAGAGGTTTTATGGGTTACGGAAAATACTACCTACCACAATAATATGACGCTTATGTGGGCCAGTGAAATACTTCGAAAGTTATATCAAAGGTACCTAGCTTATGCTATTGAGGTGAGGGATAATGGCAACGAATGGAAGATATTTCCGATAAATAACACTTCCTGATGTATTTCCAAGAGGATTCTAGGTATATATATATATATATATATATTAATTTTAGATTGAAATGACTTCTGTGACGTAATCCAATCGCTAAGGCACCTTATATGATGGCTCCTTAAAGTCAAAGAATTGAAAGAATTGAAAGTATAAATGGATGAGCTTGTGAGTATGGCTTTGTTAGGCCGAGTACTTCGCCTCGGGAGTGCCGCTTCGTTTATAAAAAATGACGATGAAAGTTTAAGATCGATATTGGATTACAGAGAATTGAATAAAAGTGAACACGCAATCAACAAATTCATTTACACGGATTGATGATCTTTTTTGATCAATACAAGGAACCAGGGTATTTGAAAATGGATCTGCTCAAAGTTACCATCAATTAAAGATTAGGTCGATGGCGTTCCTATGACAACTTTGGAAAACATGTAGGTATTATGAGTTTTTATTCATGCCATTTGACCAACTTATATTCAGCCCGCTTATGGACTGCAACAGGATCTTCAAATTTTTATTTAGATCAGTTTGTTATATAGTATTCATTGATGACATTTTAATCTATTTTAAGCAAGAATGAAGATCATGAGGAGACGGCAAATTCTATTTACTTAGTATGCCAAACTTAGTAAATTCTAGTTCTCGGTTAGACGTTGTTGCCTTCTAAGGCATGTGATTTCAGTGAAGGGGGTTTCTGTTGATCCTCAAAAGATTGAGAAAATTGTGAACTGAAAACCACCTACGAATGTGACAGAGATATAAAGTTTGTAGGTTTAGCAGGGTATTATCGGAAGGTTGTTAAGGGATTTTCAAAGGAAGTGATCCTTCACTAAATCGGGACAAGGAAAGATGAAAAGTCAGGCGGAAAGAGACATGTTTAAAAGATTCGATGAAACTAAAAATGAATTTGACCTTAGCCCCTGCTCCCATAATTACCAGTGGCAAGAAGCATATACAGATATCAGATGCTTGGCATCAGATACTAGTGTTAATGCAACATGAAAATGTGATAGCATATGATTTAAGGCAATTGAAAAAGCATGAGCAGACTATCTCGAGACATAACTCAGAGTTGGTTGTTGTAGTCTTTGCTCTACGATATGCAGGCATTATCGACATGGAGTTGCATGTAAAATTTTTGCATGCATCACAAGAACATGTAATATTTATTCAGAAAGTTAAATATGAGACGTAGGAGACGGGTTGAACTCATTAAGGATTATGAGTGCACCATTGAGTACCATCGTGAAATGTTAATGTGGTAATCTATTTTAGTAGGAAGCTCATTGAGCCCATATCTCACCTAAAGGTTGTACCTCCCTAGATTTATGGAATTTGGTGTCTTTAGTAGACTAGAGTTGATGTGATATTGAGCCTTACTAGCTACATTTCATGTTAGTCCTTGCATTAGACAAGATAAGGGAGCTATAATCAAGATACGATCATGATTAAATTGAAAATTTAGTTTAGCCCGCGCTTAAAAGGATTTTTTAGTAATGGGCAGACGGTATAGCGATGATAGTCATGTGTTATGTGTATCGATGGGAAGATTAAAGAAATAAATATGAAAGAGACTCACTCTTCGTGATATGGCGCATCGTGAAACATCAAATGTATCATACCCTAAGGAATACTTGCTAAAGGTGGAGGTGTAAAGGAAAGATGTTGCAGAATTTATTTCCAAATGTCTCATTTTTCAAAAGTTAAGGTTGAGCATCAAAGATTTGCGTGCAGAGTTCTTACAAATTTCTTTCGATCCCTCGCTGAAATGGAGAATCATGATGGATTTTTTTTTACTTCACTTTTACAGAAAGTGGTTATGAAGGATATAGGTGATTGTGATAGATCGATCAAATCGCTAATTTCTACCTATGGAAAAATAGTGACTTAGTTGAGAAGTCGGGTCGAAGTTGTATATAAAAAGAGATTGTACGACTTCACTCCGGGATGACCAATCCGAAAGAGCCATACAAACATTGGAAGTTATGCTCAAGGCTTGTGTTAGAGCTTAAAGGAAGTTAGAAAGACATTTACCATTAATGGAGTTTTCCTATTAATAGTTACTACAAGTATTGAAATGGCGCCTTATGAGGCCTATATGGAAGGAAGTGTAGGACTGACCATTATGTTGGGATGAGGAAGGGGAGAGAAAATTTTTAGGGTTCATAAACTGTTCAAAGGCTAAATGCATAATGTTAAAGTTATCCGTGATAGATTAAATAGCTCGTACCGATGTAAAAGCGATGTTGATAACCTAAGGAGAGATTTAATTCTTGGTGGGGGATCAGTATTTATGAGGATATCACCGGGAAAGGGTGTTGATATTCCTGAAGAAAGGGAAGTTAAGTCCTCTCTATATGGGACTTTATGAAATTATAAAAATAATTGGAGAGGTAGCGTTTTATCGAGGTCACACCAATCGCCGTATCATGACATATTTTACATTTCTATGCTTCGAAAGTATATGACGATTTTACATGTGTTAAGAGATCAACCGGTTGAATTGAAAGAAGATTTGACGTATGAAGAAAGACCGGTACAAAATTGTTGATCGAAATGATTAGGATCTTTGAAACAAAGTGATTCCTTTAGTAAAGGTGTTGTGGATGAATCACAGAGAGAGGAAGCAACATGAGAATTTAAATTTCGAGATCTAAATTTTTATATGAGGGGTGATTGTAAAACCCTCAACCTTATTGAATGTTATAATAGTAGTTATTGAACCGATTTGGAGGTCTAATGATAGAAGCGAGGTGGATTAGAATTTAGAACGCTCGACATCATTTAAGAGCATAAAATTTACCAAAATTGTAACCAAAGCGCCTCTAATGAATAGTGATTTTTTTCTTTATTGTCCGATGGAGGGGTTGCAAGTATTTCTATGAAAATTTCAGTTCATGACTTTGAACTGATATTTAAAGATACTGGAGATTTAAGTGAGCAGCGTATTTCAGATCAAATTCTGGAAGCTCACAATAAATCTTTTTCTAAATTGAGCCGAAATAATAAAGGTCCGAATAAATCATAAAGATTAACGAAACTGGGGCCAAAGTGAAACGGAGTCCGCTTTTGGATAGTTTCTGTGTGATCCGAACGCACCGTAATAATACGCTTATTGTCCTGACATTACCGATTTTAATGATTTTAAATTCGATTTCGGTGATTTCAGAAGCCCAAATTCACCGTGGAAGGATTTAGTTAAAATATTTTCATGCTCAAATTTAAACATGTATTTCCACCATGTAATATTTTTGACATATAATTCCATATAAAAGCAAAGAATAAAGTAAACCGAGATAAAAATCGCTATACGGAGATATTTAATTGTACCAGCTAATCAAAATTTTCTTAATGGCTAAGTTATGATTTAAATAATGGTAAATGACTTGGTCTCTCATGGGAATGGACTAATGAGAAGCTTGATAAAAGAGTAATTCACTTCAAAACCAACCAATGATATTTTGTTACTTATAAGACTTTTGAATAATATTTTAAAGTCTAAAATTTAGATTTAAGTGCTCAAAAGAGGGATCACGTATAGAGAGGAAAGAAAAAGGAGAAAGAGAGAAAAAGAAAGGGAAGAAAGGAGAAAGAGGAAGAGAAAGGAGAAATCCAAGTCAGAGGCAGCTTTTGTTTTTCAAGCTTTCAAAGTAGATCTTCAAGGGTAATCATGAGAGGAGCCAAAGAAACTCAAGAAACAAGTAAGTTTTCATGGTGGAAAGTTAGGGTTTGATGTTTTCCATGTTTAATGTCTTAAATTCTGGTATGGATGTTAAATTTATGGTATTTAAGGTTTAATGGTGCTGAATTTAATATCAATTGAGAAAGCCATGGTTTAGATTAGGTTTTGACAAACTGGGTGAGTAAGGGTTAGGTTTGATATAGTGAATTGTGTGTGTTATGTTGAATGGGTATAATGCATCAGACATTTAAGTGTTTAGAGTGAAAGAAAAAATGGAAGAGAAACACATTTTGGTCGAATTTTGGGCAGTCTCGGTACAGGAATGTCCTGTTTTCTGTTTTGACCAGTTTTGGTATTTGGCCATAACTTGCTCAATTTTGATCCGATTTGAGTGATTTAAGTGGCTACGTAAATAGACTTGAAGGAGAACAAAACTTAAGAAAAATATCGCCAATTCTGATCCTAAGTAGCCTAAATATTCACTCAAAGTAGGGCTATGTTCAAGCCAAATTCTGGTTCAGTTTTTGAACATAGATTAAATTTCGGTTATTTGGACGTAAGTGAGTTTCTTGTTCAATTGGGTGATTCCAATTGGAATAGAACCCTAGCACCCTTAGATTTGGGGCCGAGTAAGGACATAGTGTCAAATATGAAGTCAAGACTCGGAAAAAATGAGTAATACAAACTGTTACTAGAAAATCGGGTAAATGACTAGTTGGCATAAAATGCCATAACTTTAGTTTGATGATCCATTGATTGATTCCACTCCTAAGTAAAATAGATTCCTAGGAGGAATAAGAGAATATAGGAATGAGTGTTTATGGTGGATTAAATGGAATTATGGTTAATGTGTAATTGTGATTTTCTTGGAAAAGGTGAAAAGGACTAATGGACGGAACGGAACCTTCAACGGGAAGCAAGCGGGATCGAGCGGTGAACCGTGAGTGAAATGATATTGAGAATTTAGTTTTAAAAAGTGAATGGTTTTAATGTTAAACCGGAAAGTTTAATGTAAATTTGCGTAAATGTTAAGGCATATGGAAATGTTTTATATTGCATTGTTTTATTCTGCATCAATGCATATATTTATATGTGTATTAAATATGTATGCATATGTTAAGGTATTATGAAAGTTTAAAAATGTTTAAAGTATGCATATGTGTTTTAATGATAAAGTAAAGGATTTAAATGTATTTATAAATGTATTTTGAAGAAATGTTTACTGATGGTTACCCTAAACTCCCCTATGATCAGTTGAATCGATATCGTCAAGTACTTTAAGCGCAAGGATTAAGAGGGTAGTTATAGGTTACTAAATCGAGGAGGGAAATAGGTGTCTAGAGTAATATCCTTACACGTGATAAAGTACTATGACTGGAACTCCTATGCAAAGCGTGAGTTTCTCCGCTACGTAGTGGTTATGACCGGAATGTGATCGGCCCTCACCGTCGGCACCGAACCGGTTTCTGTGTTTATTCTCGGGTTCCATCGTAAAGAATGAAAGAAAAAGAAATAAAGAAAGAAAGTTTAAGGCATAAATGTTAAAGCATAAATGGATTTAAATGCATAAGTATTTATGGAAAGAAGCGATGTATAAATTCTAAAGCATAAACGGATTTTAAATGCATAAGTATTTATTGAAAGAAAGTTAAGGTATAAATGTTTAAAGTATAAACCGATTTTAATGGTATCGTGATTTATGGAAAGAAAGTTTATGCATAAAATGTTTAATGTATAAATGGATTTTTAATTGTATAAGTATGTATTATTTTGATATGTACCGAAAATGTTATATAAATGAAAATGTGTACACTCAATCGAGCTCGTTTAGCCTATTCTTTCCGTATGTTTCAAAACATTTGTGTTCAGACAGTGAGCCAGAGTATCCTCCGTAAAGTGAGTCGAGCCATCGAGGAGACGACGATGTGAACTGATTGTATAAATAGCTGATATTTTATATGTCAAATAATTCGTCATGTATATATAAACATATATGGATATATTTTGAAAAGAAACCACATGGCTCATTATGTCCTCGCTGCTTCCAAGTTTTTTTAAAACTGTGCATGGAATTGAAGTTAGTTTTGAATGTTTTGATGATTGAAATGAATAAAATGTATATGGTATATATATTGTGTTGATTGAGCTGTGACGAGGAGTCCTACAATGAAAGTTGAAAATTCGGAAGATTTGAAGTGTTTTTAAATGCCATGTATTTGTAATTTTGGAAAGTCCGAAAAACAAAAGAGGGAAACTCGCCAATTTTTACGAAAATCCAAGTGTTTGAAAATGAAAAGAAAATTTTTTTATCACTTCGCCCGCATTATTTTCTAAAGATATGTTAAGAATTGCAAAGGGTTCGCTTCCATGGATTTTATTTGATTGTTTCTGAGGAAATGTTTCTATATCCATTGGAGTGCCTGAGGTCCCCTCGGTTCATGAGGTTAATCCGGTTGATCCTTCAGTAAGTGTATTCTGAAAATGTGAGTTGCTCAAGGCAGAACATATATAAAAATGAATCTTTATTTCACCCTTTGGAAAGTATTTACTATAATCTAAGCAAATTAGTAAAATATTTTCATATTTTAAAAAATATGTACCTTCCAAATTTGTAAAGCTTATTATAAGAATATAATGATAGGACAAGATGATTACACACTTACGAATAAACTCCAAAGAAACACATGAATTAAAACCTATCTATTGTTAGGGTTTTTGAATGCCTTGGTCAACAAAGATCTTGAATCTTCGTAAAACTCCATTGCCGCCTCAGATGACATAAACTTCCTTCGAAATAAGAGCTAGAGCTCCTTCACTAGTTTCCACCACCCAAAATACTTAGTTTCCAACCACCCAAAATTTAGAGAAAATAACAACCATGTATTTTAACTATCAAATACATACAAGAAGTATATATTATTGAAATGTGAGTTGTCATGCAGGAATATATATATATATATATATATATATAAAATGAATCTTTATTTCACCCCCTTTGTAAAGCATTTATTATAATCGCAAATTAGCAAAAATATTTCATGTTAAAAAATATGTACCTTCCAATTTGTAAAAGCTTATTATGTTAAATAATAATGGATAGGGACAAGATGATTACACACACTTACAAATAAACTCCAAAGCTGTTCACATGAATCAAAAACCCATCTAATGTTAGGTTTTTTGAATCACTCTTGGTCAACAACATCTTGAATCTTCGTAAAAACTCCATTGCCGCCTTTGGGATTGACATAAACTTCCTTCGAAATAAGAGCTAGAGCTCCTTCACTTAGTTTCCAAATTTCCACCCAGTACTTAGTTTCCAACCACCCAAAAGCAGAGAAAACAACCATGTATTTAATCACAATACATACAAGAAGTCTATTCTTGAAAATGAGTTGCTCAAGGTAGTAAATATATATGGTAAAAATGAATCTTTATTTCACCCCCTTTGGAAAGCATTTATTATAATCGGCAAATTAGTGCAATATTTTCATATGTTAAAAAAATATGTACCTTCCAAATTTGTAAAAGCTTATTATGTTAAATAATAATGGATAGGGACTAGATGATTACACACCTCATCATCAAACTCCAAGAATGCACATGAATCAAACTATCATTGTTAGGTTTGAACGTCTTAATAAACAACATCTTGAATCAGAAAACTCCATTGCCACTTTTGGGATTGGACATAAACTTCCTTCAAATAAGACAGAGCTCCTTCACTTAGCTCCATCCACTCCAAAATACTTAGTTTCCCAACCACCCAAAATTTGAGAAAACAAACCATGTAATGAATCATCAATACATACGTGAAGTCTATTCTTGAAAATATGAGTTGCTCGCGTGAATATATAAACAGAATCTTTATTTCACCCCTTTGAAAGCATTTATTATAATCTAAGAAAATTAGTAAAATATTTCAATATGTTAAAAATATGTACCTTCCAAATTTTTAAAAGCTTATTATGTTAAATAATACGGATAGGGACGATGTTTACAACACTAATAATAAACCCAAGAAACTACATGAACGAAACCATTGATTGTTAGGTTTTGAATGCCTGGCCACAACACTGAATTCTTCGTAAACTCCACACGCTGACTGACATAAACTTTGGAATAAGAGCTAAACTCTCTTCACTTAGTTTCCAAAACAACAAAAATACTTAGTCTGAACCACCCAAAATTTAGAGGAAATAAATAACCATGTATTTTAACTATCAAACATATACAGAGTCTATTCTCGAAATGTGAGTTGCTCTCAAGGTGGTGAATATATATATAAAAATGAATCTTTATTTCACCCCTTGAAAGCATTTATTATAATCTAGAAAATGAAGATTTTCATATGTTAAAAAATATGTACCTTCCAAATTTTTAAAAGCTTATTATGTTAAATAATAATGGATATAGATGAGATAAGCCATACACTTACGAATAAACTCAAAGAGCCTACACATGAATCAAAACCCATTAATTGTTAGGTTTTTGAATGCCTTGGTCAACAACATCTTGAATCTTCGTAAAAACTCCATTGCCGCCTTGGATTGACATAAACTTCCTTTGAAATAAGAGCTAAATCTCCTTCATACTAGTTTTCCAAAGAACTCCAAAATACTTCAGTTTCCAAACCACCCAAAATTTAGAGAAAAATAACAACATGCATTTTAACTATCAAATACATACAGTAAGTCTATTCTGAAAATGTGAGTTGCTCGCGGTGAATATATATATAAAATGAATCTTTATTTCACCCCTTTGAAAGCATTTATTGATAATCTAAGCAAATTAGTAAAAATATTTTCATATGTTAAAAAAATATGTACCTTCCAAATTTGTAAAAGCTTATGTTAAATAACAATGGATAGGGACTAGATGATTACACAATTACGAATAAACTCCAAAGCACTACACAATCACAAAACCCATTCATTGTTAGTTTTAACACTGGTCAACAACACCTGAATCTTCGTAAAACCCATTGCCGCCTTTGGGACTGATACATAAACTTCCTTTGAAATAAGAGTTGAGCTCCATCACTTAGTTTCCAGCCACCCAAAAATACTTAGTTTCCAACCACCCAAAATTTAGAGTAGAAAATAACAACCATGTATTTTAACTATCAAATACATACAAAGTAGCGTATTCTGAAAATGTGAGTTGCTCGCTAGAATATATATAAAAATGAATCTTTATTTCACCTTTGAAAGCATTTACTATAATCTAAGCAAATTAGTAAAATATTTATATTTTAAAATATACTTCAAATTTGTAAAAGCTTATTATGTTAAATAATAATGGATAGGGACAAGATGATTACACACTTACGAATAAACTCCAGCTAGCCACATGAATTAAACCATTGTTTGTTAGGTTTTCAATGCCTGTCAACAAAAGATCTTGAACTTCTAAAACTCCATTGCCGCCTTTCGATTGACATAAACTTCTTCGAAATAAGAGCTAGGAGCTCCTTCACTTAGTTTCCGTACCACCTAAAAATACTTAGTTTCCAACCACCCAAAAGTTAGAGAAGGACAACAACTATGTATTTTAACTATCAAATACATACAAAAGAGTTCATTCTGAAAATGTGAGCGTTCGTGAGATGTGAATATATATATAAAAATGAATCTTTATTTACCCTTTTAAAGCATTTATTATAATCTACAAATTATAAAAATATTTTCATATGTTAAAAAATGTACCCTTCCAAATTTTTAAAAGTTTATTATGTTAAATAATAATGATAGGACGAGATGATTACACACTCATTTATCAAACTCCAAAGGAACCACATGAACAAAACCCATCTGCTGTTAGGTTTTGAATGCCTTGGTCAACAACACGATCTTGAATCTTCGTAAAAACCCATTGCCGCCTTTGGGATTTGATGCATAAACTTCCTTCAAATAAGAGCCGTAGTTCTTCACTTAGCTTCCATCCACCAAAATACTTAGTTTCCAACCAATTCAAATTTGGGAGGTACCAACAAACCATGTAATTTAACTATCAATACATACAGTAAGTCTATTCTGAAAATGTGAGTTGCTCTGCAGAATCATATATATAAAAATGAATCTTTATTTCACCCCTTTGGAAAGCATTTATTATAATCTAAGAAAATTATAAAATATTTTTCATATGTTAAAAATATACCTTCCAAATTTGTAAAAGCTTATTATGTTAAATAATAATGGATAGGATTCCAGATGTTTACACACTTACGAATAAACTCCAAGAGCTCACATGAATCAAAACCCATTAATTGTTAGGTTTTTGAATGCCTTAATAACAACATCTTGAATCTTCAGAAACTCCATTGCCGCCTCGGGATCGACATAAACTTCCTTTTGAAATAAGAGCTAAATCTCTCACTTAGTCAGCCACCAAAATACTTAGTTTCAACCAATCTAAAATTTAGAGAAAATAACAACCATGTATTTTAACTATCAAATACATACAAAGAAGTCTATTCCTGAAAATGTGAGCTGTTCTCGCTGGTGGTGAATATATAATATATAAAAAATGAATCTTTATTTCACCCTTGGAAAGCATTTATTATAATCTACAAATTAGTAAAATATTTCATATGTTAAAAAATATGTACCTTCCAAATTTGTAAAGCTTTATTATGTTAAATAATAATGGATAGGATCTAGATGATTACACAATTACGAATAAACTCTGAAGAACACATGAATCAAAAACCCATTCATTGTTAGGTTTTTGAATGCTCTCGTCAACAAATATCTTGAATCTTCGTAAAAACTCATTGCCGCCTTTGGGATCGATTACATAAACTCTTGAAATAAGAGCCAGAGCTCCATCACTTAGTTTCCAAAAACTCCACCCAAAATACTTAGTTTCCAACCAATCTAAAAATTTAGAGAAAATAACAACCATGTATTTTAACCATCAAATACATACAAGAAGTGTATTCTGAAAATGAGTTGCTCGCTGCGGTGAATATATATATAAAAATGAATCTTTATTTCACCCCTTGAAAGCATTTACTATAATTCAAGCAAATTAAAATATTTTCATATTTTAAAAAATATGTACCTTCCAAATTTGTAAAAGCTTTTATTATGTTAAATAACAATGGATAAAGGACAAGATGATTACACACTTAATGAACTCCAAGAAATACATGAATTAAAACCTATTCATTGTTAGGTTTGAATGCCTGGGTCAAGATCTTGAATCCTCAGAAACTCCATTGTCATCGATTTGATGCCATAAACTTCTTCAATAAGAGCTGAGCTCCTCTTCACTTAGTTTCAAACAATCAAAATACTTAGTCAACCACCCAAAAGTTTAGGTAAAATAACAACCATGTATTTTAACTATCAAATACATACTAAAGTAAGTCTATTCTTTGAAAATGTGAGTTGCTCGCATGTGAATATATATATAAAAATGAATCTTTATTTACCCTTACATTTATTATAATCTAAGCAAATTAGTAAAAATATTTTCATATGTTAAAAAATATGTACCTTCCAAATTTGTAAAAGTGCTTATTATGTTAAATAATAATGGATATGTGACGAGATGATTAGTACTCCTACGAATAAACTCATGCCACAGCCACATGAATCAAAAACCCATTCATTGTTGGGGTTTTTGAATGCCTTGGTCAACATTCGAATTTCTAGAAACCCATTGCCGCTTTGGGGATTGATGTTACATAAACTTCCTTCTAAATAAGAGCTAGAGCTCCTTCACTTAGCTTCCATCCACCCAAAATACTTAGTTTCCAATCCACCCAAAATTTGGAGAAAAATAACAACCATGTAATTTAACTATCAAATACATACAGGCAAGTCTATTCTTGAAATGTGAGCGTTCGCGTAATATATATATAAAAATGAATCTTTATTTCACCCCTTTTGTTAATTATAATTCCAAGAAAATTAGTAAAAATATTTTCTCATATGTTAAAAATATGTACCTTCCAACTTAAAAGCTTATTATGTTAAATAATAATGGATAAGATCAGATATTTACACACTTACTAATAAACCTGAAATTACGAATCAAAAACCCATTAATTGTTAGGTTTTAAATGCCTTGGTCAACAACATCTGAATCTTCAGAAACTCCATTGCCGCCTTTGGGATTGACATAAACTTCCTTTTGAAATAAGAGCTAAATCTCCTTCACTTAGTTTCACCACCCAAAATACTTAGTTTCCAACCACCCAAAAATTTGAGAAAATAACAACCACAGGTTTTAACTATCAAATACATACGTAAGTCTATTCTGAAAATGTGAGTTGCTCATATGCGTATCATATATATAAAAAATGAATCTTTATTTCACCCTTTGAAAGCATTTATTATAATTCAAGTAAATTAGTAAAAATATTTTCATATGTTAAAAAAATATGTACCTTCCAAATTTGTAAAAGCTTATTATGTTAAATAATAATGGATGTGGGACTAGACGATTACACAATTACGAATAAACTCCAAAGAGTCACATGAATCAAAACCCATTCATTGTTAGGGTTTTGAATGCCTTGGTCAACAACATCTTGAATCTTCAGCAAAACTCCATTGTCACTTTTGGGATTGACATAAACTTCTTCGAAATAAGAGCTGTATTCTTCACTTAGTTTCCACACCCAAAATACGGCTTCCAACCACCCAAAATTTAGGGAGTAGTGAATAACAACCATGTATTTTAACTATCAAATACATACAAGAAGTCTATTCTGAAAATGAGTTGCTCGCAGAATATATATATATATAAAAATGAATCTTTTTATTTCACCCTTTGGAAAGCATTTATTATAATCAAAGAAAATTAGTAAAAATATTTTCATATGTTAAAAAATATGTACCTTCCAAATTTGTAAAAGCTTATTATGTTAAATAATAATGGATAAAGACAAGATGATTACACACTTACGAATAAACTCAAGAAGCCACATGAATTAAACCATTCATTGTTAGGTTTTTTGAATGCCTGGTCAGTCAAGATCTTGAATCTCGTAAAACTCCATTGCCGCCTTTGGGATCGACATAAACTTCCTTCCCCTCAAATAAGAGCTAGAGCTCCTTCACTTAGTTTCCAGCCACCCAAAATACTTAGTTTCCAACCACCCAAAATTTAGAGAAAAATAACAACCATGTATTTTAACTATCAAATACATACAGTAAGTATATTATTGAAAATGTGAGTTGCTCAAGGCAGAATATATATATATATATATATATATATATATATATATATATATATATATATATATATATAAAATGAATCTTTATTTCACCTCTTTGTAAAGCATTTATTATAATCTAAGCAAATTAGTAAAATATTTTCATATGTTAAAAATATGTACCTTCCAAATTTGTAAAAGCCATTATGTTAAATAATAATGGATAGGGACATGATAATTACACACTTACAAATAAACTCCAGCCCACATGAATCAAACCCATTCATTGTTAGGTTTTGAATGCCTTGTCAACAACATCTTGAATCTTCTTCAGAAACCCATTGCCTTTGGATTGACATAAACTTCCTTCGAAATAAGAGCTAGAGCTCCTTCCACTTAGTCCACCACCCAAAATAATTTAGTTTCCAACCACCCAAAAGTTAGAGAAATAACAACCATGTATTTAACTATCAAATACATACAGTAAGTCTATTCTTGAAATGTGAGTTGCTCAAGGTGGTGAATATATATATAAAAAATGAATCTTTATTTCACCCCTTTGGAAAGCATTTATTCTAATCTAAGCAAATTAGTAAAAATATTTTCATATGTTAAAAAATATGTACCATCCAAATTTGTTAAAGCTTATTATGTTAAATAATAATGGATAGGGACGAGATGATTACACACTTACTATCAAACTCCACAGCTCACATGAATCAAAACCCATTCATTGTTAGGTTTTGAATGCCTCGTCAACAAATATCTTGAATCTTCGTGGAAACTCCATTGCCGCCTTGGATTGACATAAACTTCTTCGAAATAAGAGCTAGAGCTCCTTCACTTAGCTTCCATCCACCCAAAAATACTTAGTTTCCAACCACCCAAAAATTTGGAGAAAATAACAACCATGTAATTTAACTATCAAATACATACAAGAAGTCTGTCTTGAAAATGTGAGTTGCTCAGAATATATATATAAAAAATGAATCTTTATTTCACCCTTTGGAAAGCATTTATTATAAATCTAAGAAAATTAGTAAAAATATTTTCATATATGTTAAAAAATATGTACTAAATTTTTAAAAGCTTATTATGTTAAATAATAATGGATAGAATTTTAGATGATTACACACTTACGAATAAACTTCAAGAATACATGAATCAAAAACCCACAATTGTTAGGTTTTTGAATGCCTTGGTCAACAGCATCTTGAATCTTCAGAAAACCCATCGCGCCTTTGGGACGGACATAACTTCCTTGAAATAAGACAAGCTCCTCTCACTTATTTTCACCACCCAAAATACTTAGTTTCCAACCACCCAAAATTTAGAGAAAAATAACAACCATGTATTTTTAACTATCAAATACATACAAGAAGTCTATTCTGAAAATGAGTTGTTCAAGGTGAATATATATATAAAAAATGAATCTTTATTTCACCCTTTAAAAGCATTATTATAATCTAAGCAATTAGTAAAATATTTTCATATGTTAAAAATATGTACCTTCCAAATTTGTAAAAGCTATTATGTTAAATAATAATGGATAGGACGAGATGATTACACAATTACGACAACCCAGCAGCCACATGAATCAAACCCATTCATTGTTAGGTTTTGAATGCCTTGGTCAACAACATCTTGAATCTTCAGAAAACTCCATTGCCGCTTTGGGATTGACATAAAACTTCCTTCAAATAAGAGCTGTGAGCTCCTTCACTTAGTTTCCACCCACCAAAATACTTAGTTTCCAACCACCCAAAATTTAGAGAAAAAATAACAACCATGTATTTTAACTATCAAATACATACAAGAAGTCTATTCTTTGAAATGTGAGTTGCTCGTAGAATATATATATATAAAAATGAATCTTTATTTCACTTTGAAAGGAATTATTATAATCAAAGAAAATTAGTAAAAATATTTTCATATGTTAAAAAATATGTACCTTCCAAATTTGTAAAAGCTTATTTTGTTAAATAATAATGGATAGGGACAAGATGATTACACACTTACGAATAAACCTAAGTGTACCACATGAATTAAAACCTATTCATTGTTAGGTTTTTTGTAATCGCCTTGGTCAACAAGATCTGAATCTCGTAAAACTCCATTGCCGCCTCGATCTACATAAACTTCCTTCGAAATAAGAGCTAGAGCTCCTTCACTTAGTTTCCAGCCACCCAAAATACTTAGTTTCCAACCACCCAAAATTTAGAGAAAAATAACAACCATGTATTTTAACTATCAAATACATACAGTAAGTAAGGCTATTGAAAAATGAGCAGCTCACAGGTAATATATATATATATATATATAAACAATCTTATCACCCCTTTGTGTAAAGCATTTATTATAATCTAAGCAAATTAGCAAAATATTTTCTATATGTTAAAAATATGTACCTTCCAAATTTGTAAAAGCTTATTATGTTAAATAATACGGATAGGGACAAGATGATTACACACTACTAAATAAACTCCAAGAAACAAGCATGAATCAAAACCCATTCATTGTTAGGTTTTTTAACGCTCGTCAACATCTTCGAATCTTCAGAAAACTCCATTGCCGCCTTTGGATTGACAGAACTTCTTCAAATAAGAGCTAGAGCTCCTTCACTTAGCTTCACCACCCAAAATACTTAGTTTCCAACCACCAAAAGTTAGAGAAAGGGAATAACAACCATGTATTTTAACTATCAAATACATACAAAGAAGTCTATTCGGAAATGTGAGTTGCTCAGAATATATATATAAAAATAATCTTTTTATTTCACCCCTTTGGTGCATTTATTACACCCAAGCAAATTAGTAAAAATATTTTCATATATGTTAAAAATATGTACCTTCCAAATTTGTAAAAGCTTATTATGTTAAATAATAATGGATAGGGACTAGATGATTACACACTTACTTATCAAACTCCAGCCATACATGAATCAAAAAACCCACTCGTAACACCCGTCCCGAGAGAGAGTGTACAGTACATGATACTGTAGGGGTGTATAAGAGTACCAAGTGTCACATTGTAGTATTTTCGAGACTAAAGTAGGAAATGAAAGTTTATGGAACCCGGAATTTGTGGTATTAAACCAAGGGTACAATGGTCATTTAGCAAAAAGGATATGTAAGGCATAATTAAGTTAGAGATGGGCCATAGTAGGAATTTCAAAAGTTGGACGGTACTAAGGAAAGCCGAGGTAAGGAAAGTATAATTAATGTTTAAAGAGTAAATTAATAATAATAAATTACCATAATTCAGTGGTTCTGTGTTCTTTCTGATCTCGGATGACAAAACGGATCACACAAGTAAGTTCGTCTCACAATCTAGTGACCCAGAAAAAGTTTCGTTTAATTCGAGACGCTGGAATATTTCCACAATTTCTAGGCGACGATAAAGAGTGAAAACTCTAAAACCGATTTTAGAAAATCTCAAAAATTCAGGCATATAAAGAATATTCACTCAAGATAAAATAAAATTGAACCTGGACAAAATAACTTGTTTCGAGACTGAACGGACCGAGAAAGGAAGAAAAAGGGACATGTAAGTCCCACTTAAAGAAGTTTTTTTTTTTTTTTTTTTTTAAAAGATAAACTCAAAAACATCAAATGATATGGAGGATTTGACGTGGAGGCGTAGAGCAGAGAGCTGCCCAAGATAGAGAGATTTTTGTAATTTTTCTCTCTTATTTCTTTCTTCGTGATTTATAAATTCGACCGCTTGATTAATGATAAATGTGAAAAGTGCTCTATCGATGAGGGCTACGCTGTAAGTACCAAAACACAGGATTTCACCAAGAATTCAAATGTGCGAAACCCAAATTTTTAGTTTTTCAGATCTACGCTAATTCTAGTGGTCGAATTTTTCGACCAAAGTTTAAGTTACTTCCACGCGACAGCCACGCTGCGGACAATTCAAAATCTTGGCTTTTTGTCAAACTTGGAAGAGGTGGGAAATTCTTCTACTTGTATTATTTCGAGCCTAAAGGCTATATAATGGTTTGGAATATAGAGGCTTAAATTCACTCCAAAATTTTGTGCTGAGTTTAGGAATTTTTAGGAAATTTTAGGAATTTTTAGACTATTTTCGACAAATTCCTGCTGAATTTGATCGCCGACGCTGATTGTACTTCAGGATTTTATTCAAACAAGCCTTCTACGTAATTTTCGTAAATGCCGCTTTGCATCTATACGAAAGCTCCCTTTAGTCTGGGACTGGTCATATGCCTGTGAATGGCATTTGGGCCCATATATTTTCCGAAAATTTTAATTGTAAAGCACCAAGTGTGCAAATTGCTTGGTTGTGCCGACGGTGTGATCTAATACATCGGTGTGTAGGCTAAAAGCAGCGCGGGAAAGCTGTGGAACTCGTGCTCAAGTTTAGCAAGCAAAGAGGTGGGAGTGTTTTAAACTCATTTTCCAAATACTAGTGTATTATTATTATTATTATAAATCAAGCTTTTGCATCAGTATTTCATGGTTTTATACAAACCATCTTCAAGCAAGGAAGTAAATGGTTTTTTGAATAATTAAACCATTTTTCAAGCAAGCAAATGGTTTTGAGTTAAACCATTTTTGAAAAGTAAGTAAATGTTCTAAATTGTAAACCATCTTTCAAGCAAGCAAGTAAGTAATGGTTTTTAATAATTAAATCATTTTTCAAGTGCAAAATGGTTTTAAATTGTAAACCATTTTTCAAAGAGCAAGCAAGCAAGCAAGCAAATAATGGCCAGAAAACAGGCCTTCCTAGTTCTAAGCAAGAAACTGGTCGAGGTATTCCGCACGTGCACGGTGGTGTTAGGATCTCATACATGATTTTAGTTTTGCCTGCCTAAGAAATCGAGGTCATACATCATGCATTTAAAGGAGACCGTGGCACGATGTGAGCATATAAGGTTATGAGCTCTCTAACTACATATGGTGATGGCGACCTAGGTCAATTCCACCATATTCACCACCGGAAAAAGGTGATGCGGATACTGTGTCTTCCACGCACGCGCCTGTGCTTCCGTGGCTCACTAGGGTACAGAAGTGTGCAACAGGGGCTTCCAAAGAGCTGATGTTTTATACATATACGCTTTGAAAAATCAACTATACCCTCGTCGCCTGTGCTTCGGAGTTTTAAAGCAAACGGTTGAGCCTGTGCTCCCGCTTAGATTTCAAACGATCGCTGAGCCAAGCTCCCGTGGATTTTAAAGCAAACGGTTGAGCCTGTGCCCTGCTTTTTTATTTTCAGTTACAGCGGTTGAGCCAAGCTCCCTGAAGCTTTATGAAAAAGTTTTGAGAAACCTGAAGCAAAAGGTTTGTGAGTTTTAAGAAATCCTTTTCAAGCAAGATAGCAAGCAAGAAAAGTTTTGAGAAGTTTCAAACTTCTAAAGCAAGCAAGAAATGAGGAGTTTTATGTTTTTAAAGAAAAGAAAAGCAAAGCAAGCAAGCAAGTATTAAAAGTTTTATAAACTTTTAAAAGCAAGCAAACAAAGAAAAGTTTTAGAAACTTTTAAAGCTAGCAAAGCAAAGTAAGGCTTCTGGAAAATATTTGTAAAAGAGAGTTTTACATTTTAGACAAGTCTGAAGTTAAAACCTTTATAAAAGCATACACTCACCGAGCTCGTTTAGCCTATTATTTTATTTTAAAACTATTTTCCAGGTACGCATAATCCGACTGAGCAGATTAGATTCTCCGACATTTATATCAAGGTTTAATTAAGAATATCAGGTAAGGAAACATTAACTCGTATAATATAACATACAGATGTTATTACGTAAAGTAGCTTTGGTGGTAATGCCAGGTATGTCAAGTTGCCATATTTTGATATAGTGTAAATCGGATGTATACAGGATTCGGGACATGTCCTCAGAACACCCTCGTCTCCGAGAAAGTGTACAAAGACATGATACCCGTAGGGGTGTATAAGAGTACTGCGTCACATTGTATATTTGGAGATGAAATTAGGAAATTATAAATTTTGGAACCCGGAATTTGGTACTTAAAACAAGGGTACAATTGTCATTTAGCAAAAAGGATATGGCATAATTAAGTTAGAGATAGCTATAGTAGAATTTCAAAAGTTAATGGTAATATGGTGCTGAGGGGTGAAAGATACCACGGAAGTTTAAAGAAAATTAATAATAATGACTGCCGTAATTTTTCAGTGAAGTTCGAAAAATTTCAGATCCTGATGACCTAAACTGATCAAGGCCAAGTTAAGTTTGTTCAAGGAATCTAAGGATTCCAGAAAGTTTCGTTAATCTGGATATTCTAAATATTTTTAATATAATTTCTAGGCAACAAAGTTAAGAGTGAAATCCTTAAACCGATTTTAGAAAATTTAAAATTAAAAGATATGTTAATATTCATTTGTGATAAATAAAATCGAACGGACAAAATAAATTATTTTGGGGCTGAAACGGACAGAGAAAGAAGAAAAAGGGACATGTGGGTCCCACTTAAAAAAAAAAAAAAAATTAAAAAAATAAAAGACAAAACAAACAAAATAAAAGAGAATAACAAACAAGCGAAATGGGATAAGGATCACGAAAGCAGAACGCTGGGAGGAGAGAGAAAAATTTTATCTTTGCTTCTTTCTCGATTATACAATCCACCACTTACTGGTCGATAAACACTGAAGTGCTCTACGCGACGAGGCTACGCTGCGGAGTACTTAAACACGGGTTTCACCTAGAATTCAGTAAATACGCAAAAACCCAAATTTTTAGTTTTTCTCGCATCTACGCCATTCTAGCTGGCCGTAATTTTTCGACCAAAGTTTAAGTTACTTACGCGACGAGCTACGCGTGACCCGCAAAAATTCAAGCCATTAAACTTAAAAGAGGCGAAATTTTCCACTAGATATTCGGCAGCCCGTGCCACGGTATGGCTGAATATTCTCTAGAGTTATAAATTCAAATTCCAAAATTTTTAGACGAGTTTAGAATTTGTGAGTTCTTAGGAAATTTTAATTATTTTAATGCATCCGCTGAATTTCAAGATCGTTTTCTGGATGTGCTTTGATTAAAATTTTCGTGATTTTATTCAAACAAAGCCTGGACATCTTTCGAACAAGCTGTTTTGTGACTATACAAGTCCTTTACCAGACCACCCATATGCCCGTGAATGGCATTCGCCCACATATTTTCTCGAATTTAATCAGAAGACAAAGTGTGCAAATTGCTTGGTTTGTGGCCGACGTGTGTGAAATAATACATCGAGCGCGTAGCTAAAAGAAAGCGTAAAGTTGCGAATCGTGTTTCCAAGTTTAAGAAGCAAAGAGGAGTGTTCTAAACTCATTTTTCCAAATACTAGTGTATTATTATTATTATTATTACAGATCGCTTTTACATCGGTATTTCGGCGGTTTTGAGTTCAAACCATTTTCAAGAAGAAGCAATGACTTATAAACAAACGGTTTTGAGTTAAACCATTTTTGAAAAGCAAGCATTGGTTTTAAATCGTAAACCATAACAAGCAAGTAAGCAATGGTTTTCGAAGTTAAACCATTTTGAAAAGTGGGCAAATGGTTTCTAAATTGTAAACCATCTTTCAAGCAAGTAAGTAATTAATTTTGAATAATTAAAACCATTTTTCAAGAAGAAGCAAATGGTTTTAAATTAAACCATTTTTCAAAGAGCAAGCGAGCAAGCAAATAATGTTTGCGAAACAGTCTTCCCTAGTTCTGCAAAGAAGAAAACCGGTCGAGGTACTCCACGCACTGGTGGTGTTAGGATTCACATGCATTTTAGTTTTGCCTGGCTTCCAAGAAACGAGGACATAAGCATCATGCATTTAAAGGAGACCGGTGGCACGCATGTGAGTATATAAGGTTATGAGCTCTAACTAAATTATGGTGATGGCGCACTACAGTCAATTCCACCATATTCACCTGTAAAGGTGATGCGGACCCGTGTCCTTCCACCGGGCATCTGCCGCCAGGGCTTCCGTGGTTCACTAGGTACAAAGAAGCAAAAATAGCTCCGGGGCTGGTTGATGTTTTATGAGCATAATATACGCTTTGAAAATCAACTATTGGTCCCCGGGTCGCCAAAGCCCGGAGAGTTTTTTAGCAAACGGCTGAGCCAAGCCCCCGCTTAGGATTTCAAACGACCGGTCGAGTTCAAGCCCTGATTTTAAAGCAAAACGGTCGAGCCCGTGCCCCGCTTTATTTTTCAAAGAATGCGCCGAGCCTGTGCCCTGCTTTTATGAAAAGTTTTGAGAAACTTTTAAAGCCAGTGCGTTCGCGAAAGGTTTTAAGAAACTTTTCAAACAAGATAAAAGAAAGCCAAAGAAGAGAATTTTGAGAAGTTTTATAAACTTCTAAGCAAGCAAGAATGAGTTTTATGTTTTTAAAGAAAAGCAAAGCAAAAAGCAGCAAGTATTAAAAGTTTTATAAACTTTAAAAGCAAGTACAAAGGCAAGCAAGCTAAGAAGAGTTTTAGAACTAAAGCAAAGAAAAGCTTATGGAAAATATTTGTAAAAGAGAGTTTTACATTTGAGATGTTTTCCTAAAAACCTTTTATAAAGCATACACTCACCGAGCCTGCTTAGCTCATTATTTTGTATTTTAAAACTACCTGTGCACAGATTAATCTCGGACGCCGGGAGTGCATTAGACTTCTCCCGACATTTATATCAAGGTCGAATTAAGAATATTGTGTAAAGGAAATACTTTGAACTTGTATAATGGAGCATAGCGTATGTACATGTGAGTAGTTTTCAGGAGAATGTGTTGGTATGTCAAGGCTATATTGATATAGTAAAATTGATGTATACAGATTGTGGACATGTCCTATATGTACCACAGCTACTTAAATTTTATAAATCATAAGTTTAGCAAAGAAAAATTTTTTTATAGAGGTTTTAGCAAGCAATACGGCCGTCATTGTGAGTTTTACCAAGGAGGTAATCTACGATTGTGGAGCTGTCGGCACGCCCACATCGGAAGGGGTGGGGTGTAATAAGGTGGTATCAGAGCATAAGTACTGGCAACCATGCATGTTCCAACTTAGAGTACATACATATCAAGTGATTCAAAGACAAACAGCTTGATATTTTTTTTGTAATTACGCGACTATGTCGTGGAAGAGGACGAGGTCGCCCTAGGAGAGTAGTTCCAAAGAAGTGTCCGAAAGGCCCTGGCACTGGAAGCGGATGAGCACGAGAATCACCACCGCATCTATGAATCACCTCACAAGAGTTGCGCGTCAGCCGACCATCTCGCGCCACCGTGAAGATGCCTGGGCGTCGTGGACTGCTTTACGGCAGAGCAAGTGGCACAGACAGGAATAGATAAGAGCAATAGCGACCCGACAAAGAATAAGAACTCCACCGCCACCTAGAGAGGTTATGGAAGAACCGAGGAGGTCGATAGAGAGAGTACAAAACTCGGGCGCTGCTCATGACTAGTGGTGATCTAGAAGCAAATAGTTATACTAGACCGAGTAAATAAGGTTTACAGAGTTAAGGCCGCACGGATGAGTAAAGAGTCTGTTTTCCGCTTCTCGAAGTAAGACAAAGGCTAAGGATTGGTGGGATGTCAGAGAGGGAGACCTTGATGGCATATCATGGGACCAATTTCAAAGAAGAATTCACCGATGCATTCTTTCTCGAGTCATAAGGGGATTCAAAATTGAGGAAGTTCTTCAAATTAGAACATAAGAACATGTCGCATCGAATATGAGAAGAAGTTCTCGAAATTAGTTAGATTGGTTCTCTATATTCAGCGGATGAAGTCCTGGCGCAAAAGGCTTTATCGTGACTACGCCACAGATCGTGAGTGCATTTATCGCTGGTTCTGTAGATTTAGGACTTAGCGAAGCCGCTTCGAGAGTCGAAAGCAGCACCACAATCATGCATCAAAGTAGGCGTGAAAGTAAGAGGAGGCGTAATCTGTGCACGCCCCAACAAAGCTCGTGACGCATGCAGAAAGAAAAAGCAAGAGCAGAGGTTATAGAAATGGTAGGGTGCGTGTCGGTGAGCTATTCTAGTCGTGGATCGTTGAGCCCTGGGGCTGTTAGCAAGTGGCACCCAGAGTCTTCCTCCCGTCTGTCATATGTCTCAGAAACAACACCATGGGGAATGTAAGAGATTCTCAAAGATGTGGTGTTTCACCGGTGGGCTGTGAAGGCCATTTCATTAGGAGTGCCTCAACATTGGTGCGGAGACATCGCACGCCTTAGCTACCCTGCATCGCAGATGAGCATACGTGGTCTTCGTGAGAGAGGTTTCGGCAGAGGGGCCAACACAACCAAGCAGGGTAGCGCGGCCGTGGGTAGAGGTAGAGGCAATGCCCCAGGATACGCATGCAGCCCCACACTCCTCGTGCCGTGAGTATGCCGGTGGGACTCAACAAGATGCATGCATCCTCCCGATGTGGTCACCGGTATTATTTCTATCCTGATCATGATGCTTATACATTAGTAATCTAGAGCTACGTATTCATTTGCATCCAAGCCATTCTTAGATCGTTTCCGATAGAGACCCAAACTAATAGAGGGTCGTATGAGAGTTTCCTTCCACTGAGATCCGTTACTCGTGCACAGAGTAGTTAGAGAGAGTAGAGAGTTCGATTGAGGGACAGAGTTCCCGGGATTGTAGCTTTGCATATGGGGGATTTTGATGTGGCTCTCAGATGGATCGGGCCGCCCACCGAGCCACGTTAGATTGTTATAAAAGGAAGTAAAGTCAATAGCCAGGAAATTGGAGGTAAAGTTCGCAGGGGATTACGAGAGTTATTTTCCAGTATGATCTCCGCCATGACAGCACAGAGAATGCTACGTAAAGGTTGTCGTGGCTATCTAGCTTATGGTGGAGACCGGAAGGAGGGACTATATCGATGAGATTCCAAGCTGTTGGGAGAGTTCCTGTGATGTGTTCCCGGATGATATTGCAGGATTCCTCCAGAAAGAGAGGTGGAGTTCACCATTGATTGGATCCCAGGGACTGAGCCCATTTCCATTCCTCCTTATAGGATGGCTCCTACAGAGTTGAGAGAGCTTAAGGCTCAGTTAGAAGAATTGTTAAGTAAGGATTCATTCGATCGAGCATATCCCCAGCCGGGAGCCCATTTCTCTTCATGAAAAGAAAGATGGAGTTTGCTACAGTATAGATTACAGGTAATTGAACAGAGTTACCATCCGCAATCGCAGATTCACTTGCATTGATGAGTTATTTGATCAACCTAAGTTATCTCGAGTATACTCCAAGATAGACTTGAGGCTCTGGATATCACGCTGAGAGTTCGTGAGAGGATGTACCTAAGACAACATTCAGACACGCCACTTTAATATTATGAGTTTCGGGTGATGCCATTTGGTTTGACTAACGGGCAAATATTTATGGATTTGATGAACCGAGTATTCCAAACAGATTCGGATAGGTTCGTCATAGTTTTTATTGATGATATCTAGTGTATTCAGTAGTTCGTAGGAACATTCGAGCACCTCGAGGATTGTATTACAAACCCTAAGGGAGACAACTATATGCCAAGCTGAGCAAGTGTCGCTGGCCGACAAGGTGGCATTCTTGGTCATGTAATTCTCAAGCAGAGGGGTGATGTGGGATCCCCGCAAAATACAAACAAATTGGAAACCACCAAAGAATGTGTCGCAGGTCGGCTTCCTTTGGTTTAGCAGTATTACAGAAGTTTCGCCGAGGTTCTCCAAGATAGCAAATTTTAATCGACCAAACCGACAAGGAAAGATAAAGTTAAGTATGATTGCAGAAGCCTCGTCACCAGTTTGATGGTTGAAAGATAGATTGACTTCCTCGCCCCGCCTAGCTTTTACCCAATGGAAGAGATGGATTTGTGGTTTATAGTGATGCTTCCAGCAAGGCCTTGGTCAGGTTTGATGCGTAATGATGTGGTGATTGCATATGCCCCAGACAGCCTAAAGAAGCATGAGGAGACCATCCGACACACCCACTTAGAGCTGCAAGAATGTGTTTGCAATCGAAAAATATGGAGACATTATTTTATATGGTGTTCCTTGTAGGATCTTTACATCATAAAGTCTTCAATATATTTTCACCCAAAAGAGTTAAACCCGAGGCAAATAAGATGGCTTCGAAGCCGACATGACTACGACTGCATTTCATCGAGTACCATCCAGAAAAGCACGTCGTGAGCAGATGCCTCGGCAGGCGACCGCAGAGTTCTTGTCTCACATGAGATCAAAGTTATCTCCAATATTGCGGATCCGAGAGCTTTGTGTGGGTGATGTCGGCGTTGAGTATCTGAGCCTCGCAGCCACGCTTTCGTTAGACCACTCCCGGTGGAACAGACTAGCAGGCGTCATAGGATCCACGCATGAGTAAGCTTAAAGAAGATATAGAAAAAGCGAAAGAAAGAGTTTCGTGATTAGAGATAATGGCATGATAGTGAAAGGACAGAATGTGTGTGCTAGAGTATGGGCGGTAATCGAAGAGAGAAATTAAGGAAGAAGCACATTCATTCACAGATGCTATGCATCCAGTAAGTACCAAGATGTACATGACTTGAGAACATTACTGGTGGAATGGATGAAGAAAGAGATTGCAAGCTCGGCTCTCCAGATGTCTAACTCCGGTCACACAGGTGAAGGCAAGAGCATCGGTTCGTAGGAAGATACGCTACTCCCTATTCCAAAGATGGAAATGGGAGAAGATCAATATGGATTTCAGGATTGTGTCTTCCACGACCAAAGGTAAAGATGATGCTATATGGGCGAGAAGGATCGACGACGGTCTCGTCATTTTCTCGCTAATGTTGAGGATTTTCTCGAAAAGTTGGCTCGCCAGGCGTGGATGATAGTATATCATGGTTCCAAAGTGTCGATAGTATCGACGAGACCCCGTGTTCACATCTAGGCTTGCCTAGTTTGTAAACAACTTTAGGTACTGCCATTTCAAGACAAGATTTATCCGTGGTTGCATGGCTATCGAGGACCATTCATACGTTAGGGAGGATAATGTCGAGAGCTTGTGTAATGGAATTCAAAGGAAGTTAGGATAATCACTTAGCGCTAATGGAGTTCGCCACAATAATAGCTTATCAAGCCAAAAGATAGAAATGGCTCCATTCGAGGCGTCAGATGGCAGAAATGTAGGACTCCAAAGCAGGGCCGGGATGAGGTTGGTGAGAAGACCACAGGCCTCTAACTAGCATGCATCACTTCGTAGAAAGTGAAAGTTGTTCGTGATAACTTCAAAATAGCAAGAGATGGCCGTAAAGCTATGACAACCGTCAGAGAGACTGGCAATTTGAGATAGGTGACCAAGTCTTTTTTGAAGATTTCACCTGAAAGGTGTGTGTTGAGATTTGGGAAGCGAGGCAAGTTTCACCAAGATTTATGTGGACCTTGCGAGATTGTGAGCAAGGGCCGCAGCTTACAAGTTGAAGTTACTCCCTCGTATGTCATGATTCATGATACATTCCATGTGTCGATGTCGAGGAAATATATCCCGCATCTCACATATTGAAAGAGCAACCAAAGCAGTGCAAAGGAAAATTTGACTTATGAGGAGATACCGCAAATTCAGATCGTGCGAACAGGTGCCGAGGAAGCAAAGCGATTCCATTACAAAGCCCTGGAAGAATCATGAGAGGAAAAATTACTGGGGAGCTGGAGGCCTCGTATGCGCCACAAGACTTCACTTATTTTCCAGATGAGGTATTTTCGCTTCCTCTTTTGAGTTTTTATCCATTTCGAGGACGAAATGTCTTATGAGGAGGATTTTGCAACACCGTCCGAGAGAGTGTACAAAGACATGATAATCGTAGGTGTATAAGAGTACCAAGTGTCACATTGTAGTATTTTGGAGATGAAATTAGGAAATTATAAATTTTGGAAACCGAAATTTGGTACTTAAAACAAGGGTACAATTGTCATTTAGCAAAAAGGATATAAGGCATAATTGCTAGAGATGGGCCACAGGAATTTCAAAAGTCGGATTTGCAATTAAGGAAAGTTGAGGGGTGAAAGTATAATTAATGGAAGTTTAAATAGTAAATTAATAATAATGAATTGCCAGACTTTTCGCAGCTCGAAAATTTTCATTCGGATTTAAACGGATCAAGCAACAAGTGAGTTTGTTCATGAATTAGCGATTTAGAGTTTCATAAATTCGAGATAGTCGGAATATTTTACTTAATTTCTAGGCAAATGTGTGTTAAGAGTGAAACTCTTAAAACCGGATTTTAGAAAATCTCGAAAATTGCAAGTATATACAATATTCATTTAGGATAAATAAATTGAAACCTGACAAAATAAATTATTTTGGGGCTGAAACTACAGAAAGAGAAAAAGTGGGACATGTGGGTCCCAATTTAAAAAAAGAAAAAAATTAAAAAAAATAAAAGACAAAACAAACAAAATAAAAGAGACAACAAATGTTTAAATGGCAGCGACGGACTGTTATAACTGTTGGGAGTTATAGAAAAATTTTTATCTTTTCGAGCCTCTTTCTCGCATTTACGAAAATCAATCGCCGGATTTCACGATAAACACGAGGCGCGCTCTACGCCGACGAGGGCTATCGCGGAGTACCGTAAACACTGGTTTCACCTAGAATTCGTAAATATGCAAACCCAAATTTTTAGTTTTTCTCGATTCACGCCATTCTAGTAATAGAATTTTTTCTGACCAAAGTTTAAGTTACTTTACGACGAGAGCTACGCTGTGACACCAAAATCTTGGCTTTTTGTCAAACTTAAAGAGGTGGGAAATTTTTCCTACTTAGGTTATTTTTCGAGCTGTAAGGCTATATAATGGCTTGGAATATTCTTAGAGGCTATAAATTACCCCAAAATTTTTGGGGATCAGTTTAGGAATTTTTAGGAAATTTTAGAAATTTCGACTATTCTTTACGTCCGCTGAATTTCAGGATCGTTTTACGCTTGATTAAAATTTCAGATTTTATTCAAACAGTCCTAATGTAATTTTCGTAAATGTTTTCTGGTGTTTTGTAAATTATATGGAAGTCCTTTTAGTCTAGAATCTAGCCATATGCCTGGAATTCAGATTTGGGGCCCACATATTTTTCCGAAAATTTAATCAGAGCAACAAAGTGTGCAATTGCTTGGTCAGGCTGACAGGTGTGAAATAATACATCGAGTGTGTGTAGGCTAAAAGCAAGGGAAAGTCAGGAACTGTGGCTCAAGTTTAGCAAGCAAAGAGGTGAGTGTTCTAAACTCATTTTTCCAAATAATTAGTGTATTATTATTATTATTATTACAAAGATTGTTTTACATCAAGTATTTCATGGTTTTGAGTTCAAACCATTTTCAAGAAGTTAGCAATGACTTAGGGAGCAAACAAATGGTTTTGAGTTAAAAACCATTTTTGAAAGCAAGCATTGGTTTTAAAATCGTAAACCATAAATAAAGAGGCAGTTGAAATCTGCTTTGAGTTAAACCATTTTTGAGAAAAGTAAGTAAATGGTTTCTAAATTGTAAACCATCTTTCAAGCAAGCAAGTAAGTAATTGGTTTTTGAATAATTAAACCATTTTTCAAGCAAGCAAGCAAATGGTTTTAAATTGTAAAACCATTTTTCAAAGAGCAAGCGAGCAAGCAATGTTTTTGCGGAAAAACAGCCTTCCCTAGTTCTAAGCAAGAAACCGCTGTATTCCGTACGCACCCGTGGTGCAGGGGATCTCATACATGCATTTTTAGTTTTGGCTCGGTCGGGCAAACGAGGGACATACATCATGCATTTAAAGGAGACTGCGGGCACGCATGAGCATATAAGGTTATGAGCTCTAACTACCATGGTGATGGCGACCTGTGTCAATTCCAATTATATTCACGGGAAGGTGATGCGGACCTGTGTCTCACCCAAGACGGCCGTCTAGGCTCCGTGAATCACTAGGGCACGTATAAAATAGGCCTCCGGGCTGGCTGATGTTTTATGAGCATAATATACAGTTTTGAAAATCAACCATTGGTTCCCTACGCCCAGCTCCTGAGAGTTTTTAAAGCAAACGCTGGAGCCAAGCCCCGCTTAGATTTCCCCAAAACGATCGTCGAGCCAAGCTCCCAGTGGGATTTAAAGAAACGGCCGAGCCCAGGCCCCGCTTTATTTTCAAAGAATGCGGTTGATCAAAGTTCCCGTTTTTATGAAAAAGTTTTGGTGAACTTTTAAAGTAAAAGGTTTGTGAAAGGTTTAAGAAACTTTTCAAACAAGATAAAGAAAGCCAAGAAGAGAATTTTTGAGAAGTTTTATAAACTTCTAAGCAAGAAATGAGAGTTTTATAAGCTAAAGAAAAGCAAAGCA
Organism: Tetrastigma voinierianum; assembly: GCA_016808115.1. Taxonomy (NCBI): domain Eukaryota; kingdom Viridiplantae; phylum Streptophyta; class Magnoliopsida; order Vitales; family Vitaceae; genus Tetrastigma; species Tetrastigma voinierianum. Next base: position 380,472 of record JAEQBH010001413.1, on the reverse strand, counting down.
AAGTATAAGGCATAAAGTTTTATAAACTTTTAAAAGCAAGGCTAAAGCAAGTGTTTAAGAAGAGTTTTAGAAACTTGAAAAGCAAAGAAAAGCTTATGGAAAATATTTGTAAAAGAGAGTTTTACATTTTTGAGATGTTTTCCGGAAAAGCAAAACCTTTTATAAAAGCATACACTCACTGAGCTCGTTTAGCTCATTATTTTGTATTTTAAAACTAATCTCTGTGCATGACATCTTGACACGGAGCAGACAGATTCGACATTTATATCGTTGTCGTAATTAAGAATATTGTGTATGAAATACTTTGAACTTGTATAATGGAGCATATGTATGTACATAGAGTAGTTTTGTGAGAATGTGTTGGTATGCTAGTTGCCATATTTTGGATATAGTGTAAATTGGATGTATACAGGATTTTGGGACATATCTCATATGCAACCAAGTATGTCGAAATTTATAAAATCATAAGTTTAGCAAAAAGAAAATTTTTTTATAGGAGGTTTTAGCAAGCAATACGGCTTCGCTTCAATAGAGTTTCTAGTCTAGAGGTAACGATCGGGATTGGTGGAGTGGCTCTGCACGCCCGCCACCTGGCAAGGTGTCATGTCCTATACGCATTTATTATGTCGAAATTTTATAAAATCATAAGTTTAGAAAAGAAAATTTTTTACAGGAGGTTTTAGTAAGCAATACGGCTTCACACAGAGTTTCTAGTCGTTAGAGGTAACGGCCGGGATTGCGGGAGGGTCGCACCGCCCGCCACCGAAGGGGTGGTGTGTCAAGGTGGCATCGAGCATAAGTATTGGCAACCATGCATGTTCAAACTCAAAGTACATCATGATTCAAAGTATTAGCGCTTGATATTTTTGGGAAATACAAGACTATGTCGTAGAGGACGAAGGTCGCCCTAAGAGAGTCATTCCGTGGGTTCCGAAATCGCCCATAATACCGAGAGACGAGCACGTAGTCGTTCCACTACCACGCCTATGGAATCGTACCAAAGAGAGGTCGCCGACCATCCGGGCCACCGTGAGGGAGCTCAAGTGCTAGGATTATTTACGTGAGAGCAAAAAGTACTGCATTGCTCGATAGTGGGAAATAGCGAATTGTCAAAGAATCTATAGCCTCACCACAACCTGTGAGAGGTTGGTGGAAGAACCGTGGAGGTCGACAGAGAGTACGTAAGCCGGGCGCCAAGCCATAAGGACGGCAAAGTGGTGACCCGCAGGCAACTTGGTTATGGCTAGACCAGAAATAAGGCTTACGGAGCATGGTTGTACAAATGAGCAAAGAGTCTTGTTTTTCCAGCTTTTCTCGATGGAAGATGTATATGATCGGTGACGCCGAGAGGAGAGATATCCCACGGCATATCATGGGACCAATTTCAGCAAGAATTCACTGACAGATTCTTTCCTCAGAGTCATAAGGATTCGAAAATTGAGCAGTTCTTCAGATTAGAACAAAAGAAAATGTCAATATCAGAATATGAGAAGAGGTTCTCGGAATTAGTTAGATTGGTTCCCTATATTCAAGCGGATGAAGTCCTGAAGTGCAAAAGGTTTTATCAGACTACGCACGTGATCGAGTGCATTTATCAAAGGGTTCCTAATAGATTGGGACTTAGTAGAGGCCGCTCTAAGAGTTGAGCAAAGTACCACAACTATGTATCAGAGTAGTTAGGAAAGTAAGAGTAAGAGGAGTGCACCAGGCACTTCCCAACAGAGCTCTGGACAGTACAACAGAAAGAAAAGCAAGAGTAGAGGTTACAGAGGCCGTGGTGCAAGTCGAGGAGCTATCTCTAGTCAGGGATCAGTGAGGCTCCCACTTGCTAGCAGTGGCACCCAGAGTATTCCTATGGTATGTCACATGTGTCAGAGGCGACATCAGGGGGAGTGTAAGAGATTTAGTACAGGTCGACCGTGGGCCGTAGCCATTTCATTAGGGGAGTGCCCTCAACGAGGTGAGACATCGCAGCCTGCACACGCACCCCGGGGCATTCGAGATGAGCATACAGAAGTCGTCGGGGAGAGGTGTCCCAAGCAGAGGGGGCCAACACACCAAGCAGTGTGAGCGGCCGTGGCAGAGGTGTAGGCAAGGCCACTGTGGATGCATTGCAGCTCCTCGCACTCGTGCTGTAGCATGTTGTGACTCATCAAGATGCAAATGCAGCTCCAGATGTGGTCACTGGTATTATTTCTATCCTTGATCATGATGCATATACATTAGTGGACCTAGGAGCTACGCATTCATTTGCATCCAAGCCATTCTTAGATCGTTTTCAGATAAAGACCCAACCATTAGAGGGTCGTATGAGAGCGCCCCTTCCACCGAGATCTGCTACACTAGCATGTGCAGTAGTCGAGATAGTAGAGTTCGATTGAGGGACATGAGTTCCCAGCCGATCTCAGAGCTTTAGATATGAGGGATTTTGACGTGGTTCTCAGACGTGGATTGGCCATCTCGCCATGTGAGCAACGTTAGATTGTTATAAAAGGAAGTAAAGTCAATAGCTGTGGAAATTGAGGTAAAGTTTAGAGGATTACGTAGAGAGTTATCTTCCTGTATGATCTCCGCCATGACAGCACAAAGAATGCTACATAAAGGATGTCAGGGTTATCTATCTTATGTGGTGAGATGTGAAAGGAGTGGGATTCTAGTGACGATCTCAGCTGTTAGAGAGTTCCCAGATGTATTCCCAAATGATATTACAGGATTTCCTCCAGAAAGAGAGGTGGAGTTCACCATTGATTTGATCCCAGGGACTGAGCCCATTTCCATTCCTCCTTATAGGATGGCTCCTGTAGAGTTGAGAGAGCTTAAGGCTCAGTTAGAAGAATTGTTGAGTAAGGGATTCATTCGACCGAGCATATCCCCATGGGGAGCTCCAGTTCTCTTCGTGAAAAAGAAAGATGGGAGTTTGCGGTTGTGTATAGATTATAGGCAATTGAACAGAGTTACCATCCGCAATCAATATCCACTCTAGATCGATGAGTTATTCAATCAACCTGTGGGTCCCAGGTACTCCAAGATAGATTTGAGGCTCCGGTATCATCGCTGAGGGTGCAGAGAGTTATGTACCCAAGATCGCATTCGTGACACGCTACGAGCATTATGAGTTTTTGGTGATGCCATTTGTCACTAATGCCCCAAAGAGCGTTTATGGATTTGATGAACCGGTATTCCAAACGTATTTGACAGTTCGCCATAGCTTATTGATGATATCCTGTTGTATTAAGGCAGTTCGAGAAATATCTTAACACCCGAGGATTGTATCGCACCCTAAGGAAAGATGGGCCAGGCGCGCTGAGCAAGTGTCGGCCGGCTCGACAAGGTGGTACCCTAGGTCATGTGATTTCAATTGATTTAGGTGAGCGCTGATCCCGTAAAATGTGGGCGTGGTAAATGAAAACCACCAAAGAATGCCGAGGTCGAGCTCCCTGGTTTAGCAGATATTACAGAAGTTTGTCGAGGGTTCTCCAAGATAGCAACCCCACTCCACCAGCCGACAAGGAAAGATGTTAAGTATGATTGGGTAGATGTCTGTCAAAAGAGTTTTGAGGAGTTAAAAGATAGATTGACTTAAGCTCCGGGGCCTAGCTTTACCCAACGGGAGAGACTGATTTGTGGTTTATAGTGATGCTCTTGTGCAAGGCCTTGGTTGTGTTTTATTGCAGATGATGCAGGATTGCATATGCTCCCAAGACAGCTAAAGAAGCATAATGAGGAGAATTCACCTCTACACACAACTTAGAGCCAGCAAAGAATGGTTTGCACTAAAAATACGGAGACATTATTTATGGTGTTCCTCAGAGGATCTTTATAGATCACACAAAGTCTTCAATATATTTTCACCCAAAAAGGGTTAAACCCGAGGCAAAGAAGATGGCTTGAGTTGGATTAAAGACTACGACCGTACTATCGAGCACCATTCAGAAAAGCTAATGTCGTGAGCGTATGCCTTGAGCAGGCAAACTGCAGAGTTCTTCGTCTTCATGAGATCAAAGTATCTTCCACTATTGGTGGATCCGAGCTTTAGGGGTGATATTGAGGTCGAGGATTCGTGGAGCCTTGGTGGCCATCAAGCCATGTTAGACCGCTTTCTAGTGACCATTCTAGCAGGCGTCACTAGATCCACAAATGATTAAGCTTAAGGAAGAGATAGAAAAAGGAAAGAAAGCGGAGTTTTAGATTAGAGATGATGGTATGATAGTGAAAGGACAGAGAATGTGTGTGCCAGAGTATGGCGAGCTGAAGAGAGACATTATGGAAGAAGCACATTCATCTGCGTATGTTATGCATCCAGTAAGACTCAAGATATAGAACTTTTTGAAAGAACATTACCGGTGGAATGGGATGAAGAAAGAGGTCGTGAAGTTCGTTTAGGTGCCTAACCTCACAATGTGTGAAGGCAGAGCATCGAGGCCCGCGGGAAAATACGCTACTCCCTATTCCTGTGGAAATGGGAAAAGATTACTATGAATTTAGACAGTCTTCACTGACCGTGAGGCAAATATGATGCGAGCAGGGTAATAGTCGATCGTTGACGAAGTCTCCGCCATTTTCTACCAACTAATGTCAGAGGATTCACTGAAAAGTCACTAAGTTATATGTAGATGATAGTGACCTCATGGGTTCCAGCTGATAGTTTCGTATCGAGACCCCGTGTTCACATCCGTGTTTTGGCCTACTTGTAAATAGTTTAGGTACTCGCCATTTCAAGACAAAGATTTCATCCTCGACAGATGGCCGGGCCAGAGAGGACTATTCAGACGTTAGAGGATATGCTGAGAGCTTGTGTGCTGGAATTCGAAGGAAGTTTGGATACTCACTTAGCACTAATGGAGTTTGCCTACAACAGGCTATCAAGCCGCAGATATGGTCTATTTGAGGCGTTAGGCGGTATTAAATGTAACTCCACCGTCGACGGTAGGTTGGTAAGAAAGACGGCAGGCTCCTAACTAGTACGATCACTGTGAGAAAGTGAAAGTTGTTCGTGATAACTTGAAGATAGCAAGAGATAGACAGGCAGTTATGCGGATAATCGTCAGAGAGAGACTACAATTCGGAGATGTGACCAAGTCTTTTGAAGATTTCATAATTTTGAAAGGTGTGTCGAGATCTGGGGAAACGAGTGTTTAGTCCCGATATCTAGGTACTTATGAGATTGTGAGCAAGGTGGGGCCGCGAGCTTACAAGTTGAAGTTACCCTGTAGTTATCATGATTCATGATACATTCCATGTATCGAAGCAGGAAATATATCCCGCATCCTTCAAATGTATTGAGCAAACAAGGCGCTTAAAGGAAAATTTCACTTATGAGGAGATATTACTGTAAGTGCATTGGAACAAATGAGAAGCAAAGTGATTCCATTAGTTAAAGTCTTATGGAAGAATCATGAGAAGGAGGTCACATTGGAGCCAGAGGGGTTCGATGCGCCGTCGCATTCTCACTTATTTTCCGAAGGTATTTTCGCTTCTTTCTTTTCGAGTTTAGTTTATTCATTTCGAGGACGAAATGTTCCTAAGTGAGGAGGATTGTAACACTCTCGTCCCGAGAGAGTGTACAAAGATACGATATCAGAGGGGTGTATAAGAGTACCAAGTGTCACATTGTAAAGGTCACATTGTAGTATTTTTTCGAGACTAAAGTAGAAATAAGTTTATGGAACCCGAATTTGTGGTATTAAACCAAGGGTACAATGGTCATTTAGCAAAAGATATGTAAGGTATAATTTAAGTTAGAGATGGGCCATAGTAGGAATTCCCAAAAGCTGGATTTTGCAATTAAAGGAAAGTCGAGGGGTGAAAGTATAATTAATGGAAGCCTGGGGCTAGTAAATTAATAATAATAAATTACCAGAATAATTCAGGGAAGTCTCGAAAATTCTCTAGATCTCTGATGACTCAAACTGTGACTCATGGCTGTTAGTCTGTCTTCGCTGAATCTAGTGACCTAGAAAAAGCCTCGTTTAATTCGAGACATTTTAATAATATTTTACTAATTTCTAGGCGACGGATAAAGAGAGTGAAACTCGAAACCGATTTAGAAAACTCAAAAATTGTGTATATAAAGAATATTCAATTAAGATAAATAAAATTGAAACCGGACAAAATAACTTGTTTCGAGACCTAAATCTGAATCGAGAAAGGAAGAAAAAGGGACATGTAAGTCCCACTTAAAGAAAAAAAAAAAAAAAAAAAAAGATAAATCAAAACATCAAATGAGATGGAGAGGACGGACGTGAGGCAGAGAGAGAGCGTCCAAAGATAGAGATTTTTGTGGTAAATTTTTTTCTCTCTTTACTTCTTTCTCTCGGGATTATGAAAATCGACCGTCTGGATATTTCGTCAGACAAACAGAAAAGGTTTACGCGGGGACAGGGCTACGCGTGGGTACCAAAAACACTGGATTTCACCGAGAATTCAGGTAAAAATTCGAAAAATCCAAATTTTTAGTTTTTCTCAGATTTACAGTATTCTAGTGGTCAGAATTTTCGTACCCAGAATTAAAGTTACTCTACGCGACGAGAGCTACGCGTGGGTACCAAAATCTCAGCCTGTCAAACTGACAGTGGGAAATTTTCCTACTAGGCTATTCTTTCCTTCCTTTGTTCCAAAGGCTATATAATGGTCAACAGTTCTGGAAAGCTTCATAAACTGCATCCCAAAATTTTAAAATGAAGTTTAGAATCTTTAGGAAATTTTGTAGCCTTAGACTATTTCTAATAAATCCGTTGAATTTCTGGACTGTTTTCGACGCTTGATTAAAATTTCCAGGATTTTATTCAAATTAGTTCCAGATGCACTTCTCAGAAATGTTTCTGTTTTAGACTATATGGAAAGTCCCTTTAGTCTAGAATCAAGTCATATGCCTGTGAATGGCATTTGGGGCCCACATATTTTCCGAAAATTTTAATTAGAGCACCATGTGCAAATTGCCACATACTGACGCCATAAAGGGACGAATACATCGAGTGTGTAGGGCTAAAAGCAGCGGAAAGTTGTGGAACTGTGCTCAAGTTTAGCAAGCAAAGAGGTGAGTGTTTTAAACTCATTTTCCAAATACTAGTGTATTATTATTATTATTATAAACTGCTTTCAGACTTCAGATTTCATGGCTTTGAGGAACCATCTTTCAAGCAAGCAAGTAAGTAAATGGTTTTGGAATAATTAAACCATTTTTCTCAAGCAAGCAAGCAAACGGTTTCTGGAAGAAACCATTTTTGAAAGTGAAGTAAATGGTTTCTAAACGTAAAACCATCTTCATAAAGTAAGTAAGTAAATGGTTTTGAATAATTAAACCATTTTTCGTTAGCAAGCAAATGGTTTTAAATTGTAAACCATTTTTCAAAGAGCAAGCAAGCAAAGAATGTTTGTGGAAAATGCCTCCCTTGCTCCTAAGCAAGAAAACCGCCGAGGTATTCCGTACAAAGTGTACCTGGAAATAGGATCTCATACATGATTTTAGTTTTGCCTGGTCTAAACGACATACATCATGCATTTTAAAGAACTGCAATGTATGAGTATATAAGGTTATGAGCTCTAACTATGGTGATGGCGACTCAGCTGATCCCACCATATTCACCGGAAAAAGCGTGGATGCTGACACGTGTCCTTCCACCCGCACGGTCGCCCGTGCCCGTGGTTCACTAGGGTACAGAAGTGTAATAGGCCCCAAAGCGGGCCGATGTTTTATAAGCATAATATACGCTTTGAAAATCAACCATCGTTCCTGGTCGCCTGTGCTTCCGTGAGAGTTTTAAAGCAAACCACAGCCCAGCTCCCGCTTAGATTTCAAAACGACGCTGAGCCAAGCTCCCGTGGATTTGGGCAAACGGTTGGAGCCCGTGCCCCGCTTTATTTTCAAAGCATGCGTTGAGCTAAGCTCCTGCTTATGAAAAAGTTTTGAGAAACTTTTAAAGCCAAGTTGTCGAAGGTTTCGGAAGAAACTTTCAAGCAAAAGATAGCCAAGCAAGCAAGTTTTGAGAAGCTATAAATCCTCAAGCAAGCAAGAAATGAGAGTTTTATAGCTTTTAAAGAAGAGCAAAGCAGTTAGCAAGTATTAAAAGTTTTATAAACTTAAAAGCAAGCAAACAAGAAAAGTTTTAGAAACTTTTAAAGCTAGCAGCTAAAAGTAAGGCTTCCCGAAAATATTTGTAAAAGAGAGTTTTACATTTTGAGATAAGTTTTCCTGAAAAGCAAAACCCTTTATAAAAGCGATACACTCACCAGCTCGCTTTAGCTCATTATTTTGTGGTTTAAAAAAACTATTTCTATGCAGGGTCATAATACCTGCACAAATGAGTATTAGATTCTCCTACTATATCAAGAATAATTACAATATTGTGTATGAAATACTTGAACTTGTATAATGGGAACATATGTATGTAAGTTATTAGAGTAGTTTTTGTGAGAGAATAAAAAGTTGGTATGCTTGGTTGCCATATTTTGATATATGTAACTGATATGGCTTGCATTGGGATATGTCCTATATGCACATATATCCCAAATCTTCATGAACCATGGTTTAGAAAGAAATCTTCCTCAGATATTAGCATAACACTGGCCTCGCTCACAGGAGTTTCTAAATGCGAGATAACCGGGGATTCAGAGTGGTCTGATCGCCCACACCGAAGGGGGCAAATATCCATTGTTAGGTTTTTTAACGCCATCACTAATGATCTTAACTCAGAAACCCATTACCGCTTTGATCACATAAACCCTCCAGAAACAAGAGGCCATAGAGCTCCTTCCACTTTATTTCTTATCCATCTAAACGAGCCCCAACTCAATCAACTATAAAGATAAAAAGATCAACTAATAATTTTAATTCATCAAATACACAAGTCTATTCTTGAAAATGATATCAGAAGAATATATAGAAAATATAAAACAACTTTTATTTCACCTCGGGAAAGCATTGATATAATCAAGAAATTAGCCAAAAGATTACATGCCAAAGTACCATATAATCTTCCAATTTTTGTTTTCATTATGTTAGAATTAATTAATGATTTAGACTATATTTGTTAATAATCCACTATAAAACCACAAATTAATGAACCAAAACCATTAATCATTAGGTTTTGAACGCCTATTCATCAACATCTCAATCCTTCAAAAAACCCAATGGCCTCAAGATCCGACAAACTTTAAAAATATAAGACAATCTTTCTCACTTAGTTTCGTTTAACTGTAATACTTAGTTTCCAACCAACTATAAAATTTAGAGAGTTAACAACCATGTATTTTAACCATCAAACACATTACGTAGTTTCTATTCGGAAAAATGAGTTGCTCGCGCAGAATGTATATTATATAAAAATGAATCCCTTATTCTGTTCCGAAAGTATTTATTATAATCTACAGCACTAGTGTAATATTTCACATGTTAAAAGTAATACACCTTCCAAAATTTTAAAAGCTTATTATGTTAAATATTGTTTGATAGGATTTAGATGCTTCATTAATACCCTACGAATAAACCTCAAATAAGTTCATTTAATTCAAACCCACACTGTTAGGTTTTAAATGCCTTGGCTTAACAGCATCTGAATCTCTCAGAAAAACTCCATCGCCTTGGGGATCACGACATAAACTTCCCTTTGTAAATAAGAGCTTCAAACTCCTTCACTTAGTTTCCAAAGAACCCAAAATACTTAAGGCTTCCAACCACCCAAAAATTTAGAGAAAATAAATAACCCAGTGTATTTTAACCTATCAAATACAAAGAAAAGTCTATTCTGAAAATGAGTTGTCATAGAATATATATATAGAAAATGAATCTTATTTCACCCCCTTGAAAGATTTATTATAATCTAGTTTAAATGAAAAATATTTTCTATATAAGTAAAATATGCAAATTCTTCAATTTGTAAAGCTTATTATGTTAAATAATAATTTGATAAGAATGAGATGATTATATTAATACACAACTCCATGTATAAAATACACAGAATCAAAACCATTCATTGTTAGGGTTTTTGAATGCCCATCAACAACATCTTGAATCTTCGTGAAACTCCATTGTCATTGATTGACACAACTCTTGAAATAAGAGCCAGAGCTCCATCACTAGTTTCCAGCCACCCAAAATACTTAGTTTCAACCACCAAAATTTAGAGAAAACAACAAACTCATGTATTCAACTATCAAATACATACAAGAAGTGTATTCTTGAAAATGTGAGTTGCTCAGAATATATATATAAAAATGAATCTCATTTAACTTTGGAAAAAGCATTTACTATAATCTAAGCAAATTAGGTGTAAATATTTCATATTTTAAAAAATATGTACCTTCCAAATTTGTAAAAGCTTATTATGTTAAATAATAATGGATAGGGACAAGATGATTACACACTTACGAATAAACTCCAGCAGCCACATGAATTAAAACCCATTCATTGTTAGGTTTTCACGCCCGTCAACAGCATCTTGAAACTTTAAACTCCACTCCGCGCCTTTGATCGAGCACAACTTCTTCAACAAGAGCTAGAGCTCCTTCACTTAGTTTTGTACCACCCAAAATACTTAGTTTTCAACCACCCAAAAGTTAGGAGAAAATAACAACCATGTATTTTAACTATCAAATACATACAAAGAAGTCTATTCTTGAAAATGTGAGTTGTTTCCTCGCATGTGAATATATATATAAAAAATGAATCTTTATTTCACCCCTTTGGAAAGCATTTATAATCTAAGCAAATTAGTAAAAATATTTTCACATGTTAAAAATATGTACCTTCCAAATTTGTAAAAGCCATTATGTTAAAATAATAAATGGATAGGGATTTTAGATGACTGGCACACTTACGACAACCCAAAGCAGCTCACATGAATCAAACCCATTCATTGTTAGGTTTTGAATGCCTCGTCAACAACATCTTGAATTAAAAACCCATTGCCGCCTGGGACTGACATAAACTTCCTTCAACAAGAGCTGTGAGCTCCTTCACTTAGCTTCCATCCACCCAAAATACTTCAAGTTTCCCAACCACCCAAAATTTGGAGAAAAATAACAACCATGTAATTTAACTAATAACACATACAAGAAGTCTATTCTTGAAATGTGAGTTGCTCAAGGTGAATATATATATAAAAATGAATCTTTTTTATTTCACCCCCTTTGGAAAGCATTTATTATAATCTGCCAAGCAGAAAATTAGTAAAATATTTTCATATGTTAAAAATAGTGTCCTTCCAAATTTTTAAAAGTTTATTATGTTAAATAATAATGGATAGGGATCTAGATGTTTTTACACACTTACTTAATAAACTCCAAAGAGCTACATGAATCAAACCCATTAATTGTTAGGTTTTTTGAATGCCTTGTCAACAACATCTTGAATCTCTCAGAAAATCCCATTGCCGCCTTTGGGATTGACATAAACTTCCTTTTGAAATAAGAGCTAAATCTCCTCTCACTTAGTTTCAAATTACCCAAAATACTTAGTTTCCAACCACCCAAAATTTAGAGAAAAATAACAACCATGTATTTTAACTATCAAAATACATTGTAAGTCTGACTTGAAAATGTATTGCCTCAAGGCAGAATATATATAAAAATGAATCTTTATTTCACCCTTTCGAAAGCATTTATTAATCTAAGCAAATTAGTAAAAATATTTTCATATGTTAAAATATGTACCTTCCAAATTTGTAAAGCTTATTATGTTAAATAATACGGATAGGGACTAGATGATGATTACACAATTACGAATAAACTCCGAAGCAGCCCACATGAATCAAAACCCATTCATTGTTAGTTTTTTGAATGCCTTTGGCCAACAACATCTTGAATCTTCAGAAACTCCATCGCTTTCTGGGATTGACATAAACTTCCTTTGAAATAAGAGCTGTAGCCCATCACTTAGTTTCCACCACCCAAAATACTTAGTTTCCAACCGCCCAAAATTTAGAGAAAAATAACAACCATGTATTAACCATCAAATACAAGTAAGTGTATTCTTTGAAAATGTGAGTTGCTCTCATGTAGGAATATATATATAGAAAAATGAATCTTTATTTCACCCCCTTTGGAAAGCATTTACTATAATCTACAAATTAGTAAAATATTTTCATATTTTAAAATATGTACCTTCCAAATTTGTAAAGCTTATTATGTTAAATAATAATGGATAGGGACAAGATGATTACACACTTACGAATAAACCCAAAGAATTACATGAATTAAACCCATTCATTGTTAGGTTTTTTGAATGCCTCGTCAACAAAGATCTTCGAATCTTCTCGTAAAACTCCATTGCCGCCTTTGGGATTGACATAAACTCTTCAAATAAGAGCTAGAGCCCTTCACTTAGTTTCACTTCACCAAAATACTTAGTTTCCAACTACCCAAAAGTTAGAGGAAAATAAATAAACTATGTATTTTAACTATCAAATACATACAAGTAAGTCTATTTTTGAAAATGTGAGTTGCTCTCGTGATGTGAATATATATATAAAAAATGAATCTTTATTTCACCCTTTGAAAGCATTTATTATAATCTACAAATTAGTAAAAATATTTTCAGAGAGTAGAATATGTACCTTCCAAATTTGTAAAAGCTTTATTATGTTAAATAATAATGGATAGGACGAGATGATTACACACTTACGAATAAACTCCAAACAAACTACATGAATCAAAACCCATTCATTGTTAGGTTTTGAATGCCTTGGTCAACATCTTGAATTTTAAAACTCCATTGCCGCCTTTGGGATTGACATAAACTTCTTCAAATAAGAGCTAGAGCTCCTTCACTTAGCTTCCATCCACCCAAAATACTTAGTTTCCAACCACCCAAAATTTGGAGAAAATAACAACCATGTAATCTTAACTATCAAATACATACAAGAAGTCTATTCTTGAAAATGGAAATGTCAGGTGAATATATATATATAAAAATGAATCTTTATTTCACCCCTTTGAAAGCATTTATTATAATCTAAGAAAATTAGTAAAAATATTTTCATATGTTAAAAATATGTAATTAAATTTTTAAAAGCTTATTATGTTAAATAATAATGGATAGGGACTAGATGTTTACACTTACGAATAAACTCCAAAGAATATACATGAATCAAACCCATTAATTGTTATTGTATTTTTTGAATGCCTTGTCAACAACATCTTGAATCTTCGTGAAAACTCCATTGCCGCCTGGGATCGACATAAACTTCCTTTGTTAAGAGCCAAATCTCCTTCTACTTAGTTTCCACACCCAAAATACTTAGTTTCCAACCACCCAAAATTTAGAGAAAATAAGAACGTATGTATTTTAACTATCAAATACATACAGTAAGTATATTCTTGAAAATGTGAGTTGCTCGCGTGTGAATATATATATATAAAAAATGAATCTTTATTTCACCCCTTTGGAAAGCATTTATTATAATCTAAGCAAATTAGTAAAAATATTTTCATATGTTAAAAAATATGTACCTTCCAAATTTGTAAAAGCTTATTATGTTAAATAATAATGGATAGGGACGAGATGATTACACAATTACGAATAAACTCCAGCAGCCACATGAATCAAAACCCATTCATTGTTAGGTTTTTGAATGCCTTGGTCAACAACATCTTGAATCTTCAAAGAAAAAAACTCCATCGGGCCGCCTTTGGGATCGACATAAACTTCTCAACAAGAGCTAGAGCTCCATCACTTAGTTTCCAAACACCCAAAATACTTAGTTTCCAACCAATCTAAAATTTTGAGAAAAATAATAAACTATGTATTTTAACTATCAAATACATACAAGAAGTGTATTCTTGAAAATGTGAGTTGCTCACAAGGTGAATATATATATAAAATGAATCTTTATTTCACCCTTTGAAAGATTTACTTATAATCTAAAGCAAATAGGAAAATATTTTCATATTTTAAAAAGTACAGTAAAATTTTAAATTTGTAAAAGCTTATTATGTTAAATAATAATGGATAGGGACAAGATGATTACACACTTACGAATAAACTCCAGGAGCCACATGAATTAAAACCCATTCATTGTTAGGTTTTTGAATGCCTTGTCAACAAAGATCTTGAATCTTCAGAAAACTCCATTGCCGCCTTTGGGATTGACATAAACCCTTCGAAATAAGAGCTGTGAGTCTCTTCACTTAGTTTCCAAACACCCAAAATACTTAGTTTCCAACCACCCAAAAGTTAGAGAAAAATAACAACCATGTATTTTAACTATCACATACAGTAAGTCTATTCTTGAAAATGTGAGTTATACCGCATGTGAATATATATATAAAGTACCTGAATCTTTATTTCACCCCTTTGTAAAGCATTTATTATAATCTGGGCTAAAATTAGTAAAAATATTTTCATATGTTAAAAAATATGTACCTTCCAAATTTGTAAAAGCTTATTATGTTAAATAATAAATGGATAGTGGACAAGAGCGACTACACACTTACAAATAAACTCCAGCAGCCACATGAATCAAAACCCATTCATTGTTAGGTTTTTGAATGCCTTGGTCAACAGCATCTTGAATCTTCGTAAAAACTCCATTGCCGCCTTTGTGATTGACATAAACTTCCTTCGAAATAAGAGCTAGAGCCTCTACACTTAGTTTCCAGCCACCCAAAATACTTAGTTTCCAACCACCCAAAATTTAGAGAAAATAACAAACTATGTATTTTAACTATCAACACATACGTAAGTCTATTCTTGAAAATGTGTGAGTTGCTCTCAAGGTGGTGAATATATATATAAAAAAATGAATCTTTATTTCACCCTTTGAAAGCATTTATTATAATCTAAGCAAATTAGTGTCGTTTTCATATGTTAAAAATATGTACCTTCCAAATTTGTAAAAGCTTATTATGTTAAATAATAATGGATAGGGACGGAGATGATTACACACTTACGTCAAACTCCAAATAGCCTACATGAATCAAAAACCCACCATTGTTAGGTTTTTGAATGCCTTGGTCAACAACATCTTGAATCTTCGTAAAAACTCCATTGCCGCCTTTGGGATTGACATAAACTTCCTTCGAAATAAGAGCTAGAGCTCCTTCACTTAGCTTCCATCCACCCAAAATACTTAGTTTCCAACCACCCAAAATTTGGAGAAAAATAACAACCATGTAATTTAACTATCAAATACATACAGTAAGTCTATTCTTGAAAATGTGAGTTGCTCGCGTGTGAATATATATATAAAAAAATGAATCTTTATTTCACCCCTTGGAAAGCATTTATTATAATCTAAGAAAATTAGTAAAAATATTTACATGTTAAAAATATGCACCTTCCAAATTTCTTTAAAAGCTTATTATGTTAAATAATAATGGATAGGGACAAGATGATTACACACTTACGAACAAATCCTCGCTGAATTGGCCACATGAATCAAAACCCATTAATTGTTAGGTTTTTGAATGCCTTGGTCAACAACATCTTGAATCTTCGTAAAAACTCCATTGCCGCCTTTGGGATTGACATAAACTTCCTTTGAAATAAGAGCTAAAGCTCCTTCACTTAGTTTTCAGCCACCCAAAATACTTAGTTTCCAACCACCCAAAAATTTAGAGAAAATAACAACCATGTATTTTAACTATCAACACATAATAAAGTAGAAGTCTATTCTGAAAAATGTGAGTTGCTCAAGGCAGAATATATATATAAAAATGAATCTTTATTTCACATCTTTGAAAGTTATTTGTTATAATCTAAATAGTCTTCTGAAAATATTTTCATATGTTAAAAATATGTACTCTTCCAAATTTGTTAAAGCTTATTATGTTAAATAATAATGGATAGGGATCTAGGATGATTACACAATTACGACAACCCAAAGACTCACATGAATCAAAACCCATTCATTGTTAGGTTTTTGAATGCCTTGGTCAACAACATCTTGAATCTCGTAAAACCCATTGCCGCCTTTGGGATTGACATAAATTCCTTCTCGAAATAAGAGCTAGAGCTCCCTTCACTTAGTCGTACCCACCCAAAAATACTTAGCTTCCAACCACCCAAAATTTAGAGGTGTAAATAACAAACTATGTATTTTAAACTATCAAATACATACAAGAAGTCTATTCTTGGAAAATGTGAGTTGCTCAAGGTGAATATATATATATAAAAATGAATCTTATTTCACTCCTTTGGAAAGAATTTATTATAATCAAAGAAAATTAGTAAAAATATTTTCATATGTTAAAAAATATGTACCTTCCAAATTTGTAAAAGCTTATTTTGTTAAATAATAATGGATAGGGACAAGATGATTACACACTTACGAATAAACCCAAGCAGCCACATGAATTAAAACCCATTCATTGTTAGGTTTTTGAATGCCTTGGTCGGTCAAAGATCTTGAATGTTCGTAAAACTCCATTGCCGCCTTTGATCTGACATAAACTTCCTTCGAAATAAGAGCTAGAGCTCCTTCACTTAGTTTCCAGCCACCCAAAATACTTAGTTTCCAACCACCCAAAATTTAGAGAAAAATAACAACCATGTATTTTAACTATCAAATACATACAGTAAGTATATTATTGAAAATGTGAGTTGCTTCTCAAGGTAGAATATATATATATATATATATATATATATATATATATATATATATATATATATATATATATATATATATATATATATATACAAAATGAATTGTGATTTCACCCCTTTGGAAAGCATTTATTATAATTTAAGTAAATTAGTAAAATATTTTCATATGTTAAAATACAAATTTCCAAATTTGTAAAAGCTATTATGTTAAATAATAATGATAGGGACAAGATGATTGGCTACACACTTACAATAATTCCAGCTACATGAATCAAAACCAGTCTATTGTTAGGTTTGAATGCCTGGTCAATGTAGATCTTGAATCTTCGTAAAAACTCCATTGTCGCCTTTGGGATTGACATAAACTTCCTTCAAATAAGAGCTAGAGCCCTTCACTGAAGGTTTCCGTACCACCCAAAATACTTAGTTTCCAACCACCCAAAAGTTAGAGAAAAATAACAACCATGTATTTTATGTGACGCCCAAAACTCCGGTTCGTTTGACTACCCAATAACTCCACTAATAAGTGGAGGTCAAGCATCTGACGCCACTTTAGAGACCCGCGAGTCCCTTTGTACGGAGTTTCCACCCAAATACAGAACCCGTGATAAAACCCGTCCTAGCAGTTCAACATAATCCCGCGATAACAACATGGATAAACGCCACTTTGGGCCCATAAAACAATATCCATCAACCATATCAACCATGTCCCATAGTTCTAAGAGTAGTAAATGGCTCTTATACAACATATCAAAATAGAAAACTCTAATACATATGGAAAAACCAATAGCATTAAAATTTGATCTAGATTATATGCTACCCTCAGACACTTCTAAATTGTAGAAATAGAATCCATGGTGGAGGCTTAGTCTGAAGAGGAGGGTCACATCATCACCCAGTGTGTGCTGGGTAATGTTCCACTTAAACAAACATTCAAGCAAATGCATGATCCTACTAATGTCTACACGACTAACTCGCATCCTGAGGTCCTTTCACTGATTTCTCACACTCGCCTAAGCCTTGTATGAGAATTTATATTTTATGCCAGGTGACAACCTTCCGATGTATATATATATCAATTCAGCGCCCCACTGGCTGGATATATATGTTGTACGTGATCTACTTCTTCCGATGAATATATATCAACCGGGCCGCTCGACGTTGATATATTATTTAGTTAGGACTATCCTCCGATCATTTTACATTATTAGACAACCCTCCGAACCATTTTCTCTAGACTTGTCTCATGCACTAACTCCTATGGTCCTAGGACGTTCCCGTGCATATGGAATGCATGTATGCCAGTTCCAATACATTCTAAACCACATGCAAATATATAAACATGAATATATTTACATAAAAATTTAAATCACACCAAATGTTATGAATTTAGCATTTCAAACACCAAAATTAGCTCACTTGGGCTAATGTCCAAACACAAGCAATTCGATTCGAATTACTTAACCAAACACGGATTTTCCCGAAAATACATTTCTTGGGTCACTATTCTTAGGAACAGTAAAACCCTAGGGTTTACTGTTCCCGACACTCAATTAATCCTAGATTCATGTTTTGAACCCGCATTTCACAGCCCACTACCGCCCCGCCCAACCAATACAAGATTCAAATCCATCATTCCTCCATGTTCATACTCCACACGGCCATGGGAGGCGCTGGGCTGCTCCATTGCTTCAAAAATTTTAGACACTGTCCCATGCTCGGACCTGCATCCAACCGTCCCTAATGCCCTCAATCGACTCAAACATTCAAAAACACTAAAAATGGGAATAAAACCCAAGTAGGGAGAAAATCCTACCTCAAGGAGTTTGTCAAAACTCTCAAATCCGGGGTCCACGTGTAGCCTGTTCCGCGTAGAACGTTTCTCCTTGTCCCGGTCCGCCAACCATTTGATCAGTGCAAATCTAGAGAGAAGCTCCTCTCTCTAAAACCTCTCAAATCGGCACCTAATGGTTCAAAATGTATTTCCACGTTTTTTTTTTTTTTGGTTTAAGGTAGGAGAAGGGAAAACTATTCCCTATTTTGTCCCCCAGAACTTAAAAATCAAATTCCACAATACCCATTATGTCCTCTTTCTCGTGATTTGATATTCGAACTAGCTTCGGGCCGCCCATTTTCATCATTACCATACCACTTATGGTACTTGAGTACATATTATATGTGGCTTTCGTCGCATCGAAAATCGGTTTACGGCACTAAACGCCGACATGCCCGGGGTGTTTAATCCGACCGCCTCTTAAAATTACGAAATTTTACGTATAATTCAGGATTTCATGAGACGACCTAATCTGCAATCCGCTTCGCCATCCGAGGCTCCAGAGAATTAGTTACTTTGATTTAACCGTGAATTACAATTTTAAATCAAATTACGATTTTGCCTCATTCCGTAAATTGGAATTTCTCGTGTCTTATATATTCTCCTCTTTAAAAGGAATTTCGTCCCGAAATTCACGACAATTAAAAACACTCACATGCATATGCAACGTATACTTTACCATGCATGTAAACTAGTTATTTAATTGCTAAACAACTAAACCACGTACCTTCATCCCTAAACAAGAAGGGATAGGTGACCCGCATCGTGTCCTCGCGCTCCCACGTGAACTCCTCCACTCCATAGTGTCTCCATAGTACCTTCACTAGCCTCACGGTCTTGCGTCGCAAAACCCGATCACTTGCCATCACAGACGCGCACCGTCCCTCCTCGGGCGTCCAATCTATGTTAACCTTGTCCGCCTCCAATCCATCACATGAGTCGGATCTCGAGGTACTTCCCATGGAGATGTGAAACACCCTCATGGACACCGACATGCCGGGCGGTAACGCTAACCCAGACGCAATAAAGGCCTACCCTCCCTCAAGCATCTCAGGCTCCAATGAATCTCATGAGCAGTTTCCACGCTGCCGAACCTGACCACTCCCAGCATCACCTTCAAGAAGACGTGATCCCCAATCTCAATCCTCGCAGCGCACCCGCGTCACATCCAAGATAGCTCTTCCTGGCTGCTCTCAGCCGTGAGAAGATCGCCGTCGTGATCAAGCATATCTTCCTCGCAGGTGTCTTAATCAAATCGTGTGACCGCAGGAGCTCTCTCCCACCTCGGTCCAACATAACGGTGATCTGCATGGCCTCCCACATGCCTCTCGTGATGGTGCCATCCGGGATGTCGCCGGCAACTCGTTATTGTAGGCTAATTCCACTAAGGGCAAATGTTCCTCCCAACCCACCCTTATGATCTAGGACGATGCTCGCAACATGTCCTCTATCACCGTATAGTCCTCTCGTGATCGACCATCCGGTTCGAGGGTGGAACGCCGCATCATCGCCAACTCGTGTACCCATAGCCTTGAAAACTCTTCCAAAGTGCGCCGAACCTGCCCTATCCGACACTATAGATACTGGCACTCCATGTAGGCGGACAATCTCACGAATGTATAACCTGCACTTCCAAGGCGGCGTCATCCGCAGACGCGCTGAAAATGCCGACTTCGTGAGTCGTCCACTATCACCCATACCGCCGCCATGCTTCGCGCCTCGCGGGCAAGTGGGTTACAAAGTCCATCGCGGACGCGTTCCCACTTCCACTGCCACTCCAATGGCCGGGCGAAGCCCCGCCGCTTCGATGCTCACTTTACCTCGACATGTGAGACATCGCCGAACAAAGTCCCCACGCAGCCTTCATCCCACTCCACACATCGGGGCGACGAAGATCCTAGTACATCTTCGTGCCACCTGGATGTACGGTAAATCGAGAGTAGTGAAACTCCCTAAGAATCTCTTCTTCAAATCTACGACCGGGAACCACGTCCGTCCCCTATATCGAAGACTACGATCTCGCATGAACCCGCCCAAATTCCCTCGCCACCCGTACCGATCGCATTGGTCCCCCTGATGGACACTATCTCTCGCTCCGCACTGACTCAATCACTGTTTTCAACAGAGACTTCCGTGCAGCTACTAAACTCCCTAAAGTACCCGACCGTCATCAGACTAGCTCCAACCGACTCACACGGGGGCCTCGAGCATCCGCACTCCCGAAGCCATTATACTAGCCAAGGCCTCGACTTCCGACCGAGTGCATCCGCTACCACATCTCGCCTACCAGTGGTGGTAATGCAAAGTGAAGCCATAATCCTCTAGGAACTCCATCCATCTGCGTTGCCTCATGTTAAGGTCTTCGCGCTGAAAATGCATTTGACTTTTATGGTATGAGTACACCTCGAACTCCTCACCATATAAGTAGTGGCGCCAAATCTTCAATGCGAAGACTATGGCCGCTAACTCCATGTCATGGGTGGGGTAATTCTGCTCATGATTTTTCAACTGACGAGAACCATAAGCTATTACCCTCCCAGACGACCAAACACACATCCTAATCCCGCCTCGAGGCATCACAATATACCGTGCACTCCCCGTCCCCGTCCAAGACTATCAAGATGGGAGCTCGAAGTAAGTCTCCCTTCAACTCCTGAATGCCTCCTCGCATCTGGCCATCCCACTCAAACTTGACTCCTTCCGGTCAACCTAAATATATGTGTCGCTAACTGAGAAATCCTCAATGAATCTCCCGTAATACCCGTACCAATCCCAAGAAACCACGCATCTCGAAGACCGACTTCTACCTCTCCTAACTCGCCACCGCCTCGACCTCTCGCCCGGTCGACCGACACTCCTCTGGCGCCGACACTACGCGTAACCCAAAAATCTCACCCCAAGTAGTCGTAACTCACACTTACTAAGCTTCATGATAGCCGATGGTCTCTCAACAATCGTAAACAATCCTCAAATGATACCTATGCTCCCACTCGACCGGGAGTAGATCAAGATGTCATCCACGAAGACTACGAAGAACCGATCTAAACAGGTGGTCGAAAACCCTATGCATGAGGTCCATGAATGCGCCGCGCATTCGCCAACCGGGCGGCATCACCGTGAACTCATAGTGCCCATGTCATGGGCCCTAAACGCCGCCTTAGGAATATCCGTATCCCTAACCCTCACCGATGGTAAACAAAGGCGATAACATTCCTTGGAGTAGACTCGCGGGCCTCTCTCAATCGATCAAATAAATCATCAACTTAACGGGTACCGAGCTCGATCAGAACCCGATTCAACTGGCCGAGCACCTGGTCACGAAGGGTCTTGTCCTTCTTCTTCGCAAATAGAACCGGAGCGCCTACGGTGAAAGCGCGCTTCCATTAATGAACCCTTGTCCAACAAATTCCGTGACCGACTCAGTTCCCGCAACTAACTCCGTGCCATCCTATGAGTCATAGAATGGGTGAAGTACCGTTGAAGGATCCCCAACGATTAACCTCATGAACCCGAGGGACCTCCCAGCACCCAAGCAAACGCATATAGAAACTTTTCCTTAAAACCATAAATTAAAAACTGCGGAGCGAACCCTTTACAATTCTTCACATATCTTTAAAATAATGCGAAGCGAAGTGCTAAAAAAATTTCTTTTTCTTTTCTTTCAACACTTAGATTTTTTCAGGAAAATCGCCGTAGTTTCTCCTCTCGTTTTCTGGACTTTCCCAAATTTACAAAACCCGATGAAAACATTTAAAACACTCTCTTAAACTTCAATTCATCAACTCTCCATATTAGACTCTCGCCCACAACCCAATCAAACACAATATACATATATATACATTTATTTCTTTCAAAATCACGTTTATTGAACCTTCTTTAATTCCATGCATACTTATCAAAACATGACAAATATTCGCAGGCAATATGCAAATTATTTTCAATGCGCCATTACGCCGCCTCTCATACCGACTCACCGCACAGAGGATACTCTACCCCGCCAATTGCCTCTGGAATCTAAAAATGCTTTTTGAAACATACGGAAAAGAATGAGCTAAACGACTCAGTGAGTGTACATTTTCATTATATATAACTTTTGATGTATAAAAATAATACATGCCATACAATTAAAATCCATTTGTTAAACATTTATGCCTTAAACTTTCTTTCCATAAATGCGATACCATTAAAATCGGTTTATGCTTTTTTAACATTTATACCTTAAACTTTCTTTCAATACTTATGCATTTAAATCCATTTTATGCTTTAAATTTATGCGTAAACTTTCTTTATAAATATTTATAATTTAAAATGCATTATGCTTTAAATTTTGTAAACTTTCTTTCCATAAATACTTATGCATTTAAAATCCATTTATGCTTTAAGCATTTATACGT
The DNA here is from genome assembly GCA_016808115.1 of Tetrastigma voinierianum. NCBI lineage: Eukaryota > Viridiplantae > Streptophyta > Magnoliopsida > Vitales > Vitaceae > Tetrastigma > Tetrastigma voinierianum. Next base: position 357,704 of record JAEQBH010001413.1, on the reverse strand, counting down.
AAACTTTCTTTCTTTATTTCTCTTTCATTCTTTACGTGGAACGGGAATAAACACAGAGCAGGTTCAGGATCTTGACGGTGAGGGACGTCAGCATTCAGGTCATAACCACTACGCTGCGGGAAACTCACGCTTTGCATAAGGTTCCAGTCTAGTACTTTATCCGTGTAAGGATATTGCTGAACACCTATTTCCCTCCTGAGTTAGTAGCTTTCTGCACCTCTAAATCCTTGCAGCTTAAAGTACTTGTGGAGTATCGAGTCATATGAGTCATAGGGGTTTAGGGTAACCATCGGTAAAACATTTCTTCAAATACATTTATATGACATTTAAAATCCTTTATGATCATTAAAACACATATGCATTCTTTACATCTTAAAACTTTCATAATACTTTAACATATGCATACATATTTCATATACATGTATAAATACATTTATAATCTTTCACTTTATGTATTAAAATACATATACATTCTTAGCGCATTTAAAACTTTCATATAACACTTTATCATATGCATACATATAAATATATATATTGATACGAAGATAAAACATTTCCATATGCCTTAACATGTATAAACATTTCCATTAAACTTTCAAACCTAACATTAAAACCATTCACTTTTAAAAACTCATTTTTTTTAAAAATATCATTTTCACTCACGAGTTCATATTTCAATCCAGCTTGCTTCCGGTTGGAGTTCAGTTCCGTCCAGGTAGTCCTTTTCACCTTTTCCAAGAAAATCACAATTACACATTAACCATAATTTCCATTTTAATCCACCATAAACACTCATTCATATTCTTGTTATACAGAATCTATTTTATAGGAATTGGAATCAATCAATCGGATCATCCAAACTAAAAGTTATGGCATTTTCATGCCAACTAGTCATTTACCGATTTTCTAGTGACAGTTTGTATTCATTTTCCAGGGTCTTGACTTCATATTTGACACTATGTCCTTGCCTCCATTTAAACTATGGAGGTGCTGGGTTTCTATTCCAGTGGAATCACCCAATTTGAACAGAAACTCACTTTACGTCCAAATAACGAGGCTAATGTGTTCAAAAACTAGACAGAATTTGGCTTGCACATGGTCCTACTTTAGTGAATATTTAGAAGGCTACTTAGGATCAGAATTTGGCAACCACCTTCTTCTTATGTTTTGTTCTCCTTGAGTCTATTTTACGTAATAACTTAAATCCTCAAATTGGATCAAAATTGAATGAAGTTATGGCCAAAATACCAAAAGCTAGTCAAAACAGAAAACAGTTTCCTGTCTCAAGACTACTACTTAAAAATTTACCCAAATTGTGTTTCTCTTCCATTTTTCTTTCCTCTAAACACTTAAAATCACTGATCATTATACCCATTTCAGCATATCACACACAATTCACTATCAAACCTAACCCTTACTCACTTGATTTTGTCAAAACCTAACCTAAACCATGGCTTTCTCAATTGATCTTAGAATTCAGCACCATTAAACCTTAAATACCATCAATTTAACATCATACCAGAATTTAAGACATTAAACATGAAAAACATCATTCTTTCCCACCATGAAACTTGTTTCTTGAGTTTCTTTGGCTCCTCTCCTTGATTACCACTTGAAGATCTTGATAAAGCTTGAATGAGGAGAAAAAATCACATCATACCTTTGCCCTTCACACTTTTCTTCTTGCTTCTCACTTTCTCTCCTTTCTTTTCTCTCTCTTTTCTTCCCTCTCCTTTCTCTCTCACAGTTCTTAACTTTTATGAGGGCTAAAATGAATTATTTTGTTTGTCTCCCCATTTAAATATAACTTTCCTTTAATTACAATTTGGTCACTCATTCTTTTATATTGCCAATCAACTTATTTTTATTGCATTTGAGCCACATGAACCTCATTGGTCAATTCTAATGAGTCTAAACCTAACTTAGCCCTTAAGAAATGTTTGATTGAAATATCCATAAGAAAATATCTCCATTTACATCGGATTTTTATTCCTTTTTGAATGTATCTTTTATCTTGATTAAACGTCAAAAATATTCTATGGTCGTCCTAAACTTCCAAATTGCCATGAAATATTCTAATTAAATCCTTCACGATTAGTTCAGAAATCAACGAAATCGGATTTAAAATCATTAAAATCTGGAACCGGACAGCGTATTATTATCCGACCACGCTCGATCGCTTGGAAACTATCCAAACGGACCTCGCTTCACTTTATTTCGGCCGTTAGTCTTTAAGGATTTATCCAGACCTTTCGTATTTTCTACCAATTTCCGAAAAATTTCACAAGCAGCTCCAAATTTCAAATCCGAAATCACTATTCACTTAAATCTCCCATTATCTTCTCTAAATATCGGGCTCAAAGTCATAGGAACTGGAAATTTTCTAAAATCCCTTTGCAACCCTCCATCCTGATAAAATAAGAAAAATCACTATTCATTAGGCACCCACATACTCTTCAAAATTTCACTTCATGCCCAAATGATGTCCACAGAGCGCTCTAAATTTAATCCACCTCGCTTCTATCATTAGACCTCAAATCGCTTCAATAACTACTATAACATTCATCATACTGGGTTTACACCACCCTTTCTCATTATAAAAATTTCGCCCTCGAATTTAAATACATACCATGGAGTAACCGACCACGCTCATGTCGTTTCCTCTCACTGATTCATCCACAACACCTTTTAATAAAGGAATCACTGTTTCAAAGAATCCTAATCATTTCGATCAACAATTTGAACCGGTCTTTCCTCATAATGCCAATTTTTTTTTTTTTTTCAATTCAACCCGCTGATCTCTTTAACACATGTGGAAGAATCGCTATATACTTTCAAGCATAGAAAATGTAAAATATGTCATGTATTCCCGCCACCAGGTGGGCACCTCAACCAAGACGCTACCTCTCCAATTATTTTTTATAATTTCATAAAGTCCCATATAGATAGGACTTAACTTCCCTCTTTCCGAATATCAATTCTTTCCTGTGGTGGGATATCTCTATAAATATCGATCCCCACCTAAAATTCCAAATCTCCCTCAAGTTATCAACATAACTTTTCTGCCAATTGAGCTATCTTTAATCTATCACCGATAACTTTAACATTATCTCGTTGTAGCTCGAACAATTTATGAACCTAAAAATTTTCTCTCCCTTCCTCATCCCAAACATAATGGAGTTCTACACTTCCTTCCATATAGCGCCTCATATAAGGCCATCTCAATGCTTCTCGTATGATAACTATTATCAGAGGAAAACTCCATTAATGGTAAATGTCTTTCCTAACTCCTTTAAACTCTAACACACAAGCCTCGAGCATAACTTCCAATGTCTCAGAGGGTTCTTCGGGACACATCCGTGAAGTCGCATAACTTTTATATACAACTCACCCAACTTCTCAACTAAGTCATTTTTCCAGGTAGGAAATTTACTGATTTCGTCAATCTATCCACAATCACCTATATCACGTCATAACCACTCTGGCAAAGTGGAAGTAAAAATCCATCATGATTCTCTCCCATTTCCACTGAGGGATCGGAAGAGACTATAAGAACCATGCAAATCTTTGATGCTCAACCTTAACTTTTTGACAACTGAGACATTTGGAAATAAATTCGCAACATCTTTCTTTATACCCCTCCACCTTTAGTATTCCCTTAGTGTATGATACATTTTAGTGTTTCCCCTGATGACGTGACATGCGTAAGAGCGAGTTTCTTCATACTTCTATTTCTTTAATCTTCCCACATCTAGTACACATAACCCGTGACCTATCATCACTATACCATCCGCCTCGCACTAAAATCCTCTTTAACCCGCCTGCATCGCCTTCCCTTTTCAATTTAATCATGATCGTATTCGAGTCTATAGCTCCCTTTATCTGCCTATTAGTACAGACTAAATATGAAATGTAGCTAGTAAGGCTCCAAATATTCACAACTCTAGTCTCGCACCTAAAGACCCCAATTCCATAAATCTAGTGGAGGTACACAACCTTGGGGGAGATATGGAACCCGTAGGCTTCCTACTAAGAGCATCGCTACCACATTAACATTTCCCCGATGGTACCAATAGTGCACTCATAATCCTTAATGAGTTCAACCCATCTCCTCTTTCTCATATTTAACTTTTCTATGTGAATAAATATTACATGTTCTTGTGATCTCGTGAAATTACATGCAACTCCATATCAAGAATGCCTCCATATACGTAGAGCAAAGACTACAACAACCAACTCTAGGTTATGTCCTGGAGCACTCGCTTATGCTTTTTCAATTGCCTTAAATCATATGCTATCACATTTTCATGTTGCATTAACCCACTTCTAAGCTCGCCTCTAGAAGCATCACAATATACTCGGCATCCTTCTGCCCGGACGGAATTGTAAGAACTAGGGCTAAGGTCACCTTTTAGTTCATCGAATCTTTTCTTCGACATGTCTCTACCATACAAACCATCTTTCCTTGTCAATTTAGTCAAAGGATCCGCTAACTTGAAAATCCCTTAACAACCTTCCGATATCACCGCTAACCTAGAAAACTTTGTATCTCTCGTCACATCAGAGGTGGTTTCGCCCACAATTTTCTAATCTTTGAGGATCAAATTAAACCCCTTCATCGAAATCACATGCCTTAGAAAGGCAACACTGCCTAAACTTAACTAGAATTTACTAAGTTTGGCATCAGTAAATAGAATTTACTAGATGCTCCTATGATCTTCATTACGCTTAAATGCATTAAAATCAACAATGAATAATACTATAACAAACTGATCTAAATAAGGCCGAAAGATCCTATTCATAAGATCCATAAAAGTTTACCGGATATAAGCTAGTCCAACTAGCATGACTAAGAACCCACGCCACCAGCCTTTGAAAGTCATTATAGGAACATCCTCCGACCTAATCTTTAATTGATGGTAACCTGAGCTTAGATCCATTTTCAAAATACCTCTCTCTCGTAATTGATTAAAAAGATCATCAATCCGTAAATGGGTGTTGATTAAGATTTTCACTTTATTCAACTCTACGTAATCAATATACAATCTTAAACTTTCATCATCATTTTTTTATAAATTAACCTAAGACTCCCCAAGGCGAAGTACTCCTACCTAACAAAACCCTACCACAAGCTCATCCATTTATACTTTCAATTCTTTCAATTCTTTCAATTCTTTCAACTTTTAAGGAGCCATCATATAAGGTGCCTTAGCACTGGTTCTCACCCTAGGGGTCATTTCAATCTAAAAATTAATATATATATACCTAGAAGATCCTCTGAAATACATCCGAAATTATTTGACTATCGTATCTTCATTCGATCGCTATTATCCTCACTCAATAGCATAAGCTAGGTACCTTTGATATAACTAAGTATTTCACTAAAATTTCACATAATCACATATTATCGGGTAGGTAGTATTTTCCGTAACCTACATAAACAACCTCTCGCCTTCCTTGGCTTATAGAACTCAACCTCTTTCCTATAAAAATCCTTGGTAAAGATGATGTCTAGATAGTAAATCCATGCCTAATATAACATCAAAAGTCACGGATATTCACATCAAATCCGCCAAAAAACTCCTGCTTCCAATAATCACTCAAGCAACAATCAACTTCTTCCATACTTTTCCTAGGGTGGCAATCCCACCTACACATTCATCATTATGTCTTCACCTTTCCATTTTCTTTCAACAATTACAATTTTAATACCACTTAATGTCATCGATTCATCAAGCTAAATTAAACCCATGCATTTTCAATTAACCATCTCATTACCCTCTAGCCACGACTATGCCTTTTCAGATCTCCTATACCGTCATAATTTCTTGGCTCTAATTTCCTTACCCTCTCAATGGACACTATCGGCCACTGGTCGATTAAACGTCAGGATAACATCCGAGCCATCTCGCCAGGTATCTCGTCCTTACAACCTCGAGGCGGTATGCCCTAGCGGTATCATGGTGGGAGGAACATACGCAAACTCATAAACATGTTCCTCGGGGTGGTGGTGGCCTACCGCCAGAGCTCTTCTGGGTGGTTTGGCTGATGACAGATTGCTGTGGGAATTGTTCATTATGTCATGTAATGCATATATGATTTTAAATCACATAAATTAAATTTTTTTTTTTTTGAAATTCAAAAGAAACATTAAAACAATCATATAAAAATAAAAAATTTTCAACTCTTATAACATTTTCAAAACTTCAAGCCTCGATACCACGTTGAAGGATCCCGACCCGATTAACCTCATGAACCCGAGGGGACCTCCTAAGACTCCAACATAGAAACTTTTCCTTAAAACCATAAATTAAAATCCGTGAGCGAACCCTTACAATTCTTCACATATCTTTTAAAAATAATGCGGTTAAGTGCTAAAAAATTTTTCTTTTCTTTTTCCAACACTTAGATTTTTCAAAGAAATTCCAGCCAGAGTTTCGTTTCTGACTTTCCCAAATTTACAAACCTGATGAAAACATTTAAAAACACTTCTGCAAACTTCCACCCATCAACTTCATATTAGACTCCTCGTCCACAACCCAATCAAACACAATATACATATATATACATTTATTTCTTTCAACTATCAAAACATTTAAAACCTTCTTAATTCCATGCATAATTTTATCAAAACATGACAAAATATTCACATATACAATATGCAAATTATTTTCAATGCAGTCACATACTGCCTCCTCGATAGCCTCGACTCACTCGCACAGAGGATACTCTACCGCCACCCGCTCCTAGAACCCGAAAATGTTTTGAAACATACGGAAAGAATGAGCTAAACGAGCCTGAGTGTACATTTTCATTTATATAACATTTTCAGTACATATCAAAATAATACATACTTATACAATTAAAAATCCATTTATACATTAAAACATTTATGCCTTAAACTTTCTTTCCATAAATACTCGATACCATTAAATCGCTCTTTATGCTTTAAACATTTATACCTTTAAACTTTCTTTCAATAAATACTTATGCATTTAGTAAAATCCATTTATGCTTTAAGAATCATGCCTAAGAACTTTCTTTCCATAAATACTTATGCATTTAAAATCCATTTATGCTTTAAGAATTTATGCTCTTGGAACTTTCTTTTCCATAAATACTTATGCATTTAAAATCCATTTATGCTTTAAGCATTTATGCCTTAAACTTTCTTCTTTATTTCTTCTTTCATTCTTTCGATGGAACCTGTGGGAATAAACACACCTAACGCTTCGGTAATCGACTGCGAGGGACAAATAATATTCCAAATATAACCACTACGTCGTGAGAAACTCACGCCAGATAGGGTTCCACCATAGTACTTTATCACGTGTAAGGATATTACTCTAGACACCCTACTTCCTCAGTTAGTAACCTATAACTTTACTCCCAACCTACACGCTAAAGTACTTCCTACTCGATATCAACATAATACCATAGGGGTTTAGGGTAACCATCAAGAAACATTTCTTCAAATACATTTGTAAACACATTTAAATCCTTACTTGATCATTAAAACACATATGCATTCTTTACACATCTTAAAACTTTCATAATACTTTAACATATGCATACATATTTCATATACATGTATAAATACATTTATATCCTTTCCTTTATCATTAAACACATATGCATTCTTCTCACATTTTAAAACTTTCATAACACTTTATCATATGCATACATATAAATATATATAATGATGCAAGATAAAACATTTCCATATGCCTTAACATGTACATAAACATTTCCATTAAACTTTCAGCTTAAATGACAAACCATTCACTTTAAAACTCATTTTTTCTAAAATATCATTTTCACTCACAACACCGTCAATCCCGCTTGCTTCCCTGAGTTCCTGCCCCGTCCGATAGTCCTTTTCACCTTTTCCAAGAAAATCACAATTACACATTAACTATAATTTCCATTTAATCCACCATAAAACACTCATTCCTATATTCTTATTCCTCTAGGAATCTATTTTACTTAGGAATTGAAATCAATCCAATCGGATCATCCAAACTAAAGTTATGGCATTTTCATGCCAACTAGTCATTTTACCGATTTTTCTAGTGACAGTTTGTATTACTTCATTTTTCCGAGGTCTCAATTCTCATATTTTGGACACTATGTCCTTATACTCATTTAAAGCTAAGGTGCTAAGGGTTCTATTCCAATTGAATCACCCAATTTGGAGCAATCGAAACTCACTTTTTTACGTCCAAATAACCGGGCTAATCTATGTTCAAAACTGAACCAGAATTTGGCTTGCACATTGGTCCTACTTTGAGTGAATATTTAGTTACTTAGGATCAGAATTTGGCAATACCTTCTTCTTATGCTCTTGTTCCTCCTTCAGTCTATTTTACGTAGCCACTTAAATCACCTCAAATTGGATCAAAAATTGAGCAAGTTATACAAAATACCAAAAACTGGTCAAAACAGAAAACAGGACATTTCCTGTACTGAGATCCTGCCCAAAAATTTACTCAATCAAGTTTCTTCCATTTTTTCTTTCACTCTAAACACTTAAATCTGGATGCACACCCATTTCAACATATCACACACAATCTACTATCAAACCCTAACCCTTACTCCACTTGATTTTGTCAAAACTCCTAACTCCAAACCATGGCTTTCAATTGATCTTAAATTCAGCACCATTAAACCTTAAATACCATCAATTTAACATCCATACCAGAATTCTAAGACATTAAACATGGAAAACATCAAACCCTAACTTTCCCACCATGAAAACTTACTTGTTTCTTGAGTTTTTGGCTCCTCTCCTTGATTACCACTTGAAGATCACTTGATAGTCTTCTGGAATGAGGAGAAAAATCACATCTCATACCTTGCCCTTCACTTTTCTTCTTGCTTCTCCTTTCTCTCCTTTCTTTCTCTTTCTTCCTCTTTCTCTCCTACGGGTTCCTTAACTTTTGGAGAGACCAAATGAATTATTTTGTTTGTCTCCCCATTTAAATATTATAACTTTCCTCTTAATTACAATTTGTCCTCCATTTCTATATTGTTAATCAATTTTATTTATTGTGATGGAGCTCTATGGAACCTCATCAAGTCAATTCTAATGAGTCAGCAAACCCTAACTTAGCCCTTAAGAAATGTTTTGATTCGCTCTCAAGAAAATATCTCCATTTTATCGATTTTTATTCCTTTTGTCTTATAATCGCTTTATACCGACAAACGTCAAAATATTCTATGGTCGCCTAAACTCAAATCGACCATGAAATATTCTAATTAAATCCTTCACAAAGGATTCCAGGCTTGAAATCACCGAAACCCGATTTAAAATCATTAAAATCTGAACCTGGACAATAGCGTATTATTATCCCGAATTAGCGCCTGACGCTTGAAAACTATCCAAACGGACTCCGCTTTCACTTTATTTCAGTTTCAAGTAGTCTTTATGATTTATTCCAGACCTTCAGATTTTCTACCAATTTCCGAAAAATTTCACGTTGTGCTCCAAATTTCAGTCCTGGAATCACTATTCACTTAAATCTCCACGGTCTTCTAAATATCGTTCAAAGTCATAGAACTGAAATTTCTTAAAAATCCTTGCAACCCCTCCATCCGATAAAATAAGAAAAATCACTATTCATTAGGCACCTTGCTACAATTTTCGAAAATTTTCACTTCATGCCCAAATGATGTCCGAAAGGTTTAAATTTAATCCACCTCGCTTCTATCATTAGACCAAATCAGTTCAATAACTACTATTATAACATCTCAATAAGGTTGGGTTTTACAAACCGGGCGTAACTCGATACCAAAGTCTACCACCCTACGGAGGTAGTCCGTGTAACTCATCCGAAAACATCCACATACTCGCAAGACACTACCGGGAGGTGTAGCCGTGTCCAACTTCCTCGTCCTTCTGGCGTAAGGCTCGCTAGCTAACCCGCCACCGCCCCCGACACCCAGACTCGTATACCGCGGCAAACGTCATGCTTGCCTCCCCGGAACACACGAAAATCGGGCCCCGCGTAGGCGGTAACTCGCTGCCACAATCGATAATGACCCCGTAAGTCGTCGCCCAATCCATCCCCGTGATGACATCGAACTCGGCATATCCATGATCCTCGTGTCCATCAGGAGTATAGTCCCCGAGATTCCACCCGCAACCCGACATATCATCTCTATTCTCGCCCTAATCCCTGTGGGAGAACTCCACGCATAAAGGCCCTCTAAGGTCTCAACCTCTAAGCCCAACTCAATCACTAAACCGATGCAAAGAATGAATGAATGCGGGCAATCTAATCAAATAACACTCTGCCCATAGGCGCAGATAAAGAAAACGTGACTTCGTGATAGCCGGGCCGGACCGATGACTCGCCGCGGCAACGGCGCACACGCCCGAACCCCGCAGGTCCCCGCCCCGTGGGCCCCGCCCCCCCGCTCTACTCGTGCCCCCGGCCTCTCGCCCGCTTCGCAGCGCGGGTGCCCGTAGCCTCTCGAAACTGGATCGCTCATCCGCCTCGTGACTATGCCGTGGGAGGAATGTACTCAGATCTTCCCCGTTCATCGGGACCGGGATCGTGGATGTCCCAAAACCCCGATCTCGCCTCCGGCAATCCCGCCTCATGTGTCCAGTCGACAATGGAAGCACACCATCTCGTCCCGCCGACTAGGCAACTCTATCCGCCCCCGCCTGACCGGCAACTCGTCCGTCCCGTCCACCCCTGGCGGCCGTGACTCGAGATCCCGCGAATCTGCAGGCTCGTCTCTTCCCCGAAACCGGGAGGAAGACCGACCGCCCTTCCTCTACCACTACCACTCGCCTCCCGAGTGTTCCGAGCATCCTCCATATCTCTCTATGGTCAGGCCGTCCTAACCATAGAATCCATGTGTCCCGAGGCGAGTCCTACATCCTAGCACGAATGGACAGCCTCGCCCATTCTCAAACCTTCCTAACCTCGCCACGCCCGTGGCCACGTAGTCATCCGCTAGAATCCGCTAACTCGCGAATCGAGCCACGAGTCCATCACTGCCATCGTCCTCGTCAAATTCTAGGAACTCCCGAGCTTTGGCGTGTCTCTACCGAAAATACTTGCCCATGAACGCCCCCCGAACTCGCCCATGTCATAGTCTCTAGTCTCAGCCCTAACCCATCTCCACCATATTCGGCCCGCCTCTAGCCGGAATGCGCCACCCGACTTCATCGTATTCCGAGGTGATCTCCATGGCCTCCACACGCTCTCTATCCGCATGAACCAATGGTCCGCCACTCATCTGTCTCCTCCCCTAGTAAATGTCTGAGGGTGACGCGCCTCCGAATCTCCGCCGAGGTTACTAGACTCCCGACCATCTACCACACCTAGCCCGCAATAGCTGTTCACGCAACACCCACAAATTTCAACAAAGGCCTCGTTGTCGATCAATCGGCACGATCATGTCGGTGGTGCCCGACCGGCACACGTGGACGTCCCCGACGTCCGCCCTACCAGCCATCTACACAATCACCAGGCGCTCAATAAACAATACAAGATTCCAAGGCATGAACACAAACTCTCAGACACTAATAAAGCTGGTCAACACCGCCAGATATATCAAGTTTTTACATTTATAGAAGCAAGGTAGAACCATTTATCCACAATTAACATGGCCACAAGAATCATTTAGCTTCTTATTTCAATCTAAACTAGTAAATGCGTATCGACACACAGGAAGACTCTTCTCAAAATCACCATGGGCCTCTTCTCGTGGAAGCTTCATCCCGCCTCCAGAGACTCAACCTCAGCACCCAGGGTCTTGTTCACGGGAAGATCTGCAAACCAACCGAGCCATAGTAGCTCACTGGGTACCGCAGATGCTTCCCATCGACTAAAGACCCTAGGCCTGGTCTCGACCCTCTCGGGGAGGCTAAAGAAACTCAAGTGGGAACGAGGATATCCTATGAGGAGCTTCCACCGGGCGCTGGTACCCATGAGGTGGTCACGGTGGGTGGGGTCTCACAACAAAGGCGCTTTATTAGAGATTCTTCCTTTCGGGTGACTCATGGGTGCCTTCACCATAGGATACCTCACTCACGGCTGCCTCGCAGATTCCAACAGACCTAGGGTCTTGTCCACGGGAAGCATCTTCGGTACCAACCGAGCCAGTAGCTCATTTGGTACCGTAGATGCTTCCCATCGACTAAAGACCCTAGGTCCCGGGGTTCGACCTCCTCGGGAGGCGAAAGGAACTCAAATGGGAATGAGGATATCCTATGAGCAGCTCTCTCTCCACCGAAGGGTGCACGGCATGAGGTGGTCACGAAGGGTGGGGGTCTCACAAATAGACTTGACGACCATGAACTAACCCGTTCATTTCCTAAGTGGCGTTAAATTTGTTTCCAACCACTCAATTCATCTATTTCAATACAATTTTAGACTCTTGTTCATTTCATTATCAAAATCCCTAAGGTCAAAATCCCTAACCTTAGCATTCACCCTTTTTCCTATACGCATTACACCATGCATATAATTTCGTACGCAACTACCGCGCAATCACCATTTCAAATGGTAGTTAAATCCAATACAGTATCTCTAAGGCATAACCACAGCCCGAGACACTAATCATACACATAACTCTTGCATACGTAATCAATTTCGCTTAAAATATCTTTCACGAAATTTTATTTTCAAAATTTTTATTTTTGAAAATTTTATTTTTCGAAAATTTTATAAAAAATTATTTGATTTTATTTGAATTTAATAAATTTTTTTTTTCGAAATTTTTTTTTTTTTTTACAATGAACAAAGAGTTCATTTGTGACTCAGGAAAAACGAGTCAAACGGATCGAAATGGGCCGAGTGCAGACCGAGGAGTGCACCGCCTAAGGCCACCTCAGCGCCTGTGCCACGCCCCGCGCGCCCCAAATACCGCCCGCGCGCCCCAACGCCGTCGGGCCCCGCCGGCGCCGCGCCCAGTCGCCACACACTGGTCCCTCCAGCCGCCCATGGGCCACGCCATACCCAAGACGTCACCAAGGCGCCTGAAGACGCCCGCGCCACGCCCGCGACGCCCGCCGCGCGCGCCTAGCACGCCCGCACGCACGCCCTCCCAAATACCGTCAAGCGCAAATCGCCTACCCACGCGCGCCGCCGCCAAAGACCTGTACCTCCACAATACAACCTATCAAGTAAGATGATTTCCAACCTAACGTATAAAAATTTTTTTTTTTTTTTCATTATTCATGATAAATAATTTTTTTTTCATTAATTCCAGCAGTATGAAAAACCACTAAAATCACTAAAAATCATTTTTTTTTCATACTCCTTAATATTCAAATAATTTTATAAAATTTTATTTAACCCACTTTTTCTTAAATTTCCTCCCAATAATTTCATAAAAATGTATTTCCTCGCATTTTCTTCAACTCGAGAAAATTATTTTCATCACCTATCAGCTAAATAAATTTATAAAATTTATTCTTTTCATTTTTCTTTCCAGCTTTTTGTACACTGCATAACTCGACATATTTTAGTTTTCCACAAACTCCACACCGATTCGTCCAAAACTCGGAGGCCGCTCGCCCGCACTGCTCCTGACCATTTTACCAAAATTTTCAACCAACTTTGCTCACACTAATCCTAGTGTTCAACATTTTAGTTTATTTGTCCTATGTGCTATCCACCTAAGCACACAATCCAAACACAACACATGATCAATCAACATGTTATAAACATCAATCATACCATCACATGATCACAATCAAAACACATGCAAAGGTTCCACTTCTCTCTCGTGCCTTCCTAGTAATCTCATACCTAACCTACATCATACCACACCGAGTGGTGATGATACTTTAACCCGAGCCCCTAGGTATTCGTATACCTAAGCCTCGATACCAAGCCGTACGCCCCAAAACCCGGGTTCCGCTGACTACCCAACCCACCTGAATGTATGGAGGCCTGGCCACCCGACGCCCACTTTAGAGTAAAATCTGGGCAGTCTCCTTTGTACCCGGGAGCTCTACCCAAACAGCGTAACTCGTATAAAACCCGTCTCCCAAGCAAGCCAATATAATCCCAAGGATAACAACATGGATAAAACGTCATCGGGCCTGCTTAAACAATATCCATCAACCATATCAACCATGTCCCATAGTTCTAAGAGTAGTAAATGGCTCTTATACAACATATCAAAATAGAAAACTCTAATACATATGGAAAACCATCAAAGCCACACCCGGCTTTCTTCAAAACTCGACTCCTAGGATGAGCCGTCCGCACGCCCGCACTGTGAAATAAGGGGGTCCCACGACGGGTGAGCTAAAGCTCAAGAGGGAAAATCCGCCTCTAAGTGGGCTACTCACCACCTAAGCGTGCCAATGTTCCAATTTAAAACAAACATTCAAGCAAATGCATGATCCTACTTGAATGTCTACATGACCAACTTTGTATCCCGTAGTCCTCACCGATTCTCTCACACTCAGCTTAAGCCTTGTATGAGAATTTATATTTTATTAGTGGACAACCTCCGATGTGTATATATATCAATCGGGCCGCTCCGTCGATCGATATATATGTCAGAGTGTGGACTACCCTCCGACAGAATATATATCAACTCGCCGCTCCGATTCCGCTGATATATTATTTAGTTAGGACTATCCTCCGATCATTTTACATTATTAGACAACCCTCCTAACCATTTTCTAGACTTGTCTCATGCAACTCCTATGGTCCTAGGATTTCATGCATATGAATGCATATGCCGCCCAATACATTCTAAACCACATGCAACATATAAAACACAATATATTTACATAAAAATTTAAATCACACCAAATGTGTTATGAATTTAGCATTTCAAACACCAAATTAGCCTACTTGGGCTAATATCCAAACACAAGCAATCTGGGACTAATTACTTAACCAAACACTGATTTTCCGAAATACTGGGTCATTATTTTAGGAACAAGAAACCCTAGGGCTTATCGCTCCCGACACTCAATTAATCCTAGATTCATGTTTCAACCCGCATTTCACAAACCCACTACCGGCCCCGCCCAACCAATACAAGATTCAAAACCACTACCCTCCATGTTCATACCACACGGGCCATGGAGCGGGGCCTACGCTGCTCCATTCGCTTCAAAATTAGATTAATTTGGCCCCATGTTTCGGGACCATCCAACCGCCCTAATGCCCTCAATCGACTAAACATTCAAAACACTAAAAATGAATAAAACCCAAGTATGAGAAAATCCTACCTCGGGCGAGCCTTTGGTCAAAACTCAACCGGGTCCACGTAGCCCTGTCTGGCGTAGAACGCTTCTCCCGTCGGCCCGCCAACGGCCTGACGTAGCAAATCTAGAGAGAAGTTCCCTCTCTAAAACTCTCTCAACCGGCATTCCACTGTTCAAAAATGGCTTCCATCAGCTTTTTTGGCTTAAGGTAGGAGAAGGGAAACTATTCCCTATTTTGTCCTCTTGCAACTTAAAATCAAATTCCACAATACCCATTATGTCCCTTCTCGATTTGATATCTGAACCATTTCGGGCCCATTTTCATCATTTCTACTCATACCACTTAAGCATGAGTACATGTTATATGTGGCTTTCTGTCAGATCGAAAATCCGCTTTCTCAGACCAAACGCGATGCCTCAAAAACGTGCCGAATCCGACCGTCTTTAAAATTACGAAATTTTACGTGCTAATCCAGGATTTCATGAGACGATTCCAACGGTGCAATCCGCTTGGCCATCCGAGGTCTAGAGAATTAGTTTTCACGGATTTTAACCGTACTCATACCTCAGAATTAAAATTACGATTTTGCCCTTATTCCAGAAATTGGAATTTCTCAGGTCTTACATTTTAACTATCAAATACATACAGTAAGTCTATTCTTGAAAATGTGAGTTGCTCGCTTGTGAATATATATATAAAAAATGAATCTTTATTTCATCCCTTTGGAAAGCATTTCTTATAATCTAAGCAAATTAGTAAAAATATTTTCATATGTTAAAAAATATGTACCTTCTAAATTTGTAAAAGCTTATTATGTTAAATAATAATGGATAGGGACGAGATGATTACACACTTACGAATAAACTCCAGCAGCCACATGAATCAAAACCCATTCATTGTTAGGTTTTGAATGCCTCTGGGTCAACAAAGATCATGAATCTTCTCGGTGAAAACTCCATCACGCTGATCGACATAAACTTCCTTCGAAATAAGAGCTAGAGCTCCTTCACTTAGCTTCCATCCACCCAAAATACTTAGTTTCCAACCACCCAAAATTTGGAGAAAAATAACAACCATGAAATTTAACTATCAAATACATACAGTAAGTCTATTCTTGAAAATGTGAGTAGCTCAAGGTGAATATATATATAAAAAATGAATCTTTTATTTCACCCCTTTGGAAAGCATTTATTATAATCTAAGAAAATTAGTAAAATATTTTCATATGTTAAAAAATATGTACCTTCCAATTTTGTAAAGCTTATTATGTTAAATAATGGATAGGACTAGATGATTACACACTTACGACAAACTCCAAGAAATACATGAATCAAAAACCCATTCATTGTTAGGTTTTCAATGCCTTGGTCAACAACATTCAATCTTCGTAAAACTCCATTGCCGCCTTTGGGATTGACATAAACTTCCTTGGAAATAAGAGCTAGAGCTCCATCACTTAGTCAACACCCAAAATACTTAGTTTCCAACCACCCAAAATTTAGGAGAAAAATAACAACCATGTATTTTAACTATCAAATACACAGTATGTGGCCTCTTGAAAATGTGAGTTGCTCGCAGAATATATATATATAAAAATGAATCTTTATTTCAATTCCTTTGGAAAGCATTTACTATAATCTAAGCAAATTTGTAAAATATTTTCATTTTAAAAAATATGTACCTTCCAAATTTGTAAAAGCTATTATGTTAAATAATAATGGATAGGGACAAGATGATTACACACTGTATTTAATAAACTCCGAAGAATACATGAATTAAAACCCATTCATTGTTAGGTTTTGAATGCCTTGGTCAATAAAGATTCGAATCTTCAGAAAACCCATTGCCACTTTGCATTGACATAAACTTCTTCGAAATAAAGAGCTTAGCCTCCTTCACTTAGTTTCCAGCCCACCCAAAATACTTAGTTTCCAACCACCCAAAATTTAGAGAAAATAACAACCATGTATTTTAACTATCAAATACATACGCAAGTATATTATTGAAAATGTGAGTTGCTCAAGGTGTGAATATATATATATATATAAAATGAATCTTTATCAGCACCCTTTGTAAAGCATTTATTATAATCTAAGCAAATTAGCAAAAAATATTTTCATATGTTAAAAATATGTACTTAAATTTGTAAAGCTTATTATGTTAAATAATAATGGATAGGGACAAGATGATTACACACTTACAAATAAATCTACCTACAAGGAATCAAAAACCCATTCATTGTTAGGGTTTTTGAATGCCTTGGTCAACAAAGATCTTGAATCTTCGTAAAAAACTCCATTGCCGCCTTTGGGATTGATATAAACTTCCTTCAAATAAAGAGCTAGAGCTCCTTCCACTTAGTTTCCGTACCACCCAAAAATACTTAGTTTCCAAACCACCCAAAAGAGAAAATAACAACAAATCCATGCATTTTAACCATCAAAATACATACAAAGAAGTCTATTCTTGAAAATGTGAGTTGCTCTCACAAGTGTGAATATATATATATATAAAAATGAATCTTTATTTCAATTCCTTTGGAAAGCATTTATTATAATCTAAGCAAATTAGTAAAAAATATTTCATATGTTAAAAAATATGTACCTTCCAAATTTGTAAAAGCTTATTATGTTAAACACAATTGGATAGGGACGAGATGATTACACACCATTTAATAACCCAAGAGCTACATGAATCAAAAAACCCATTCATTGTTAGGTTTTCAATGCCTCTGTCAACAACATCTTGAATCTTCGTAAAACTCCATCGTCGCTTCGATTGACATAAACTTCCTTCTCTAAATAAGAGCTAGAGCTCCTTCACTTAGCGTTTCCAAACTCACCCAAAATACTTAGTTTCCAACCACCCAAAATTTAGAGAAAATAAATAACCATGTATTTTAACTATCAAATACATACAAGAGAAGTCTATTCTTGAAAATGTGAGTCATACAAGGTGAATATATATATATATAAAAAATGAATCTTTATTTCACTTTGGAAAGCATTTATTATAATCAAAGAAAATTAGTAAAAATATTTTCTATGTTAAAAATATGTACCTTCCAAATTTGTAAAAGCTATTATGTTAAATAATAATGGATGTGACTAGATGATTACACACTTACGAATAAACCCAAGCAGCCACATGAATTAAAACCCATTCATTGTTAGGTTTTAATGCCTCTGTCAATAAAGATCTTGAATCTCAAATAAACTCCATTGCCATTTTCAGGATTGACATAAAACTCGGGGGTCAAGAGCTGTGAGCTCCTTCACTTTAGTTTCCCGTACCACCCAAAATACTAGTTTCCAACCACCCAAAATTTAGAGAAAATAACAACCATGTATTTTAACTATCAAATACATACAAAGAAGTATGTTTTCATTGAAATGTGAGTTGCTCGTTGCAGGAATATATATATATATATATATATATAAAATGAATCTTTATTTCACCCTTGGAAAGCATTTATTATAATCTAAGCAAATTAGTAAAAATATTTTCATATGTTAAAAAATATGTACCTAAATTTGTAAAAGCTATTATGCAATAATAATGGATAGGGACAAGATGATTACACACTTACAAATAAACTCCAGCTGTACCACATGAATCAAACTCATTCATTGTTAGGTTTTGAATGCCTTGGTCAACAAAGATCTTGAATCTTCAGAAAACTCCACGCGCCTTTGGGATTGACATAAACTTCCTTCGAAATAAGAGCTAGAGCTCCTTCACTTAGTTTCCAGCCACCCAAAATACTTAGTTTCCAACCACCCAAAAGTTAGAGAGGGAATAACAACCATGTATTTTAACTATCAAATACATACGCAAGTCTATTCTTGAAAATGTGAGTTGCTCAAGCAGGAATATATATATATAAAAAAATGAATCTTATTTCATCCCTTTGGAAAGCATTTATTATAATCTAAGCAAATTAGTAAAATATTTTCATATGTTAAAAATATGTACCTTCTAAATTTGTAAAGCTTATTATGTTAAATAATAATGGATAGGGACGAGATGATTACACTCTACGAATAAACTCCAGCCAGCCCACATGAACTAAAACCCATTCATTGTTAGGTTTTGAATGCCTGGGGTCAACAGCATCATGAATCTTCGTAGTACCCCATTGCCGCCTTTGGGATCGAGCATAAACTTCCTTCGAAATAAGAGCTAGAGCTCCTTCACTTAGTCTCCAGCCACCCAAAATACTTAGTTTCCAACCACCCAAAAGTTAGAGAAAAATAACAACCATGTATTTTAACTATCAAATACATACAGTAAGTCTATTCTTGAAAATGTGAGTTGCTCGCGTGTGAATATATATATAAAAAATGAATCTTTATTTCATCCCTTTGGAAAGCATTTATTATAATCTAAGCAAATTAGTAAAACTATTTTCATATGTTAAAATATGTACTCTCTCTAAATTTGTAAAGCTTATTATGTTAAATAATGGATAGGGACGAGATGATTACACACTTACGAATAAACTCCAAGAGCTCTGCCATGAATCAAAACCCATTCATTGTTAGGTTTTTGAATGCCTGTCAATGCATCTTGAATCTTCGTAAAACTCCATCGCCTCGATTGACATAAACTTCCTTCAAATAAGAGCTGAGCTCCTCACTTAGTTTCCAGCCACCCAAAATACTTAGTTTCAACCACCCAAAAGTTATTAGAGAAAATAACAATCATGTATTTAACTATCAAATACATACAAAGAAGTCTATTCTGAAAATGTGAGTAGCTCAAGGTGAATATATATATAAAATGAATCTTTATTTTACCCTTTGAAAGCATTTATTATAATCTAAGAAAATTAGTAAAAATATTTTCATATGTTAAAAAATATGTACCTTCCAATTTTGTAAAAGCTTATTATGTTAAATAATAATGGATAGGGACGAGATGATTACACACTTACGAATAAACTCCAGCAGCCACATGAATCAAAACCCATTCATTGTTAGGTTTCTGAATGCCTTGGTCAACACCATCTTGAATCTTCGTAAAAACTCCATTGCCGCCTTTGGGATTGACATAAACTTCCTTTGAAATAAGAGCTAGAGCTCCATCACTTAGTTTCCAGCCACCCAAAATACTTAGTTTCCAACCACCCAAAATTTAGAGAAAAATAACAACCATGTATTTTAACTAATGCATACATACAAGAAGTGTATTCTTGAAAATGTGAGTTGCTTTGCAGAATATATATATAAAAAATGAATCTTTATTTCACCCTTTGGAAAGATTTATTATAATCTAAGCAAATTTGTAAAATATTTTTCATATTTTAAAAAATATGTACTTCCAAATTTGTAAAGCTTATTATGTTAAATAATAATGGATAGTGGGACAAGATGATTACACACTTATTTAATAAATAAACTCCAGCAGTTCACATGAATTAAAACCCATTCATTGTTAGGTTAACGTCGTCAATGCAGATCTTGACCTTCGTGAAAACTCCATTGCCGCCTCGATTGACATAAACTTCCTTCAAATAAGAGCAGAGCTCCTTCACTTAGTTTCAAACACCAAAATACTTAGTTTCCAACCACCCAAAATTTAGAGAAAATTAACAACTATGTATTTTAACTATCAAATACATACAAGAAGTATATTATTGAAAATGGAGTTGCTCTCGCGTGTGAATATATATATATATATATAAAATGAATCTTTATCGCACTCTCTTTGTAAAGCATTTATTATAATCTAAGCAAATTAGCAAAATATTTTCATATGTTAAAAAATATGTACCTTCCAAATTTGTAAAAGCTTAATATGTTGGGAATAATAATGGATAGGACAAGATGATTTACACACTTACAAATAAACCTGCCAATTACATGAATCTAAAACCCATTCATCAAGCTTAGGTTTTCAATGCCTCGTCAACAAAGATCTTGAATCTTCGTGAAACTCCATCGCCTTTGGGATTGACATAAACTTCCTTCAAATAAGAGCTAGAGCCCTTCACTTAGTTTCCAAATAATCAAAATACTTAGTTTCCAACCACCCAAAAGTTAGAGAAAATAACAACCATGTATTTAATCTATCAATACATACAAAGAAGTCTATTCTTGAAAAATGTGAGCGTCACAGAATATATATATAAAAAATGAATCTTTATTTCACCCTTCGGAAAGCATTGTTATAATCTAAGCAAATTAGTAAAAATATTTTCTATATGTTAAAAAATACGTGACTTCCAAATTTGTAAAAGCTATTATGTTAAATAATAAATGGGATAGTGACGAGATGATTACACAATTACTAATAAACTCCACAAATTTTGACATGAACTAAAACCCATCATTGTTAAAGCTTGAACGCCTTGGTCAACAACATCTCCGAATCTTCGTAAAACTAATGTCACTCGATTGACATACAACCTCCTTCAAATAAGAGCTTGTGAGCTCCTTCACTTAGTTTCCACCACCCAAATACTAGTTTCAACCAATTAAAAATTTAGAGAAAATAACAATCCATGTATTTTTTTAACTATCAAACATACAAGAAGTCTATTCTTGTTTTCTTAGCTGCGCCATGTATCGGTATATATATAAAAAACAACTTTATTTCACCCTTTGGAAAGCATTTATTATAATCAAAGAAAATTAGTAAAAATATTTACATGTTAAAAAATATGTACTCCAAATTTGTAAAAGCTATTATGTTGGGGCCAATAATGGATAGGGACGAGATGATTACACACTTACGAATAACCCAAGCAAATACACGAATTAAAACCCATTCATCAAGAGTTTTTGGAATGCCTTGGTCAACAAAGATCTTGAATCTCGTGAAAAACTCCATCACATTGATCGACATAAACTTCCTTCAAATAAGAGCTAGAGCTCCTTCACTTAGTTTCCAACACCCAAATACTTAGTTTCCAATCCAATCACCAAAATTTAGAGAAAAAATAACAACTATGTATTTTAATCCTATCAAATACATACAAGAAGTATATTATTGGAAATGTATACTCAAGGTAGAATATATATATATATATATATATAAATGAATCTTTATTTCACCTGGGAAAGCATTTATTATAATCTAAGCAAATTAGTAAAAATATTTTATATATAAAAAATATGTACCTTCCAAATTTGCAAAGCCATTATGTTAAATAATAATGGATAGTGACAAGATGATTACACACTTTACAAATAAACTCCCAAAATGAGCCCACATGAACTAAACCCATTCACTGCAGTTTTGAATGCCTCGTCAACAAGATCTTAATCAGAAAACTCCTTCCATTGTCACGGATTTTGACATAAATTTCGAAATAAGAGCTAGAGCTCACTGGGTTTCAAACACCCAAAATACTTAGTTTCCAACCACCCAAAAGTTAGAGAAAACAACCATTATTTTAACTATCAAATACATACAAGAAGTCTATTCTGAAAATGTGAGTTGCTCTCGCGTGTGAATATATATATAAAAAACAGAATCCTTTATTTATCCTTGTTATTTATTATAAATTTAATAAATTAGTAAAAATATTTTCATATGTTAAAAATATGTACCTTCTAAATTTAAAAAAGTCATTATGTTAACACAATGGATAGGACTATGATGATTTGTATGACACTAATATAACTCCAAGACTAATACAATCAAAACCCATTCATTGTTAGGTTTTTTAAATGCCTCGTCAACAAGACTTGTTAACTTTTAAACTCCATGAATGCTCTCGTGGATCGACATAAACTTCCTTCAAATAAGAGCTAGAGCCTCTTCACTTAGTCTCCAATTTCCACCCAAAATACTTAGTTTCAACTCACCAAAAGTTAGAGAGGACATCAAACATGTATTTTAATCAATAAATACATAATAAGAAGTCTGTCTTTGAAATGGAGTTGTCGCAAAGGAATATATATATAAAAAATGAATCTTTATTTCATCTCTTAAGTAATTATTATAACGCTAAATTAGTAAAAATATTTTCTATATGTTAAAATATGTACCTTCTAAATTTGTAAAAGCTTATTATGTTGTAATAATGATAGTGGACGATGATTACACACTTACGAATAAACCTGAAGAAATTACATGAATCAAACCCATTCATTGTTAGGTTTTCAATGCCTGTCAACAAAGATTCTAATCTTCAACTTTACTGCCGCTTTAGATTGACACAACTCCTTCGAAATAAGAGCTAGAGCTCCTTCACTAGCTTCAACACCAAAATACTTTAGTTTCTAAACCACCCAAAATTTAGAGAAAATAACAACTTTTCATGTATTTAATCAATGCAATTTCCATATACAAGAAGTATATTATTGAAATGAGTTGCTCAAGGCGGTGAATTATATATATATATATATATATATATATATATATATATATATATATATATATATATATATATATATATATATATATAAATGAATCTTATTTCTACCCCTTAAGCATTTATTATAATTCAAGAAATTAGTAAAAATATTTTCATATGTTAAAATATGTACCTTCCAAATTTGTAAAGCTTATGTTAAATAATAATGGATAGGGACAAGATGATTACACACTTACCAATAAACTCCAGCAGCCACATGAATCAAAACCTAATTCATTGTTAGAGTTAATCGTTTCGTCAATGTAATCTTGAATCTTCGTGAAACTCCATTGCCGCTTTTGGGATTGACATAAACTTCCTCTAAATAAGAGCTAGAGCTCCTTCACTTAGTTTCCAACACCACCCAAAATACTTAGTTTCCAAACTAATCTAAAAGTTAGAGAAAAATAACAACCATGTATTTTAACTATCAAATACATACAAAGTAGTCTATTCGAAAATGAGTTGCTCGTGTGAATATATATATAAAAATGAATCTTTATTTCAAACCTTTGGAAAGCATTTCTTATAATCTAAGCAAATTTAGTAAAATATTTCATATGTTAAAAGTATGTACCTTCTAAATTTGTAAAAGCTATTATGTTAAATAATAATGGATGTGGATTAGATGATTACACACTTACAATAAATCTAAAGAGCCCACATGAATCAAAACCCATTCATTGTTAGGTTTTGAATGCCCTGGGTCAACAATGATCATGAATCTTCAGAAACTCCATTGCCGCCTTTGGATTGACATAACTCTTCGAAATAAGAGCTGTGAGTTCTTCACTTAGCTTCCATCCACCCAAAATACTTAGTTTCCAACCACCCAAAATTTGGAGAAAAATAACAACCATGAAATTTAACTATCAAATACATACAGTAAGTCTATTCTTGAAAATGTGAGTAGCTCGCGTGTGAATATATATATAAAAAATGAATCTTTTATTTCATCCCTTGGGAGCATTTATTATTATAATCAAGAAAATTAGTAAAATATTTCTATATATGTTAAAAAATATAAAAATTAAATTTGTAAAAGCTATTATGTTAAATAATAATGGATAGACGACAGATTAAGTACACTACGAATAAACTCCAGGCATCACTGTTAATCTAAAACCCATTCATTGTTAGGTTTTGAATGCCCCTTGGCCAACAATATCTTGAATGTAACACCCCGTCCCGAAAGTGTACAAAGATGATGATACTGAGTGTAAGGAAGAGTACCAAGTCGATTTGCACCATGGTGCTGAAAGTGAAAGTATAACAATGAAAGTTTAAATAGTAAATAATAACTGCGAATTGCCGTAATTTTTTCAGTGGAAGTCTCGAAATTCTCTAGATCTCGATGACGGTTCAACGCGCCTACAAGTCTGTCTTCTGTTAAATCTAGTGACCTAGAAAAAGTTTTGCCACCCTCGAGACAATGCAATATTTTACTAATTTTGTGTAGCTGAATATAAAGAGTGAACTCGAAAACGGGATTTTGAAAAATTCGAAAAATGGTAAGTAAGGCAAAGAATATTCATTTAGGATAAATAAAATTGAAACCGGGACAAAATAAATTGTTTCGGGGCTGAAACGGACAGAGAAAGAAAGAAAAAGGGACATGTGGGTCCCACTTAAAGAAAAAAAAAAATAAAAAAAAAATAAAAGACAAATGGCTGGGCGGTCGGAACTGGGGGAGAACGAAGCGCAGAGAGAGTTTTTTTTTTCTTTTATTCTTTTAGTTTTCTTTCTCGCATTTACGTAAACTGATCGCCTAGATTATCGATAAACACTGAAAATGTACGCGACGAGGGCTACGCGTGAGTACCAAAAACACGTGATTCTCACCGAGAATTGAGGTAAATATGCGAAAACCCAAATTTTTAGTTTTTCTCTATTCATACATCTTGGTCCGCACTTTTCGACCAAGAGGTAAAGTTACTCTACGCGATAAAGAGCTACGCTGACAACAAAATCTTGGCTTACAACTCGAAGAGTAGGAAATTTCCTACTTGTTAGGTTATTTCGAGTCTAAAGACTATATAATGACTTGGAATATTCTAGAGACCATAAATTTCAAATTCAAAATTTTTGGGATCGAGTTTAGGAATTTTAGGAAATTTTTGGGACTATTTTCGACAAATCCTGTG
Organism: Tetrastigma voinierianum; assembly: GCA_016808115.1. Taxonomy (NCBI): domain Eukaryota; kingdom Viridiplantae; phylum Streptophyta; class Magnoliopsida; order Vitales; family Vitaceae; genus Tetrastigma; species Tetrastigma voinierianum. Next base: position 332,001 of record JAEQBH010001413.1, on the reverse strand, counting down.
TTGAATTGATCGTTTTCGACAAGCTTTTGGTTAAAATTTTGATTTTGGTCTCAAACAAATTCGCATATAATTTTCGTAAATGTTTTGTGGGTGTTTTTAATTATATGGAAAGTCCCTAGGTCTAGAATCAAGCTCATATGCCTCGTGGAATGGCATTCAAATTCACATATTTTCTCGAAATTTTAATTGTATGACCAAGTGTGCAAATCTGTTTGGTTGTGCCGATGTGTGTGATCTAATACATCGAAAGTGTAGGCTAAAAGCAAAGGCTGGAAAGCTAGAACCGTGCTCAAGTTTAGCAAGCAAAGAGGTGAGTGTTCTGTTCCATTTTCCAAATACTAGTATTATTATTATTATTATAACCTGCTTTGCAATCGGGTATTTCATGGTTTTGAGTTCAAACCATCTTTCAAGCAAATGGTTTTGAGTTAAACCATTTTTTGAAAAGTAAGTAAATGGTTTCTAAATTGTAAACCATCTTTCAAGCAAGCAAGTAAGTAAAATGGTTTTCGAATAATTAAACCATTTTTCAAGGGGCAAGCAATGGTTTTAAATTGTAAACCATTTTTCAAAGAGCAAGCAAGCAAAGAATGTTTCTAGAAAATAGCCTTCCCTTTAAGTTCTGGGCAAGCAAACTGCCGAGGTATTCGCACGTACCAGTGGTGTTAGGATTCATACATGCATCGTAGTTTTGCCTCGGTCGTGGCAACTTAGGACATACATCATGCATTTAAAGGCTGGAGACTGCGGCACGCATGTGAGCATATATAAGGTTATGAGCCTAACTAAATTACGGGTGGGATGGCGAATTCCAGTCAATTCCACCATATTCACCGGAAAGGTGATGCTGACACGTGTCCTTCCACCGCACTCCGCCGCCCGTGCCTCCGCGGTTCACTAGTGGCATGGGTCATAAAAATTAGTTCCGCTGGTCAGATGTTTTATGAGCATGATATACGCTTTGAAAAAATCAACCATTGGTTCTACGCCAAAGCTCCGAGAGTTTTGAAGCAAACGGCACTGAGCCAAGCTCCTAGGATTTCAAAACGACGGCTTGAGCCAAGATCCCGTGATTTTAAAGGTAACCACAGTTCTGCCCCGCTTTATTTTCAAAGAATGCCATGAGCCTGAAGTTCTGCTTATGAAAAAAGTTTTGAGAAACTTTTTAAAGCAAAAGGTTTGTGAAAGGTTTTAAGAAACTTTTCAACAAGATAGTTAAAAGCAAGCAAAAGAAATTGAGAAGTTTTATAAACTTCTAAGCAAACAAACACAGAGAAGTTATAAGCTAAAGAAAGCAAAGCAAGCAAGCAATTAAAGAAAAGTTTTAGAAACTTAAGTGCCAAGCAAGTACAAAAGCAAGCAAAGAAAGTTTTAAATCAAAAGCAAAGAAAAGCTTCTCGAAAATAAATTGTAAAAGAGAGTTTTACATTTTTGAGATGTTTTCCTAAAGCAAAACGCTTTATAAAAGCATACACTCACCGAGCTCATGAGCTCATTATTTTCCATTTTAAAACTATTTTCCAGTAATAGGTACGCAAGACGTTGGAGCATAATAATAGGTTTTGTCCCGACATTGCAGGCGCCGTTAATAAGAATATTAAGTAAGAAAATACTTTGTAATATGTATAATGGAACATATGTATGTACATAGAGTAGTTTTCAGGAGAATGTGTTGGTATGTCAAGGCTATATTTTGACATAGTATAAATCGGATGTATACGTGGATTTGGGACATGTCCTATATGGTACTGCTATGTCATTGAAATTTGAGAAATCTATAAGTTTAGAAAAAGAAAATTTTATAAGGTTTTAGCAAGCAATACGGCTTCGCTTCACTGATTTCTAGCTCAGAGGTAACTACCGATTTCGTGGAGTGGCTCAAGACGCCCGCCACCGGAAGGGGTGGGGGTGTGTCAAGGTGTACGTGAGCAAAGCTGTATACAATGACCTAGGACATGAGGAAGAGATGATACTACAACATGGTATCGTAGTATAGCACAACATGCATGATAAGTTTAAAGTACATAAGATATGAAGGATTCAAAGATTAAATCGTTGATATTTTTGGAAAATTTTACAAAGACTATAGTCGTGGAAGAGGACGAGGTCAGCCCTAGGAGGCAGGAAGCCCAGCCTGAGCTGCCTTTGAAATAATTTAGAGATGAGCACGTAGGTGGTTCCACTACCGCCTATGAATCACCTCCAGCAGTAGGTCAGCCGGATCTGCCACCGAGGGAGCTCAAGTGCCGGATTAGTTACTAGCAGAAAGCAAGTGACACAGACAGCACAGATAGTAGTCATAGCGACCAGCCGCTGGCCGCAGCCTCCACCACCACCTGTAGGTTATCAAGAACCCGGGAGGTCGATAAAGAGAGGCATGTGGCCGGCGCCAAGCCATGACTAAGAAGCAGATCCAGGCAAATACATGGTTTGGACCGAACAAACAAGGTTTACTGAGTTATGGGCTGCAATGAATGAGCAAAGAGTCTTGTTTTCAGCTTTCTCATGGAAAATAGGCTAAGGATCAGGGATGGCCGTAGAGGAGGTATCCTAATGGAATAACATGGGACCACTCTTGAACAAGAGTTCACCTACAAGTTCTTTCCTATACCACAAGAATTAGAAAATTGGAGGAGTTCTTCAAATTAGAAAAAGAACATGTCGTTGTCGAATATGAGAAGAGGCTCCTTTAACTAGTTAGATTGTCCAGCGCAGATTCAGCCGATGAAGTCTCAAGGGCAAAAGGTTTTTATCAGACTATGTTACAGGATCGCAGTGCATTTATCGCTGGTTCCTCGTAATAGATTCAGGACTTAGTAGAGGCCGCTCCGAGAGTCGAGCAAAGTACTACGTACCCATGTATCGTAGCAGATGTGAGCAAGAGTAAAGGAGCGCACTGTGCACTTCCCAACAAAGCTCAGGACAAGATAAATGTAAAGAGGAACAAGAGCAAGGTGGTTATAGAGGCCGAGGTGCAAAAATGAGAGCTATCTCTAGTCAGATCAAGAGGCCTCATTGTTAGCAAGGGCACCTTGCAGTATTCCTCCCTGAGGTCATATATGTCAGACTGTTAACTATGGGGAATGTAGGAGATCTCAAGACAGAGGTTTCCACTTGTATTGTGAAGGCCATTTCATTGTGAGTGCCCCCGCCTAATTTGGGTGCTTAAAACATCAAGAGCTGGGGCCTAGCTACCCCAAGACTGCAGATGAGCACACAGAGGTCGTCTGGGAGAGAGGTTTCCTAGCAAGAGCCAGCACAACAAGCAGTAGAGGCGGCCGTGGTAGAGGCAGAGGCAAAGGCCCTGATACGCATGCAGCCCTCGCACCTGTGCCGTGAGTATAAGGCCAGGATCAAAGAAGATGCGCATGCGCAGCCTCCATGTGGTCATTGCATTATTTTCATCCCTGATCAGTGATGCAAGATACATTAGCGAACTCAGAGCTACGAGATTCATTTGCATCCAAGCCATTCTTAGATCGTTTTCGTGAGTTGAGAAACCCAAACATTAGAGGTCAGATAGAGTTTCCTTCCAAATTGAGATCCGTTATTCTCGTATTGCAGTAGCTAGAGATAGTAGAGTTCCGATATAGGGACAAGAGTTCCCACCGGATCTCAGAGTTTTTAGATATGAGGGACTTTGATGTGGTTCTCAGATGGATTGGCCGTCTCTGGCCATAGAGCCACGTTGTATTGTTATAAAAGGAAGTAAGTTTAATAGGCCAGTAGTTGGAGGTAAAGTTTAAAGGATTACGTAGACTAAGTTATCTTCCCGTATGATCTCTCTATGACAGAATACAAGGTTGTCGGTTATCTAGCTTTATGTGGTGAAACAGAAAGGAGGGGATTCTAGTGGGATGAGATTCCACCATAGAGAGTTCCATGTATTCCCAAAATGATATTGCAGATTTCCTCCGTAAAGAGATGGAGTTCACCATTGATTTGATCCTGGATCGAGCTCATTTCCATTCCTCCTTATAGGATGGCCCTGTAGAGCCGAGGGAGCTTAAGGCTTAGCTGGAAGAATTGTTAAGTAAGGATTTATTAGGACCGAAAGTATATCCCCATGGGAGCCTCCAGCCTTCGTGAAAAGAAAGATGGGAGTTTGCAACTGTATAGATTACAGTAAATTAACAAAGTTACCATCCGCAATGTGCGCATCCACTCCCTAGAATTGATGAGTTATTTGATCAACTCCAAGGATCTCGAGTATACCCAAGACAGACCAGGTTCGTATCATCGCTGAGAGTACAGGAGAGTGATGTACCTAAGATCGTATTCGTGACACGCTATGCATTATGAGCTTTAGTGATGCCATTTGGTCGACTAATGCTCCAAGTAAATAAGTATGCACTGATGAACCGAGTATTCCAACCGTATTTGACAGTTCGCCATAGTTTTTATTGATGACACCCTAGTGTGGTCTGTGTAGTTCAGAGGAACATTCTGAGCACCTGAGGATTGTATTACAGACCTTAAGGGAGCGACAGTTATATGCCAAGTTGAGCAAGTGTCAGTTTTGGCTCGACAAAGTGGCATTCCTAGGTCATGTGATTTCAGCTGATTCGGGCATGTGGATCCCCGTAAAATAGAAGTCAGGGTAAATTGGAAACCGCCAAAGAATGTGGTCGAGGTCGAAGCTTCCTCTTGGTTTAGCGTGGTACAGGAAGTTTGTTGAGGGTTCTCCTGCAAGATAGCAAATTTCCACCGACTAAGCCGACATGGTGACGTCATATGATTTGGGTGATGCCCGCGCCAGAGCTCGAGGAGTTTAAGGTAGATCACTTCAGCTCCAGCCTAGCTACTTCAATGGGAGATGGGCCTAGGTTTACAAGGATGCTTTCCTAGCAAGGCCTTGGCTGTGTTTTTATAGTAATGATGTGGTGATTGCATATGCCTCTAGACAGTCAAGAAGCATACAGGAGAATTACTCCTACACATGACTTAGAGCTGCAGCGCCGTGCTCATTCAAGATACGGGAGACATTACTATATGGTGTTCTCAGAGGATCTTTGCTGCATCATAAAGTCTTCAATATATTTTCACCCAAAAGAGTTAAACCCGAGACAAAGAAGATGGCTTGAGTTGATTAAAGACTACGACTCAGAATAATGTAGTACCATTCAAGAAAGCTAATGTCGTAGCAGATGCCTCTCTTCGAGTAGCGACTGCAGAGTTCTCGTCTCACATGAGATCAGGTTATCTGCCACTATTGATGGATCTGATAGCTTTAGGGGTGATATTGGAGATTGAGGATTCAGGAGCCTTGTTAGCCACATTTCATGTTAGACCTCTCTTAGTGGATCAGATTCTAGCAGGGCAGTCGCAGGATCCACAGATGATTAAGCTTAAGGAAGAGATAGAAAAATGAAAGAAAGCAGAGTTTCAAATTAGAGATGATGGCATGATAGTGAAAGGACAGAGAAATGTGCGTGCTGTGAGCATGAAGCTTAAGGAGAGACATTATGGAAGAAGTGACATCATCCTTATGCTACATCCAGTAGTACCAAAATGTACTGACTTAAAAGAACATTACCGGTGGAACTGGACGGTAAGCAGATGTTAGTTCGCTTGTGTGCCTCAACCCGTTACAGTGAAGGCAAGAGCATCGTAGGCCCGCGTGGAAGAAGGCTACATTCCCATTCCAAAGGTGGAAATGGGAAAAGATTACTATGGATTTGTGATTGTGTCTTCCACTCGACTCAGAGGCAACATGATGCTATGGGTGATGAGTAGATCATCACAAAAGTCCGCTTCATTTCCTTCCAGCTTAATGTCAAGATCTCTCGGGGAAAAGTCACAAGCTGTATGTGGATGAGATAAGAAGACTCATGGGGTTCCAGTTGGTTCATAGTGTCGACGAGACCCTGTGTCTGACATCTAGGCTCTGGCCTAGTTTGCAAACAGCCTTTAGGTACTGCTTCATTTCAAAGACAAAGATTTCATCCTTAGACAGATGGCAATAGAGGGACTATCTCAGACGTTAGAGGATATGCCGAGCTTGTGTATCGGAATCAAGGAAGTTGGGATACTCACTAGCGCCACGGAGTTTTCCTATTAACAACAGCCTATGAAGCCAAGATAGAAATGAATTTATCTGAGGCATCAGATACAGAATGTGTGGACTCAGCAGTCAGACGAGGTCAGAGAGAAGACTGAAGAGTTCCAACTAGCAATGCATCACTTCAGAAAGTGAAAGTTGTTCGTGATAACTTGAAGATAGCAATAGATGGATAAAGTTATGCGGACAACCTACAGAGAGACTTACAATTCGAGATAGTGACCAAGCTTTTTTTAAGATTTCACCTTGGAAAGGTAATGAGATTCGGGGAAACGAGGGAAGCTTTAGTCCGAGATATAGGACCTTATGAGATTATGAGCAAAGCAGGCCAGAGCTTGCCAAGTTGAAGTTACCCCCGCAGTTATCAAGGATTCGATGATACATTCCATGGGTCGATGTTGAGGAAATATATCCCGTATCCTTCACATGTATTGAGAGAGCAAATGAAGCAGCTTAAAAAGAGAATCCTGACTTATGAAGAAACACCAAGCATTGTAGATCGCAAGGAACAAAATAGAAGCAAAGATCTCATTAGCAAGTATTATGGAAGAATCATGAGAGAGGCAGCTTACTGGGAGCCGTGAGGCTCATGCGCCATCGCACTTCTGTACTTATTTCCTGATGAGGTATTTTCGCTTCTTCTTTCGAGTTTAGTTTATTCATTTCGAGATTAAATGTTCCTATGAGGGAGGATCTTTGTAACACCCTGCCCCAGAGAAAGTGTACGTACATGATACCGTAGGGGTGTATAAGAGTACCAAGTCGACGGTACTAAGGAAAGCTGAAAGGAAAGCATAATTACGAAAGCTTAAATAGTAAATATTAATCATGACCGCTTAATTTTTTCGTGGAAGTCTCGAAAATTCTCTAGATCTCGGATGACGAAATCCGACCGCGCCAAGGTCTGCCCTCGCTGAATCTAAATGGGACTTAAAAGTTTCATGACCTCGAGACAATTTCGAATATTTTACTAATTTTTAGGTGCATTTGATAAAGATAGAAAACTCGAAAACTGGATTTTGAAAATTCAAAATGGCAAGATATAAAGAATATTCATTTAGATAAATAAAATTGAAACTGGATAAAATAAATTGTTTCAATAAACTGACAGAGAAAGAAAGAAAAAGGGACATGTGGGTCCCACTTAAAAGAAAAAAAAAAAAAAAAAAAAATAAAAAATAAAAGACAAATGGTCAAGGCTTGAATCGGGGAGAAACGGCTGCAGTAGAGAGTTTTTTTTTCTTTTTATTCTTTTGTTTTCTTCTTCGATTTACGTAAATCACCGTTTGATTGGTCGACAACATCAAAGTGCTCTACGCGATTTAGGGCTACGCGTGAGGCTAAAACACAGGATTTCACCAGAATTGAGGTAAATATGCTAAAACTCCAAATTTTTAGTTTTTCTCATATCTACGTTATTCTAAAGGGTCCGCACTTTCTGATTCTGTAGGTAAAGTTACTCTCACGCGACAAGAAGCTAATACGCCGATCAACAAAAATTTCGCTTTTGTCAAACTCTAAGAGTAGGAAATTTTCCTACTTGTGTTATTCAGTCTAAAGACTATATAATGACTTGGAATATTCTAGGAGACTATAAATTTCAGTCCCAAAATTTTAGAATTTTGTTTAGGAATTCCTTTAGAAATTAGACTATTTTCTGACAAAATCGTTGAATTTCTGGATCAAGTTTACGCTTTGGTTAAAATTTCAGGATTTTATTCAAACAAGCCTGCATATTAATTTTCGTAAATGTTTTGTTTTAGACTTATACTTAAAGTCCCTTTACCTAAATCAAGTCATAGCGCCTGAATGGTACTAGCCCATATTTTCGAAAATTTTAATCAGAGCACCAAGTGTGCAAATTGCTTGGTTGTGCTGATGTGTGGTCTAATACATCGAGTGTAGGGCTAAAGCAAAGGCGGAAGTTAAGAATCGCCAATGAGTAGCAAAGAGTGATACTCTAAACTCATTTTCCAAATACTAGTGTATTATTATTATTATAAAATCGCTTTGTGACCGGTATTTCATGGTTTTGAGTCTAACCATCTTTTCAAGCAAGCAAATGGTTTTGAGTTAAACCATTTTTGAAAGTAAGTAAATGGTTTCAAATTGTAAACCATCTTTCTGCCAGCAAATGGTTTTTCAATAATTAAACCATTTTTCGTTAGCAAGCAAATGGTTTTAAATTGTAAAACCATTTTCAAAGAAAGCAAGGCAAAGAATGTTTGTGAAATGTGCCTTCCCTAGTCTCTAAGCAAGGCAAACCGTCGAGGTATTCCGTACGTGCACTAGTGGTGTTAGGATCTCATACATTTATCAGAGTTTTGGTCTGCCCAGAATCCAATAACATACATCACAATTTGAAGAGACCTCGCGGCACTTAACATGAAAGGTATATATATGTTGCGAGCTTCAACCACTATATGATGGCACCAAACACCTCACCATGATCATCTTTGAAAGGTGATGCTGACACGTGCTTCCACCAAGACGGCCACCAAAGTCGTGTTCACTGTGGTACAATAAGTAAAAATAGCCTCCAAGTGGTTGATGTTTTATGAGCATGATATTACGCTTTGAAAATCAACCATTGGTTCCCCTGTCGCCTGTGCTTCCGGAGAGTTTTAAAGCAAACGGTCGAGCCAAGCTCCCGCGGATTTCAAACGACGGCTGAGCCAAGATCTTGATTTTAGCAAACTATTGAGCCCAGGCTCCTTGCTTTATTTTCAAAGAATGCGTCGAGCCCAGTTCTGTTATGAAAAGTTTTGAGAAACTTTTAAAGCAAAAGGTTTGTGAAAGGTTTTAAGAAACTTTTCAAACAAGATAAAGAAAGCAAGCAAAGAAATTTGAGAAGTTTTATAAACTTAAGCAAACAAACACAGAGTTTATAAGCTTTAAAGAAAAGCAAAGCAAGCAAGTAATTAAAGAAGCTTTTAGAAACTTTTAAAAGCAAGCAAGTACAAAAGCAAGCAAGCAAAGAAAAGTTTTAGAAATCCTGAAAGCAAAGAAAAGCTTCCTTTGAAAATAACTAAAAGAGAGTTTACATTTTTTGAGATGTTCTCTAAAAGCAAAACGTTTATAAAGACACTCACCGAGCTCGCTTAGCTCATTATTTTCCATTTTAAAACTTATTTTCCAGTATGTGTACAAGACACTGGAGCATAATAGGGTTTGTCTCGACATTGTACAAGTGTCGTTAATAAGAATATTAAGTAAGAAATACTGAATATGTATAATGGAACATATGTATACATAGAGAAGTTTTATGAGAATGTGTTATACGTCAAGTTGCCATATTTTGATATATAGTGTAAATCGATGTATACAGATTTGGGACATGTCCTATATGCACGCAGGTCGCTTGAAATTTTATAAAATCATAAGTTTGAAAAGAAAAATTTTATAGAGGTTTTAGCAAGCACGCCGCTTCATAGGAGTTTCTAGTCGCAGAGGTAATCTACTAGATTTCTCAGGGAGTGGTTCTCGCACGCCGCCACTGAAGGGGGTGGGGGTGTGTCATTGAATCTTCAGAAACGATTGTCATTGATTGACATAAACTTCTTTGAAATAAGAGCTAGAGCTCCATCACTTAGTTTCCAAATCACCAAAATACTTAGTTTCCAACCACCCAAAATTTAGAGGAAAATAAATGTTCATGTATTTTAATTAATCTAAATACATACAAGAAGTGTATTCTTGAAAATGTGAGTTGCTCTCGCAAGGTGAATACATATATATAAAAATGAATCTTTATTTCACTCCTTTGGAAAGCATTTACTATAATCTAAGCAAATTAGTAAAATATTTTCATATTTTAAAAAATATGTACCTTCCAAATTTGTAAAGCTTATTATGTTAAATAATAATGATAGGGACAAGATGATTACACACTACTAATAAACTCCAAAGAAATTATTATGAATCAAAACTCAAGGATCCCGACCGACAACCTCACGAACCCGAGGGACCTCCCGCACTCCAAATGATATAGAAACTTTTCCTTAAAACCATAAATTAAAACTGTGGAGCCGAACCCCTTTACAAATTCTTTCACATATCTTTTAAAATAATGCAAGCAAGTGCTAAAAAAAAATTTTCTTTTTCTTTTTCCAACACTTAGATTTTTTCAGAAATCGCCGTAGCTTCCTCTGCTTTGGACTTTCCTAAATTTACAAAACCCCGATGAAAAACATTTGAAAACATTCTAAACTTCAATTCATCAACTTCCATATTAGGACTCCTCAAACCACAACCCAATCAAACACAATATACATATATACATTTATTTCTTTCAAATCATCAAACATTTAAACCTTATCAATTCCATGCATAATTTTATCAAAACATGACAAAATATTCAACACATACACATGCAAACTATTTCACGCGCCTGCTACGCGTCGTCTCTTCTCATAGCTCACCACCCACAGAGTTTAACTTTATCGGCGCAATTTGCCTCGGTCCCGAAAAATGTTTGCTTGAACACACTTTAAAAGAACGGAGCTAAAGGAGCCTGGGTTGAGTGTACATTCATTAAAATAACATTTTCGCACATACCAAAAATAATACATATTTATACAATTAAACTATTTATACATTAAACATTTATAGTTTTTAAACTTTCTTCCAGGCACTATACCATTAGGACCAATTTATACTTTAAAACATTTATACTTTAAACTTTCTTTCAATAAATACTTATGCATTTAAAATCCATTTATGCTTACATTTATGCCGCAAACTTTCTTTCAATGTATACTTACGCATTTAAAATTCATTTATGCTTTAAGCATTTATGCCTTAACCTTTCTTCCTTTATTTCTTCTTTCATTCTTTCTGATGGAACCCAGGGGATTAAACACACCGAACAGTTTCCTGCAATCGACGTGTGAGGGATACCACATTCCGCCATAACTACCACGCCGCGAGAAACTCACGCTGTATTGTGGTTCCAGCCAGCACTTTATCACGGTAAGGATATTACCTAGACACCTATTTCCCCTCCCTCAGTTAGTAACCTATAACTTTACCTCTAAATCCCACACGCTTAAAGTACTTCCCGGCCTCGAGCATCGCCATACCGCCAGGGGGTTTGTGGTAACCACGCAAACATTTCTTCAAATACATTTGTAAACACATTTAAATCCTTTACTTGATCATTAAAACACATATGCATTCTTTACACATCTTAAAAACTTTCATACTTTAACATATGCATACATATTTCATATACATGTATAAATACATTTATATCCTTTCCTTTATCATTAAAACACATATGCATTCTTCACACATTTTAAAACTTTCATAACACTTATCATATGCATACATATAAATATATATATTGATGCAAGATAAAACATTTCCATATGCCTTAACATGTACATAAACATTTCCATTAAACTTTCAGTTTAACATTAAAACCATTCACTTTTAAAACCTATTTTTTCAAAATAATACTTTCACTTCGCAGTCACCGCTCTCAATCCTTCTTGCTTCTCGTTGAGTTCCTGTTCCCGTCCGATAGTCCTTTTCACCTTTTCCAAGAAAATCACAATTACACATTAACCATAATTTCCAGCTTAACTCACCTACAACACTCATTCCTATATTCTTATTCCTCTAGAATCTATTTTACTTAGAAATCTTCGGAATCAATCCAATCGGATCATCCAAATCTAAAGTTATGGCATTTTCATGCCAACTAGTCATTTTACCGATTTTCTAGCATTATTTTGTATTACTCATTTTTCCGAGGTCTTGACTTCATATTTTGACACATATGTCCTTATACTCATTTAAAGCTAAGGTGCTAAGGGTTCATCACCTGTGGTGGTTTGGGGCACCCACCCGACAATCAAACTCACTTACGTCCAAATAACCGGCTAATCTATGTTCAAAACTGAACCAGAATTTGGCTTGCACATGGTCCTACTTTGAGTGAATTTTTAGGCCACGAAATCAGAATTCTATGATACCTTCTTCTTAAGTTTTGTTCTCCTTTAAGTCTATTTTATAGCCACTTAAATCACTCAAATTGGATCAAAATTGAGCAAGTTATGGCCAAAATACCAAAACTGGTCAAAACAGAAAACAGGACATTTCTGTACTGAGACTGCTGCCCAAAAAACTTCACTCCAAATGTGTTTCTCTTCCATTTTTTTCTTTCACTCTAAATACTTAAATCTGATGCATTATACCCATTTCCAACATAACACAATACAATTCACTATCAAACCCTAACTTACTCACTTTTGATTTTGTCAAAACCCTAACCTAAACCATGGCTTTCTCAATTGATATTAAATTCAGCACATTAAACCTAAATACCATCAATTTAACATCCATACCAGAATTTAAGACATTAAACATGGAAAACATCAAACCCTAACTTTCCCACCATGAAAACTTACTGTTTTTGAGTTTCTTGGCCTCTCCTTGATTACCACTTGAAGATCACTTGAAAGTTTTGAATGAGGAGAAAAATCACATCCATACCTTTGCCCTTCAATTTTTCTTCTTGCTTCTCCTTTCTCTCCTCTTTCTTTTCTCCTTTTCCCTCTCCTTTTCTCTCCTACGGGTTTTAACTTTTGAGAGAGACCAAATGAATTATTTTGTTTGTCTCCCCATTTAAATATCTCTAACTTTCCTTTAATTACTATTTGGTCCTCCATTTCTTTATATTGCCAATCAACTTATTTTATTGCATTTGAGCCCATGAACCTCATTGGTCAATTCTAATGAGTCACAAACCCTAACTTAGCCCTAAGAAATGTTTTGATTGGCTCTCATAAGAAAATATCTCCATTTTATCATATATTTTTTATTCCTTTTGTCTTATACCGGCGCTTTATACCGATTAAACGTCAAAATATTCTATGGTCAGTTTCAAACTTCAAATTGACCATGAAATATTCTAATTAAATCCTTCATTAAAGTGGGATTCCAAGTTTTGAAATCACCGAAATCGGATTTAAAATCATTTGCACCTAAATCCTGACAATAGCGATATTATGTCCGACCACGCTCTGACGCTTGAAACTATCCAAATCCCGCTTCACCCGCTTCGCCTGCTAGACTCCTATGGGATTGATCCACACAGATTTCCGCCCACTCTCCGAAAAATTTCAAAGACAGACTCCAATTTTCAAATCCGTGAAATCACTATTCACTTAAATCTCCCATTATCTTCTAAATATCAGTTCAAAGTCATAAGAACTTAAATTTTCTTAAAAATCCCTTTGCAACCCCTCCATCCGGATAAAATAAGAAAAAAAATCACTATTCATTAGTGGCACCATAATTTTCGAAAATTTTCACTTCATGCCCAACGACGCCCGCAGCGCTCTAAATTCTAATCCACTCTCGTCTATCATTAGACCTCAAATCAGTTCAATAACTACTATTATAATATCTTAATAAGGTTGGGGTTTTACAATCACCTCTCCTTATAAAAATTTCGTCTCTCGAATTTAAATTTCATGTTGAGCCTCCCACCGCGTGATTCATCCAAAACACCTTTACTAAAATAATCACTTTGTTTCAAAGAACCTAATCATTTCGATCAACAATTTTAACCGGTCTTTTCTTCATACGTCAAATCTTCTTTTCAATTCAACCGGTTGATCGCTTAACACATGTGAAGAACTGGCCATATACTAAGCATAGAAATGTAAAATATGTCATGTATTCGGCCACCAGTGGCAACCTCAACCAAGACGCTTACCTCTCCAATTATTTCCATAATTTCATAAAGTCCCATATTATGAGAGGACTTAACTTCCTTTCTCTTTCCGAATATCAACACCCTTTCCTGTGGTGATATCCCCATACATACCTGATCCCCACCTAAAATTCCAAATCTCTCCTCAAGTATCAACATAACTTCTTCTCACAATCTTGAGCTATCTTTAATCTATCACTCACAACTTTAATATTATCCGCTAGCCCTGAACAATTTATGGAACCTAAAAATTTTCTCCCTTTCCTCATCCCAACATAATGGAGTCCTACACTTCCTTCCATATAAGGCCCATAAGGTGTTTCTTCATTTCAATGCTTGCATGATATCCATTAATGGTAAATGTCTTTCAATAACTCTTTAAACTCTAACACACAAGCCTTGAGCATAACTTCCAATGTCCTGTAGGCCTCTAGATTGGTCATCCGTGAAGTCGTACAATCTCTTTTATATACAACTCAGCCAACTTCTCAACTAAGTCACTATTTTTCCATAGGTAGAAATTGACTGATTTCGTCAATCTATCCACAATCACCATATTTACGCCATAACCACTCCGGGCAAAGTGGAAATAAAAAAAAATCCATCATGATTCTCTCCCATTTCCACTGAGGGATCTAAGAGACTATAAGAACCCTGCAAATCTTTGATGCTCAACCTTAACTTTTTGACAAATGAGACATTTGGAAATAAATTCTACAACATCTTTCTTTATACCCCTCCACCTTTAGTATTCCCTTAGTATGATACATTTGTTTCTCGATGATCGCCTAAAGTGCAGAGCGAGCCCCTCCCCATAATTTCTATTTCTTTAATCTTCCCACATCTAGTACACATAACCCGTGACCTATCATCACTATACCATATGCCCGCATCTCAAAAACTTTAACCGCCCTGCACTCCAGCTCTTTCAATTTAATCATGATCGTATCTTGAGTCTATAGCCCTTTATCTTGTCTTATTAGTACAGACTAACATGAAATGTAGCCAGTAAGGCCCCACATTCGTCAACTTCTAGTCTCGCACCTAAAGACCCCAATTCCATAAATCTAGTGGAGGCACACAACCTTTAGGTGAGATATGGAACTGTAGGCTTCCTACTAAGAGCATCGCTACTACATTAACATTTCCCGATACTACCAGTGCACTCATAATCCTTAATGAGTTCAACCCATCTCCTCCTCGTCTCATATTTAACTTTTTTCTATGTGAATAAATATTACATGTTCTCGTGATCCGTAAAAATTTTACATGCACCCCACACGCAATGCCCATATACGTAGAGCAAAAGACTACAACAACCAACTCTAGGTTATAATCTCGTATAATTCTCGTCATGCTTTTTCAATTGCCTTAAATCATATGCTATCACATTTTCATGTTGCATTAACACACCCCTAAGCTCGTTTAGAAGCATCACAACATACTAGATATGCTTCTTTGCCCCGACGAATTGTAAGAACTAGGGCTAAGGTCACAAATTTCCTTTGGGCTTCATCGAATCTTTTCTCGGCATGTCTTACTGATAGAAACTACCTTCCTGTCAATTTAGTCAAAGGATCCGCTTAACTTGAAAAACTCCTTAACAACCTTCCTATACACTGGCTTAACTTAGAAAACTTCTCAGATTCTCTGTCACATTTTCCGTAGGTGGTTTTCGCTCACAATTTTTCAATCTGGTGATCAAACGTAAAACCCTTCATCAAATCACATGCCTTAGAAAGGCAACACCGCTTCAACTGTAACTAGAATTTACTGTGCTTGGCATACTAAGTAAATAGAATTGCATTTAGATGCTCCCTCATGATTCACACGCTTAAATAGATTAAAATGTCATCAATGCAGTCATTATAACAACTCCATTCACAGGTCAGATCCTATTCATAAGATCCATAAAAGCTGCTAATAAGGTTAGAACCAATCCAGTATGACTAAAAACTCATAATGCCTATACCAGAGCTTTTCTTTCAAAGTTGTCATAGGAACATCCCCACCTAATCTTTTAATTGATGGTAACCTCGAGCTTAGATCCATTTTCAAAATACCCTCGTTCCCGTAATCGATCAAAAGATCATCAATCCAGAAAATGGTGTTGATTGCGTATTTTCACTTTATTCAATCCTATGTAATCAATATACAACTAAACTTTCTCATCATTTTTTTTTGATAAATGTAACTCTATTCCCCAAGGCTAAGTACTCTACTTAACAAAACCCCTTACTACAAGCTCATCCATTTATACTTTCAATTCTTTCAATTCTTTCCATAACTTTAAGGAGCCATCATATAAGGTGCCTTAGTAATTGGTTCTCGTCCTAGGGTCATTTCATCTAAAACAATTAATATATATATATATATATATATATATATATATATATATATATATATATATATATATATATATATATATATATATTTTTATATATACTCTAGAAGATCCTCCGAAATACATCCCAAATTATTCGATCGAATATCTTCCATTCGACTACCATTATCCCTCACCTCAATAGTAAGGTTAGTAATTTTGATATAACTTTCAAGTATTTTATTGGCCCACATAACTCACATATTATCGGGTAGGTAGTATTTTCCGTAACCCACATAAAACAACCTCTGCCTTCCTCGCTATAGAACCTGAACCCTTCCTATGGATCAACTTTGTAGCATGATGTTTAGGATAGTAAATCCATGCCTAATATAACATCAAAGTCATGGATATCTAATAATATCAATCTCGCTAAAAAACTCCTAGCCTCCAATAATAATCACTCGCTTTAACAATCAACTTTTCCATACTTTTCCTAAAGAAAATCCTACCATACACATTCATCACATTATGTCTAATTTCTTCCATTTTCTTTCAACAATTACAATTAATAATTCACTTAATGTCATTGATTCACTTAAGCTAAATTAAACCCATGCATTTTCAATTAACCATCTCATTACCCTCTAGCCACGACCATGCCTTTCCAGCATTCTGGCACCGTCATACTTCATTCTAATTTCTTACCCTCTCAATGGACACCGTCGCCACTCGGCCGATTAAATGTTGTATAACATCTGTTTATCCGGCTTCTAAAGGTGATCCATCCTCCCACGACCGTAGAGGCTGGCACCTCTAATAAAGATCGTGAGAACATACTAAAGACTAACATGTTCCTCGTGTGGTGTACTACTCGCTTTAGGAGCTCTCCCCGGGTGGGGGTGGTCTACCCTCGATTAATCGCATTTTTCCGTAATTGCACCAATATGTCATGTAATGCATATATGATTTTAAATCATAAATTTTTTATTTTTTTATTCATGAAATCTAAAAGAAAACATTAAAACAATCATATAAAAATAACAATTTTCAAATCTTTATAATATTGAAACTTCGCTTCGATACCATGTTGAAGGATCCCGACCCTGATTAACTCATGAACCCGAGGACCTCCCACCCAACAGATATATAGAAACTTTTCCTAAAAACTATAAATTAAAACTGCGGAGCTAAACTCTTTACAATTCTTCACATATCTTTTAAAAATAATGCGGTTTAAGTGCTAAAAAATTTTCTTTTCTTTTTCCAACACTTAGATTTTTCGTGAAAATCGCCGTAGCTTCCGCTTTTCTGACTTTCCCAAATTTACAAAACCTGATGAAACATTTGAAAACACTTAAACTTCAATTCATCAACTTCCACATTAGGACTCTCGCCCACAACCCAATCAAACATAATATACATATATATACATTTCTATTTCTTTCAAATCATCAAAACATTTAAACTTTGCTTCAATCTCCATGGCTAATTTTATCAAAACATGACAAAATATTCACATATACAATATGCAAATTATTTTCAATGCACTACATGCGCCGTCTTCCTTCGGGAGCAGCTCGACTCCACCGCACAGAGTGACTCCCATCTACGCACTGTTTCAGTCCTGTAAAATGTTTTTTGAAACACGGAAAAGAAATGAGCCAAAGGAGCTCAAAGAGTAAAAGATTATTGAAACATTTTCAGTACATACCAAAATAATATTATTTATACAATTTTAAACCATTTTATACATTAAACATTTATGCTTTAAAACTTTCTTTTTCCATAATACTATACCATTAGAATCTTCACTTATGCTTAAACATTTATACTTTAAACTTTCTTTCAATAAATACTTATATTTAAAATCCATTTATGCTTAAGCATTTATGCCGTAAACTTTTCTTTCAATAGATACTTATGCATTTAAAATTCCATTTATGCTTTAAGCATTTATGCCTTAACCTTTCTTCCTATTTCTTCTTCATTCTTTCTCGATGGAACCTGGGAATAAACACACCGAATGGGCCTGGTAACGACGGTGAGGGACAACACATTCCAAATATAACTCACTTCACGCCTGCGAGTAAACTCACGCTGGTATAGGTTCACTACAAAATTATCACGTGTAAGGATATTACCTCAGATACCTATTTCCCACAGGGCAGGTAACCTATAACTTTACTCCTAAATCCTTACACGCTTAAAGTACTTCGGCCGATATCACCATAACATCATAGGGGGTTTAGTGGTAATCCATCAAAGAAACATTTCTTCAAATACATTTGTAAACACATTTAAATCCTTTACTTGATCATTAAACACATATGTATCTTCACACATCTTAAAAAACTTTCATAATACTTTAACATATGCATACATATTTCATATACATGTATAAATACATTATATCCTTCTACTACAAAACACATATGCATTCTTCACATTTTAAAACTTTCATAACACTTTATCATATGCATATAAATATATATTGATGCAAGATAAAAACATTTCCATATGCCTTAACATGTACATAAACATTTCCATTAAACTTTCAGCTGATGTTCATTCACTTTTAAACCCATTTTTTTCTGTATTATCATTTTCACTCACAGCTCACCGCTTCAATCCCGCTTGCTTCCCGGTGCTCCTGCCTCGCCCGATAGTCCTTTTCACCTTTTCCAAGAAAATCACAATTACACATTAACCATAATTTCCATTTAATCCACCATAAACACTCATTCCTATATTCTTATTCCTAGGAATCTATTTTCCACTTAGGAATTGGAACCAATCCAATCGGATCATCCAACCAAAGCGTACTTTCTAACTAGTCATTTTACCGATTTTTCTAGTAACAGTTTGTATTACTCATTTTCCGAGGTCTTGACTTCATATTTTGACACTATGTCCTACATCTATTTAAAGTTAAGGTGCTAAGGGTTCTATTCCAATTGAATCACCCACCCTAGAGCACCGAAACTCACTTTACGTCCAAATAACTGGGCTAATCTATGTTCAAAACTGAATCCAGAATTTGCTTGCACATGGTCCTACTTTTTGAGTGAATTTTTAGGCTACTTAGGATCAGAATTTGGCGATACCTTCTTCTTAAGTTTTAATTTCCAAGTCTATTTACAATACCAATCACCAACACTAAAATTGAGCAAGTTATGGCCAAAATACCGTAAAACTGGTCAAAACAGAAAACAGGACATTTCCTGTACCGAGACTGTCGCTTCAAAATCGACCAAATGTTTCTCTTCCATTTTTTTCTTCACTCTCAAACACAACTGACATTATACCCATTTCAACATAACACACAATTCACTATCAAACCCAACTCTATCACTTGATTTTTGTCAAACCTCAATCAAACCATGCTTTCTCAATGATATTAAATTCAGCAACGGCTTAAACGTCCAAATATCATCAATTAACATCCATACCACTTAAGACATTAAACATGGAAAACATCAAACCCTAACTTTCCCAACAAGAAAATCAATGTTTCTTGAGTTTCTTTGGCTCCTCTCCTTGATTACAACTTGAATATCACTTGAAAGCTTGAATGAGGAGAAAATCACATCTCATACCTTTGCCCTTCACTTTTCTTCTTGCTTCTCCTTTCTCTCCTTTTCTTTTCTCCCTTTTCTTCCCTCCTTTCTCCTACGGGTTCCTTAACTCGAGAGACCAAAATGAATTATTTTGTTTGTCTCCCCACGAAGAATCAATCTCTTCTTAATTACTATTTGGTCCTCTACTTTTATATTGCCAATCAACTTATTTTATTGCATTTGAGCCCATGAACCTCATTGGTCAATTCTAATGAGTCACAAACCCTAACTTAGCCCTTAAGAAATGTTTTGATTGGCTCTCATAAGAAAATATCTCCATTTTATCATATTTTTATTCCTTTGTCTTATACGCTTTATAATCGATTAAACGTCAAAATATCTTATACAAGCCTAAACTCAAATTGACCATGAAATATTCTAATTAAATCCTTCACAAGGATTCCGTGCTTTGAAATCACCAAATCTGGACGAAAACTGCCAAAACGAAATCCATGAAGAAAGTGAAATATTATCCAATTATCATCTGAAACTATCCAAACGACCTCGCTTCACTCCGCTTCGCCAGACTCTATGATTGATTCCCACATTTTCGTATTCCTACCACTTCCGAAAAAAATTTCGCCACGTACTCCAATTTTCACCCTAAATCACTATTCACTTAAATCTCCCATTATCTTCTAAATATCAGTCATGAACAAATTTTCTTAAAATCCCTTGCAACCCCTCTCCTATCCACATAAAATAAGAAAAAATCACTATTCATTAGGGCACCTTGCATAATTTTCGAAAATTTTCACTTCCATGCCCAAATGATGTCCGTGAGCGTTCTCTAAATTTAATCCACTCTCGCTTCTATCAGATCTCAAACTGGCTCAATAACTACTATTATAACATTCAATAAGGTCAGGGCTTTACAAAACCCATTCACAAAGTTAGGTTTTGAATGCCTGTCAACAAGATCTTGAATCTTCGGTGAAAACTCCATTGCTTTGGGATCACATAAACTTCCTTCGAAATAAGAGAGATGTAGCTCCTTCACATAGTTTCCAAATTAATCAAACACTCTAGTTTCCAACCACCCAAAAGTTAGAGAAATAACAACTATGTATTTTAACTATCAAATACATACAAGAAGTCTATTCTTGAAATGTGAGTTGCTCAAGGTGTTAATATATATATATATAAAAATGAATCTTTATTTCACCCCTTGGAAAGCATTTATTATAATCTAAGCAAATTAGTAAAAATATTTTCATATGTTAAAAAAATATGTACCTTCCAAATTTAAAGTTTTCTATTATGTTAAATAATAATGGATAGGATCTAGATGATTACACACTTACTTAATACCCCGCAGCCACATGAATCAAAACCCATTCATTGTTAAAGGTTTTGAACGTTCGTCATCAAAGATCTTGACCCTTCGTAAAACCCATCGCCTTGGGATCGACATAAACTTCCTTCGAACAAGAGGAGCTGTAGCCCTTCACTTAGCTTCCATCCACCCAAAATACTTAGTTTCCAACCACCCAAAATTTGGAGAAAAAAATAACAACCATGTAATTTAACTATCAAATACATACAAGAAGTCTATTCTTTAAAATGAGTTGTCGCTGTGGTAATATATATATAAAAATGAATCTTTATTTCACCCTTTGGAAAGCATTATAATCTAAGAAATTAGTAAAAATATTTCATATGTTGCTAGAATGTACCTTCCAAATTTGTAAAGCTCATTATGTTAAACACAATGTGGATAGAACAGATGATTACACACTTCATTTAATAAACTCCAAAGAAATTTACATGAATCAAAACCCATTCATTGTTAGGTTTTTTGAATGCCTTGGTCAACAATATTCAATCTTCAGAAAACTCCATCAAGCCGCCTTTGGGATTGACATAAACTTCCTCGAAATAAGAGCTAGAGCTCCTTCACTTAGTTTGTACCACCCAAAAATACTTAGTTTCCAACCACCCAAAATTTAGAGAAAAATACTACCATGTATTTTAACTACATCAACACATACAAAAGAAGTGTATTCTGAAAATGAGTTGCTCAGAATATATATAAAATGAATCTTATTTCACCCTTTGGAAAGTTACTTACTATAATCTACAATTAGTAAAAATATTTTCATATTTTAAAAAATATGTACCTTCCAAATTTGTAAAAGCTTATTATGTTAAATAATAATGGATAGGACTAGATGATTACACACTTAATAATAAACTCCAAGCAGCCCACATGAATCAAAAAAACCTAACCACTGTTAGGTTTTTGAATGCCTTGGTCAACAACACTTGAATCTTCAGAAAACTCCATCGCGCCTTTGGGATTGACATAAACTTCCTTCACAAATAAGAGCCAGCTCACTTAGTTTCCACCACCCAAAATACTTAGTTTCCAACCACCCAAAGAGAAAATAACAACCAGCTGTATTTAACTATCAAATACATACAAAGAAGTCTACTTTGGTGAGTTGCTCGCTAAAAGGCATTTATATATATATAAAAATGAATTTATTTCCACCCTTTGTTACTTATTATAAATCAAAGAAAATTAGTAAAAATATTTTCATATGTTAAAAAATATGTACCTTCCAAATTTGTAAAGCTTATTATGTTAAATAATAATGGATGTGGACAAGATGATTACACACTTGCCAATAACCCAGTTGTACCAGCTACGAATTAAAACCCATTCATCGTTAGGTTTTCAATACCTTTGGTCAACAAAGATCTTAATCTTCAGAAACTCATTTGCCGCCTTCGGGGATTGACATAAACTCTTCAAATAAAGAGCTGTAGCTCCTCACTCTAGCTTCCACTCACCCAAAATACTTAGTTTCCAACCACCCAAAATTTGTATGAAAATAACAACCATGTATTTTAACCATCAAATACATACGTAAGTATAATATTTAAACGTGATTGTTCATAGAATATATATATATATGAATCTTTTATTTCACCCTTTTTGAAAGTGACGACAGCACCGCCACTAGTAAAATATTTCATATGTTAAAAATATGTACCTTCCAAATTGAAAGCTTATTATGTTAAATAATGGATGTGTGGACAAGATGATTACACACTTACAATAAACTCCAACACATGAATCAAAACCCGGTCTATTGAGCAGTTTTTTGAATGCCTTCGTCAACAAAGATCTTGAATCTTCTCGTAAACTCCATTGCCGCCTTTGGGATTGACATAAACTTCCTTCAAATAAGAGCTGTAGAGCTCCTTCACTTGGGCTTCAAATTACCTAAAAATACTTAGTTTCCAACCACCCAAAATTTAGAGAAAATAACAACCATGTATTTTAATCTATCAAACACATGAAGTCTATTCTCTTTTGAAAGGAGCACTCAAGGTGATTATATATATAAAAAATGAATCTTTATTTCACCCCTTTGGAAAGCATTTATTATAATCTAAGCAAATTAGTAAAAAAATATTTTCATATGTTGTGTACCTTCCAAATTTGTAAAAGCTATTATGTTAAATAATAATGGATAGGGACTAGATGATTACACACTTACGAATAAACTCAAAGAGCCACATGAATCAAAAACCCATTCATCGTTAGGTTTTTGAATGCCTTGGTCAACAAAGATCTTGAATCTTCGTGAAATCCCATTGCCGCTTGGGATTGACATAAACTTCTTCGAAATAAGAGCTAGAGCTCCTTCACTTAGTTTCAAACAATTCAAAATACTTAGTTTACAACCACCCAAAATTTAGAGTAGAAAATAACAACCATGTATTTTAACCATCAAATACATACAGTAGCCTATTCTGAAAATGTGAGTTGCTCAAGGTGAATATATATATAAAAATGAATCTTTATTTCACCCCTTTGGAAAGCATTTATTATAATCTACAAATTAGTAAAACAGCTATATGTTAAAAATATGTACTTCAAATTTTTGTAATATTATTATGCTAAATAATGGATAGGGATCTAGATGATACACACTTACGTATCAAACTCCAAGAGGCTACATGAATCAAAAACCCACCATTGTTAGGCTTTTGAACAATGCCTGGTCAACGTAATCTTGAATCTCTTAAACCCATCACAGCCGACGACATAAACTTCTTTCAAATACAGAGCTAGAGGCCTTCACTTAGTTTCCAAATTACCCAAAATACTTAGTTTCCAACCACCAAAATTTAGAGAAAATAACAACCATGTATTTTAACTATCAAATACATACAAAGAAGTATATTCTCGGAAATGTGAGTCGGTCAGAATATATATATATATATAAAAATGAATCTTATTTCACCCTTTGGAAACATTGTTATAATTCAAGCAAATTAGTAAAACATTTTCATATGTTAAAAAATATGTAATTTTCCAATTTGTAAATATTATGTTAATAATAATGGATAGGGACAAGATGATTACACACTTACGTAATAAACTCCAAAGAGCCACATGAATCAAACCCATTCATTGTTAGGTTTTAATGCTCGTCAACAAAGACTAATCTTCAGAAAACTCCATCGGTCGCCGACGCAGCACAAACTTCTTCAAATAAGAGCTAGAGCTCCTTCACTTAGCTTCCAAACACCAAATACTTAGTTTCCAACCACCCAAAATTTAGAGAAAATAACAAACCCATGTATTTTAACTATCAAATACATACAGTAAGTCTATTCTTGAAATGAGCTGCTCAAGTGTGAATATATATATATATAAAATAACTATTTCACCCTTAAGTATTGATTATAATTCAAAGAAAATATAAAAAATTATTTTATGTTAAAAAATATGTACCTTCCAAATTTGAAAAGCCACAGTTAAATAATAATGATAGACAGATGATTACACTCATTTAATAAACTCCACAAACACAATAATAAAACCCACTCATTGTTAGTTTTAACACCTGGTCAATGTAAAGATTCGAATCTTCAGAAAACTCCATTGCTACTTAGGGATTAAGACATAAACTTCCTTCTAAATAAGAGCTAGAGCCCTTCACTTAGTTTCAAATACACCAAAATACTTAGTTTCCAACCACCCAAAATTTAGAGAAAATAACAACCATGTATTTTTAAACTATCAAATACATACAAGAAGTATATTATTTAAAATGTGAGCTGTCATGTGAATATATATATATATATATAAAATGAATCTTATTTGTTCTCAGAAAGCATTTATTATAATCTAAGCAAATTAGTAAAAATATTTTCATATGTTAAAAAATATGTACCTTCCAATGTAGTTTTATTATGTTAACACAACGGATAGGGACAAGATGATTACATCATAGAAATAAACTCCAAAGTTAAACCACATGAATCAAACTAATCATTGTTATTAGGTTTTTTGAATGCCTCGTCAACAAAGATCTTGAATCTTCAGAAAACTCCATTGCCGCTTTGGGATTGACATAAACTTCCTTCAAATATGAGCTTATCTTTCACTAGTTTCTCAAACACCCAAAAATAATACTTAGTTTACAACCACCCAAAATTTAGAGAAAAATACAACAACTATGATTTTAACTATCAAATACATACAAAGAAGTCTATTCTTAAAAATGTATTGTCAAGGTGGTGAATATATATATATATATAAAAATGAATCTTTATTTCACCCTTTGG
The DNA here is from genome assembly GCA_016808115.1 of Tetrastigma voinierianum. Lineage (NCBI taxonomy): Eukaryota > Viridiplantae > Streptophyta > Magnoliopsida > Vitales > Vitaceae > Tetrastigma > Tetrastigma voinierianum. The sequence goes on along the minus strand of JAEQBH010001413.1, from coordinate 306,685 downwards.
AAAGCATTTATTATAACGGGCAACATAAAATATTTACATGTTAAAAATATGTACCTTCCAAATTTTTAAAGGCTTATGCTAAATAATAATGGATAGGGACGGAGATTATTACACACTTACGAATAAACCTGCAGACTACATGAATCAAAACCCATTCATTGTTAGTTTTGAATGCCTTGGTCAATGTAATCTTGAATCTTTCTTAAAACTCCATCGCGCCTGGGATCGACATAAACTTCCTTCAAGAGCTAGAGCCCTTCACCTTCCTAGTTTCCAGCCACCTTAAAATACTTAGTTTCCAACCACCCAAAATTTAGAGAAAATAACAACCATGTATTTTAACTATCAAATACATACAAGTATATTCTGAAAACGTGGAGTCGTCGTGTGTGAATATATATATATAAAAATGAATCTTTATTTCACCCTTCGAAAGCATTTATTATAAATTCAAGTAAATTAGGCAAAAATGATTTCATATGTTAAAAAATATACCTTCCAAATTGTAAAAGCTTATTATGTTAAATAATAATGATAGTGGACAAGATGATTACACACTTACTAATAAACCCAAGAAATTACATAATCAAAACTCCATTCATTGCTAGGTTTTGAATGTCTGGTCACAAAGATCTTGTCTTCTGAAAACCCATTGTCGCCAGATTGACATAAACTTCCTTCAAATAAGAGCTAGAGCTCCTTCCACTTAGTTTGTTCACTCAAAATACTTCAGTTTCCAACCACCAAAATTTAGAGAGTGTAATAACAACCATGTATTTTAACTATCAAATACATACGTAAGTCTATTCTTGAAAATGAGTTGCTCGCAGGTGGAATATATATATATAAAAAATGAATCTTTATTTGTCTCTTGAAGGATTATTATAATCAGTGAAAAATTATGAAAATACTTTCATGTTAAAAATATGTAATTTTCCCAAATTTGTAAAAGCTATTATGTTAAATAATAATGGATAGGACAAGATGATTACACTCTACTTAATAAACTCCGTCAATGTACGAATTAAAACCTATTCATTGTTAGGTTTTCAATACCTGGTCAACAAAGATCTTGAATCTTCAGAAAACCCATCGTCGCCTCTTTAGGATTGACATAAACTTCTTCAAATAAGAGCCAGAGCTTCCTTCACTTAGTTTCCAGCCACCCAAAATACGGCTTCACCACCCAAATTTAGAGAAAATAACAAACTATGTAGATTTAATTTATCAAATACATACAAGTATATATTACTAAAATGTGAGTTGTCAAGGTGTGAATATATATATATATATAAATGAATCTTTATTTCACCCTTTGAGAAAGATTTATTATAATCACAACATAAAAACATTTACATGTTAAAAATATGTACCTTCCAAATTTTAAAAAGCTATTATGTTAGCACACGGATAGTGGACAAGATGATTACACACCCATAAATAAACTCCAAAGCAAATACAGAATCAAAACCCATTCATTGTTGAAGTTTTTGAATGCCTCAATAACAAAGACTGAATCGTAAAACTCCATCACGCCTTTGGGATTGACATAAACTTCCTTCTCAAATAAGAGCAGAGCTCCTTCACTTAGTTTCCAAATCACCCAAAATACTTAGTTTCCAAACCACCCAAAAGTTAGAGAAAAATAACAAACTAAGGGATTAATTCATCAAATATACAAGAGCTCATTCTGAAATGAGTTGCTCATGTTGCATATATATATAAAAATGAATCTTTATTTCATCCCTTTGGAAAGTATTTATTATAATCTAAGCAAAATTAGTAAAACTATTTTCATATGTTAAAAAATATGTACTCTAAATTTGTAAAGCTTATTATGTTAAATAATAATGGATAGTGGACTAGATGATTACACACTTACGAATAAACTCCAGCAACACATGAATCAAACCCATTCCATTGTTAGCTGAACACTCAATAATGCACTCATAGTCTCATAAAACTCCAATGTCGCCTGGGATCGACATAACTCTTCGAAATAAGAGCTAGAGCTCCTTCACTTAGCTTCCATCCACCCAAAATACTTAGCTCTAACCACCCAAAATTTGGAGAAATGAATAACCAAAGAATGAACCATCAAATACATACAGAAGTCTATTCTTAAAATGAGTAGTTCTGCAGAATATATATATAAAATGAATCTTATTTCAACTTGGAAAGCATTTATTATAATCTAAGAAATGATAAAAATATTATGTTGGGGTGTGTAAAAATATGTACCTTTCCAATTGAAAATATTATGTTAATAATAATTGATAGGATCAGATTACACACTTACGACAACTCAACACATGAATCAAACCCATTCATTGCTTATGGTTTTGAATGTCTTTGGTCAACAACATTCAATCTTCAGAAACTGATTACTGCTTAGATCACGTAAACTTCCTTTGAAATAAGAGCCAGAGCTCCTTCATCAGTTTCAAACACCCAAAACACTTAGTTTCTAAACCACCTCAAACTAGAGAAAATAACAAACTATGTATTTTAACTATCAAATACATACAAAGAAGTGGTCTTAAATGTGGATGTCATACAGAATATATATATAAAAACAACTTTTATTTCACCCTTTTTGAAAGTGATTTACTCATAACTGCCAAAATTTAAAATATTATTATTAAAATATACCTTCAAATTTGTAAGCTTATTATGTTAAATAATAATGGATAGGGATCTAGATATTTATACACTCCACTTAATTAAACTCAGCAATTACATTTGAATCTAAACTCATCTATGTTAGGTTTTTTAATGCTCAACAATGATTCTGAATCTTCAGAAAACCCATTCTCGCCTTCTGGGATTTGACATAACCTCTTCAAATAAGAGCGAGGAGCTCATTCACTTAGTTTCCACCACCACCAAACATTTAATAAAACCACCCAAATGTTCGAGAAAAAAATAACAACCATATTGAACTCATCAACATGATACAAAGAAGTCTATTCTTGAAATGAGTTGTCTGCACATAATATACATATAAAAATGAACTATTTCACCCCTTTGAAAGTATTTATTGATAATCAATAAATTAAAATATTTTGTATTATGTTATACAATACAAATTTCCAAATTAAAAGCTTATTATGTTAATAATAATGGATAAGATCTAGATGATTATACATCATTAATAAACTAAGAAACATGAATCAAAACCCATTCATTAATAGTTTTGAATGTTTCAATTTAACAAAGATTCTGAATCTCAAAACTCCATTTTCTGCCACTTTAGATTTGACATAAATTTCAAATAAGAGCTAGAGTCTCTTCACTTAGGGTTTCCACCACCCAAAATACTTAGTTTCCAACCAATCTAAAATTTTGATATAAAATAACCATGTATTTTAATCATCAACACATACAAGAAGTGTATTCTTGAAAATGTGAGCTGGTCTGTGTGAATATATATATAAAAATGAACTTTACTTACCCCTTAAGTAGCATTTATTATAATCTAAGCAAAATTAGTAAAAATATTTTCATATGTTAAAAATATGTACCTTCTAAATTTGTGTGCTTATTATGTTAAATAATAATGATAGGATCGATGATTACACACTTACTAATAAACTCCAAAGAAATTACATGAATCAAAACCCATTCATTGCTGAGGTTTTTAATGCCTTGTCTACAAGAGATTCGAATTCCTCTGTGAAAACTCCATTGTCGCCTTTGGGATTGACATAAACTTCCTTCAAATAAGAACCAGAGCTCCTTCACTTAGCTTCCATCTACCCAAAATACTGTTTCAACCACCAAAATTTGAGAAAATAACCATGAAATTTAACTATCAAATACATACAAGAAGTCTATTCTGAAATGCGAGTAGCTCGCAGAATATATATATAAAAAACACCCTTATTTCACCCTTTGGAAAGCATTTATTATAATCTAAGAAAATAAAAATATTTTCATGTTAAAATATGTACCTTCCAAATTTCTAAAAAGCTTATTATGTTAAATAATAATGGATAGGGACGAGATGGATTGTATATTTACGAATAAACTCCAAAGAAACATATGAATCAAAACCCATTCATTGTTAGGTTTTTTAATGCCTCGTCAACAACATCTCGGTTCCTTCAGAAACTCCATCACGCCTTGGGATTTGACATAACTTCCTTTGAACCAAGAGCCAGAGCTCCTTCACTTTCAGTTTCCAAATTACACCCAAATACTTGGGCCTAACCAACCCAAAATTTAGAGTGAAAATAACCATGCATTTTAACTCATCAAATACATACACAAGAAGTGTACTGAAAATGTGAGTTGCTCGCGTGTGAATATATATATATATAAAAATGAATCTTTTATTTCACCACTTTAAGTAATACTATAACTGGCTAAAATTAGTAAAATATTTTCATATTTAAAAAAAATATAAAAATTCTCCAATTAGAAAAGCTATTATGTTAAATGATAATGATGTGGATCTAGATGATTACACACTTAATAATAACTCAGCAACAATATGAATCAAACTCATTCACGTTAGCCTTGAATGCCTTATCAACAACATCTTGAATTTCAGAAACTCCATCACGCTTTGGGATTTTGGATGTCACATAAACTCTTCGAACAAGTAGCTGTGAGTCTTTCCACTTAGTTTCCAAATTAATCTAAAAATACTTAGTTTCCAACCAACTGTGTTCTGAGAAAAATAACAACCATGTATTTGAACTTATCAAATACATATTAAAGACGCCCATTCTTGAAATGCGAGTTGTCGCAGCAGAATATATATGATAAAAAATGAATCTTTATTTCACCCTTGCATTTTATTATAATCACAAATTAGTAAAATATTTTCATATGTTAAAAAATATGTACCTTCCAAATTTGTAAAGTTTATTATGTTAAACACAATGGATAGGACAAGATGATTACAAACTTACCTTACAATCTAAATAATAATAATAATCAAACCATCTATTGTTATTAGGTTTTTTGAATGCCTTGTCAACAAAGATCTTGAATCTTCAGAAACTCCATTGCCGCTTTGGGATTGACATATAAACTTCCTTCTCGAAATAAGAGATAGAGCTCCTTCACATAGTTTCCAAACACCCAAAATACTAGTTTCCAACCACCCAAAAGTTAGAGAAAAATACACAAATCCATGTATTTTAACTATCAAATACATAATATAAGTCTATTTTAAAATGTGAGTTGTTTCATGTGTTAATATATATAAGAAAATTAATCTTTATTTCACCCTTTGAAAGCATTTATTATAATCTAAGCAAATTAGTAAAATATTTTCATATGTTAAAAAAATATGTACCTTCCAATTTTTAAAGTTTCATTATGTTAAATATTTAATGGATAGGACTTAGATGATTATTATTGTCTTCTACTAATAAACTCTCAAGTACCACATGAATCAAAAAACCTATCATTGTTATAGGTTTTTGGAATGCCTCTGTCACTGATTCTAATTTAAAACTACTGCTTTGGGATTGACATAAACTTCCTTCGAAATAAGAGCTAGAGCTCCTTTCACTTAGCTTCCACCATCCAAAATACTTAGTTTCCAACCACCCAAATGGAGAAAATAACAACATGTGGTCTTGAATCCATCAAATACATACAAGAGGTCTATTCTCTTAAATGTGAGTTGCTCGTGTGAATATATATATAAAAATGAATCTTTATTTCACCCTTCGTTACTATTATAATCTAAGAAAATATAAAACATTTTCTGCTGCTGTTACAAATATGTGTTCAATTTGTAAAAGCTTATTATGTTAAATAATAAGATAGATCTAGATGATTAACACACACTCAATAACAAACCCGCCACCACATGAACCAAAACCATTCATTGTTAGGTTTTAATGCCTCTGTCAACAACATCTTCAACTGAGAAAACCCATTGCCAGATCACATAAACTTCCTTTGAAATAAGAGTCAGAGCCTTCACTTAGTTTCACCCACCCAAAAATACTAGCTTCCAACCACCTAAAAATTTAGAGAAAATACTACCATAAAGAATCATCAACATACAGCAAGTATTCTGAAATGAGTGTTCATGTGAATATATATATAAAAACAATCTTATTTCACCCTCTTTGAAAGCATTTACTATAATCTAAGCAAATGAGAAAATATTTTCATATTTTTTTAAAAAATATGTACCTTCCAAATGAAAAGTTTATTACAGTTAAATAATAATGATAGGACTAGATGATTACACACTTGGTTAATAAACTCCAATAGCCAATATAACTCAAACCTAATCATTGTTAGGGTTTTTTGAATGCCTTGGTCAACAACATCTTGAATCTTCGTAAAACTCCATTGCCGCTTTGGGATTGACATAAACTTCCTTCGAAATAAGAGCCAGAGCTCCTTCACTTGGGTCACCACCTCAAAATACTTGAGTTTCAACCACCCAAAATTTAGAGAAAATAACAACAACCATGTATTTTAACTATCAAATACATACAGTAAGTCTATATTCTTAAAAATGAAAGAAAATTATGTGAATATATATATATAAAAATGAATCTTTTATTTCACCCTCTGAAAGCATTTATTATAATCAAAAGAAAATTAAAATATTTTCATATGTTAAAAATATGTACTTCCAAATTTGTAAAAGCTTATTATGCTAAATAATAATGACAGTGGACAAGATGATTACACACTTACGAATAAACTCCAAAGTTATACCACAAGGAATTAAACCCATTCATTGTTAGGTTCAATACCTTGGTCAACAAAGATCTATCTTCGTGAAAACTCATTGTCACTTTGGGATTTGACATAAACTTCCTTCGAAATAAGAGCTAGAGCTCCTTCACTGGCTTCACCACCCAAAATACTTAGCTTCCAACCACCCAAAAATTTAGAGAAAATAACAACCATGTATTTTTAACCCACAAATACATACAAGAAGTATATTATTTAAAATGTGAGTTGCTCGGTGAATATATATATATATATATATATATATAATTAACTTTTATTTCACCCTCTTTGAAAGCATTTATTATAATCTACAAATTAGTAAAAACATTTTCATATGTTAAAAATATGTACTCTCTCCAATTGGTAAAAGTTTATTGTTAAACAATAATGGATAGGACAAGATGATTGGTTATTTGACTCTACAAATAAACTCCACAGCCCACATGAATCAAAAACCATTCATTTGTTAGTCTTTTTGAATGCCTGGTCAACAAAGATCTTGAATCTTCTCAGAAAACCTCACTGCTTGGGATTTGATGCCATGAACTCTTCAAATAAGAGAGCTAGCCTTCACTAGTTTCCAAAACACCCAAAATACTTAGTTTCCAACCAACACAAATCTAGAGAAAATGAATAAACCATGTATTTGAACTCATCAAATACATACAGCCCATTTGAAATGTGAGTTGCTCAAGGTAGAATATATATATAAAAATGAATCTTTTTATTTCACCTTTGGAAGGTTTATTTCTATAATCTACAAATTAGTAAAAATATTTACATGTTAAAAAAACTTCCAATTGGTAAAAAGCTTTTTATTGTGTTACAATAATAAATGGATATGAACAGATTACACACTTACGAATAAACTCCACAGCCCACATGAATCAAAAAACCCATCATTGTTAGGCTTTAAACGCCCTGCTCACGTTATCTGAATCTTCAGAAAACCTCATCACACTGGATTTGATGCCATAACTTCAAATAAGAGCTGTGAGCTCCTTCCACTCTAGTTTCCGTACCACCCAAAATACTGAAGCTTTGATACACCCGTAAAATTAGAAAATGAACAAACTATGTATTTTAACTATCAAATACATACAAAGAAGTCTATTCTTTGAAATGAGTTGCTCATGCAGAATATATATATATAAAAAATAAATCTTTATTTCACCCCTTTGGAAAGCACTATTACAACCTACAAATTTATAAAAATACTTTATATGTTAAAATATACCTTCACTTTAAAGGCTTATTATGCTAAATAATAATGGATAGTGGACTCCAGATGATTACACACTTACGAATAAACTCATGAGTCACATGAATCAAAAACCACCATTGTTAGAATATTTTAATGCCTTTGGTCAATATAACTAATCTTTAAAACTCCATTGCCTCGATTTGACATAAACTTCTTCAATAAGAGCTAGAGCTCTTCACTTAGTTTCAAACACCCAAAATACTTTAGTTTCCAACCACCCAAAAATTTAGAGAAAATAACAACCATGTATTTAATCATCAACACATAGTCAGTAAAGTATATTCTTGAAAATGTGAGTTGTTCGTAATATATATATATAAAAATGACCTTATTTCACCCTTGGAAAGCATTATTATAATTCACAAATTAGTAAAATATTTTCATATGTTAAAAATATGTACCTTCCAAATTTGTAAAGCTTATTATGTTAAATAATAATGATAGGACAAGATGATTACACATCAATAATAAATCTACAGGCCACATGAATCAAAACTCATTCATTGTTAGTTTTAACGTCATCACAAATGATCTTTAATCTTTCTGTGAAAACTCCATTGCCGCCTTTAGATCGACATAAACTTCCTTCAAATAAGAGCTAGAGCTCCTTCACTTAGTTTCAAAACACCCAAAATACTAGTTTCCAAACTGACCAAAATTTAGAGAAAATAACAACCATGTATTTAACTCATCAAACATGATAAAGTTTATTCTTTGAAACAGAGTCACTCAAGGTAGAATGATATAATATATAAAATGAATTTTATTTCACTCCCTTTGGAAAGCATTTATTATAACTGAAAGAAAATTAGTAAAATATTTATATAAGCAAAAATAGTACTTTCAATTAAAGCTTATTATGTAATAATGATATGGGACAAGATGATTACACACTTACGAATAAACTCCAGTTAATACACATGAATTAAAAAAACCCATTCATTGTTAGGTTTTTGAATACCTTGGTCAACAAAGATCTGAATCTTCGTAAAACTCCATTGTTTTCGATTTGACATAAACTTCCTTCCTAAATAAGAGCTAGAGCTCCTTCACTGGTCAGCCACCCAAAATACTTAGTTTCCAACTCATCTAAAATTTAGAAAAAGAACTATGTGATTTAATCATCAAAATACACACGTAGTTATATTATTTAAAAATGTGAGCTTATCATGTGAATTATATATATATATATATATATATATATATGTTATATATATATATATAGTATATATATATATATATATATAAAAATTAACTTTTATTTCCAACTCTTTTGTTATTTATTATAACTGCTAAATATAAATTATTTTCATATGTTAAAAAATATACCTTCCTAAATTTGTAAAAGCTTATTATGTTAATAATAATGATAGGGACAAGATGATTACACACTTACAAATAAATCTGAAGTAAAATACATTTAATCTAAACCCATTCATTGTTAGTTTTGAACGCCCATCAACAAAGATCTTGAATTTCAGAAAAACCCACTGCCGCTTTTCGATCGACATAAACTTCCTTCGAAAGGTGAGCTAGAGCTCCTTCACTTGAAGGTTTCCAAACACCCAAAATACTGCCAGTTCAACCACCCAAAATTTAGAGAAAATAACAACCATGTATTTTAACTCATCAAAATACACACAAAGAAGTCTGGTCTTGAAAATGCAGTTGCTCATGAACATATACAAAAATTAACTATTTCATCCTCGAAAGTATTTATTATAATTCAAGCAAATTAGCAAAATTATTTTCATGTTAAAAATATGTCTTCCAAATTTGTAAAATATTATGTTAAATATAATGGATAGGGATCTAGATGATTACACACTTACGAATAAACTCCAAGAATACATTTAATCAAAACCATCTATTGTTAGCTTCAATGCCTCGTCAACAAAGATTCGTGAAAACTCCATCGCGCTGGGATTATTATAAACTTCCTTCGAATAAGGAGCTGTGAGCTCCTTCCACTTAGTTTCAAACACCCAAAACAATTTAGTTTACAATCCACCCAAAATTTAGAGAAAATAACAACCACATTTAACTATCAAATACATACAGAAGTTTGTCTTATGAGCTGCTCAGAATATATATATAAAAATAAATCTTTATTTCACCCCTCTTTGGAAAGCATTTATTATAATCTAAGTAAATTAGTAAAAATATTTCATATGTTAAAAATACACCTTCCAAATTTTTAAAGGCTTATTATGCTAACACATGGATAGGACGAGATGATTACACATCATTAATAAACTCCAAGAAATAAACATAATCAAAACCCATTCATTGTTAGTCTTTGAATGCCTTGAATAATAACTTTGAATCTTCTTAAAAACCCATCACGCTTTGGGATTGGCCATAAACTTCTTCGAACAGAGCAGATTCTTCACTTTAGTTTCAAAACACTCCAAATACTTAGCTCTAACCACCCAAAATTTAGTAGTGTGACAACAATCCATATATTTAACTCATCAAATACACACAAGAAGTATATTCTTTGAAATGTGAGTCGTCAGGATTATATATATATAAAATAACTTATTTAACTTGAAAGATTATTATAATCTACAAATTAGTAAAATATTTTCATATGTTAAAAAATATAAATTTTCCAAATTTAAAATATTATGTTAATAATAATGATAGACAATAATATGTTAAAGATAAAAAGCAAAACATTAGAAAAGGTGTTTTCGTTTTCTTCTTACAAGACACATAATATCATATTAAATCTATTGAATACATTAATTAAACCATCTCATTGTTAGGTTTTTGAATACTTGTCATCATGATCTTGAATTTCAGAAAACTCATCACTGTTTTAGGATTGACATAAACTTCTCTTCAAATAAGAGCGAGGAGCTCTTCCACTGGCTTCACCACTCCAAATACTTAAGGTTTCCAAACTGTTCAAAAATTTAGAAAATAAATTAAATCATATTTTAATCATCAAATACATACAAGAAGTATATTATTGAAAATGTGAGTTGCTCTCAAGGTGAATATATATATATATATATAAAATGAATCTTTATTTGACTTTGGAAAGCATTTATTATAATTCAAGTAATAGGAAAATATTTTATATGTTAAAATATGTACCTCTCCAAATTTGTAAAAGCTTTATTATGTTAAATAATAATAATGGATAGGATCTAGATGATTATACACTTTCATTTAATAAACTTGTCACTATATGAATCAATAAAACCCATTCATTGTTAGGTTTTAATGCCTTCAATAACAACATCTTGAATCAAAACTCCAATGTCGCTTTTGGGATCGACATAAACATCCTCAAATAAGAGCCAGAGCTCCTTCACTTAGTTTCCAAACACCCAAATACTCTAGTTTCCAAACCACCCAAATTTGAGAGAAAATAATCAACTTCATGTATTTGAATCATCAAATACACATCGTAAGACATATTGAAAATGTGAGTTGTTCTACAGAACATATATATAAAAACAAACTTATTTCACCCCTGTTACTTATTATAATCAAGCAAATTAGTGAAATACTTCACTATGTTAAAAAAAATATGTACCTTCCAATTGTAAAAGCTTATTATACAAATTAATAATTGATAAAGATGATTTATCTTTATACAAATACATCAAATAAACCCATTACATTCTCCTCCAATCTAATAATATCCCACCTGGATATCCCCTGAGAATGTTGAGCGCAATTAATCAAACAGCGAAACAAAAGAAATGATAAATGGGCAGATTTTGTTAGAGAATGTGTTTGTCTATCACCACTGATCACCAAATGTAAACTGGACTGCCAGTTGCCTTCGAAAATGAGTGCAGGTGTGCAAGACTCACACGTCAAAGAGAACATGACCATTGAAAGAAATCAACAACCAAACAGATTACATAATTATGCATTGAAGTTCATGTTGCATGACAACTAATATATCATATCGCGCCCAACTGACTGTATTAATTGAAATGAATTCATGCATCTCAACACCAATAAACACATATTAATCACGCTCTTCTGCGGCTGCCGTCGCTCATGCATGCTGATGGGATCCGGTTTACTTGGGTTTGAGCAAAAGGGTATTTGGCTTGTCATCAACAAAAAATCATGTTATCTTAGTATATTCTAAAATTTCACCTGTTTACCACAAAATGACCATCTTTCTGACTAACAAAAGAAAACTCTTGAAAGGAGAAGATATTCATTAATATCTAAAAATTTTAAGAATTTTAATGAAGAATCCATTTATTTACATTTCCCAACCATACATAATCCATGATCGCATTACTTAAAGCCCTTGGGAGGAACATTCATTGAAGCTCCTTATTTCCTACTTTCATGGATTTTACAAGTCATGTAAAACAAAATACCTTAGTTTGAGTTGCTATTCCAATTCATCCGTTGCATAAAATTTAAGACAACCTCTATGCTCTAACAAGTTGTGAGTCAATTGTATACACGCAGAAGAAATAGAAAACAAAAGGAATAAAAAGAAGGTAAAAATGAAAACAATTCTTGAGATATTTACTACGAAGAAACCTCTCTTCGTGTTCTTTACCATATGTACTTTGCCAAACTTCACTCCCGCAACATAGTCTCCATCCTTTCTGACCACACTCCACCTATGAATATGTACACTAAATATGACCAGGGAATGAACACCATCATCCAAATACCAAAGCTTCATCGTAACGCCCCGTCCCGAGAGATACGATGTGAAACAGTAGCGCGATCCGGTTATCAAGTATCACATTGTGGTATCTTGGAGATGAAATCGGGAAAATGATAAATTATGCACCCAATGCTTAATAAAACAAGCAGAAAATCGTGACTGGACAATGCGACATAAAGGGCATAATCAAAGAAGATTTGTATACAAAATGAAAAGGCCAAGTTGATTTGCAATATTGCAGATGGAGGACTTAATCGTAATTAAGGAAAAGTGGAGACTATAAATAGGCCATGAGACAAACAAAACTATTCGTCTCATTTCTTTCGCTTAGGGCTTCACATTTTGGTGAGAAAAGAAGAGGAAGAAGAGGAAGAAGTTGGGAGACGACCAAACCAAGGTATGTCATCTTGAAATCATGGGTATTTTGGATTCCTAAGGTTTTGTCAATATTTAGTTCTTCTTTCAGGCTCAGGAGATCACCCAAACCCTTTTGAATTTGTGAAGTTATGAGGGTAAAACACTAATTGGTATAGAATAAACATGTGAACCATCATAATTTTATGGTTTTATATGAATCGTGGACTTGAGTAAGAGCTCCTTGACTTTCACTTGTTTGGTTTGGAGTTCCAAACCACCAATACATGTTATGATATTTCTTTTGAATGAATTCCATGTTGATTTTTGAGGTATTAAGGAATAGGAAGTTAGAGAATTGGTACCAAAACATACAAAAGAAACGCTTATAGCAAAATTTCGAGGTGGCACCTAAGAGGTCGTAAACAGTACAGACCGGTACCACCCAATATTAACCCAGACTCTGCACCGATACAAGCAAAGACCGATACTACACAACAGAACCAAACAGTATTGTGTACCGTGACGCCCAAACCCCAACCACACACCACAACCCGCTGGAATACAAGTGGAGGCCCGACGCCACTTTAGAGGTAACCCGGTGTAGCCCCTTTCTGACTGTGGAGCTCTACCCAAATACAAAACCCTCAGATAAACTCCGTCCCAATCAACAATATATGCCATATATATCCACATACCACTGGCCCACTTAACTGTCAACACATATATCCAAACTATATCCAATAGCTTCAAGAGTTAATATTTTTACTCTTAAACAATACATATATTAAGATTAGAGGAATTCTAATACATGTACATATCGTCAAGCCAAAGCCACAATCCGGCTTTTCTTCTAATCCACTATTTCAGATGAGCCGCCTCCTCGCACGCTCCCCTCGTACTGCAAAAAGCGGATCCCACGACCACAGCTAAAAGCCTCGCAGAGTAATCGCTTCAAGCGGGGCATCACCACCTAAGTGCACAATGTCTACTTAAACAAACATTCAAGCAAATGAATGATCCTACGGAATGTCTACATGACCAACTCGATCCCGAGTCTCACGACTTCTCACATCTCTGCTTCCTATGAGAATTATTAATTTATTAGTGGGCAACCTTCAATAATATATTTCAATTGGGGTCATTCCCACTGATTGATATATATTATTTGTTGTGATATTCCTCCGGGCGAATAAATATCAACTCCGGGCCGTCCGACGGTTGATATATTATTATTTAGTTTATGACTATCCGATGAATATCAATTGGGCCGTCCGACGATTGATATTTTGGTTTGTGGACTACCCTCCGAGAATTTATGCCTTAGACTACCTCCAACCATTTCCTCGACTTAGCGTAATGCACTAACTCCTATAAATTCTAGATGTTCTGAATATATAATGCACAGATGCTGGCCTAATATAAATTTAAAACCACATGCAAATATATATAAAACATGAATATAATACTTACATAAAAATTAAATCATACAACATGTTATGAAATTAGCTAACACCAAAATTAGCTCACTCGGCTAATGTTCAAACATTACAATTCTGATTCGACCATTTAACTAAACACATAATTTCACGAAAATATTCTAAACATCATTTCTCGGAATAAGGAAACCTCGGTTAATATTCGAAAAATCACAAATCAACAATCAACTGAACTCCAAGAATCCATGGCCATTCCTTCACCAATCCATACCAAAACACATGGACATTTATATTTCAACCCCTGACTGTTTTTAATAAATTTTAAATTTCAGCAAGGGGCTGTCCACGGCAGCCCATTATTGGGTCCAACTCCTTGCCTACCTGGAACCGAATTTCTTACCCATCTCTATCTTATATGTCAAAAGCATAATTTATTGAATAAATTATGATATAAACACCCAATTCAGTCCTCAACAGCCCCTGACGCCCAGATGCCTAAAATTTTCTTACACTCGTCCCAGCTGCACTGATCAAACACCCATTCCCGGCATTTTCTCATATCAAGCATGCATTTAAAGTACTAAGAGTTAAAATCACCCAAACAGTTCTCTAATTTTCTGGGCACTTCACGGATGGGGGAAAAATCCCATAGCCTCTCTACCACCCTGGCCCCATGTTTCAGATCCGATCAAACGGTCCTCACGAATTTCAAACTAACCGAAACATCAAAACACTCAAAATAAATAAAACACACGTAGGAGAAAATCCTACCTCTGATGCTGTGTCAAAACTCAGAACCGGGTCCACCGCCGCCCTCGCCGCCAGAGATAACAATTTCTCGCCTCTGCCACCACCTGGCCGATTACAGATAACCTAGAGAGAAGGAGGTGCTTCTCTGTGGTGGCCCGTATTTTCGTCAGCAAGCCGCCGCCTCCTCACGTTTTGCCTCTTAATTTGTAAGACGGGTCACGCGTTATTTCGCCTTAATACTTAAACATTTACAAACGACTTTATATCCCTATCTTCCTCGCATTCCGATATTCTAGACTATCTCTACGCACTCCACTTTCATCATTTCCTCTAATTATACCACTTATGGTACATGAGTACATGTTATATGTGGCTTTCACGTGATCGAACCGATTTACTAAGACCCGAAATGCGATGCCTTAAAAATGCAGTTTCGATCTTTGTATTCTGTTCTTAAAATTACGAAATTTTACGCTGCTAATCAGATTTCTCATGGCATTTCCATTCCAACGGCAACTGCTTCATCATCCGAGATCTAGAGAATTAATTACTGATTTTTGCACTACACTTTCGTAATTAAAATTAACGATTTTGCCCTTATTCCAATTGAAATTTCTGGGTCTATGTATTTGATCGTGAGCTTAAGATCGATAATCGAAACATACAAAAGAAACATTTCTTGGAAAAATTTTCGAGGCATTACCGGTACCACCAAATAGAAGCCAAACGATACCGATACCGATACGCTTTCGCATCAGACGTTTCAACAAGTACCAACCCAGACCAGATCGATCGCAGCTGCACTGCACCGCAGCTCCCAAATGCCCAGATTGGCCGTATTTCATTTGGCTTCAAATTGCACAATCGACATAAGAAACTACTAAATTATTAAGATAGTTCAAATAAGTTTCAACTCAATGAAAAACGAGGCTGCTCGCCAGATTCGCCGAGCGTGTAGGCTGGGTGCCAAAGGCTGAAAGTTGTGGACTCGTGCCAAGTTTAGTAAGGTAAAGGTGAGTGTTCTAAATCTATTTTCAAATATTTAGTGTATTATTATTATAAACTGCACCAGGTATTAAATGGTTTTGATGGTAAACCATATTTGAAAAGCAAGCAATGAGTTTAGAAATCAAGTAAATGGTTTTGATTTTAAACAATGTGTGAAAAGCAAACAAGTAATGGTTTTGTTTTAGCAAACCGCAAACCTGTGCTCCACTTACTTCAAAACGATCAAGCCGGGTGCCCAAGCTCCCGTGGTAGTAAAGAAACGGCTGGTTCCCAGTTCCCCGCTTTATTTTAAATCATACAGTCAGTTCTATATTTATAAAAAGTTTTATAAACTTTAAAGCAAGAGATTTGCAAAGTTTTAGAAACTTTACAAGAGATTTATAGTTTAGAAACTTTTAAAGCAAGAGGTTTATGAAAAGTTTTTATAAAATTTAAAGAAAAGGTTTTTGGAAAATATTATGTAAAAGAGAGTTTTGGCAGCTTTGAGATGTTTCAAAAACATTTTATAAAGTATACACTCACTGAGCTCGTTTATCTCATTATTTTCGTGTTTTAAAAACTATTTTTCAGGTACAGGCACTCTGGACGCTGAAGCGGATTAGGATTCTCCTAACATTTGTATCAGTGTTGTAATTAACATTGTGGCAAATACTTTAATTTGTATAATGGATCATATGTATGTACATAGGACAACTTGTGAATATGTAATATCTGAAAATTTTCTTGAACTGATATTGTCGTTGCCATATTTAAAAACGTAGTTGTGTTTACAGGATTTGGAATTATCTTATATGCAGCCGTCATGCTACCGAGGTTTTACTGCATCCAAGATTTACAAAATCACAAGTTAGAAAATTTTAAAAAAATATTATACGAGGTTTATACAATACTATTGGCTTCACAGATTTTCTTAGCCACTGAGTAAATGCCAGTGATTTCTATGGGAGTGGCTCAAAAGAGACACTTGCCGCTGCATAGGCGGGGTGTGTCAAGGTGGTATCAGAGCATAAGTATTGGCAACCATGCATCTTCTAAACTTAAAGTACATACATATCAAGGATTCAAAGTATTAAACTAGCTGGATATTTAAAGTATAGGTCGCTCTAAAGAGAATATTCCAAATGGCTGAAAGGCCTTGCAAGACTGAGAGAGATGAGCACGAAGTTGGTTCCACTACGCCTATGAATCACCCTTCACAGCAGACGTGTTAGGACCATTCGCTACTAGAGGGAGCCCAAGTGCTAGGATTGTTTATATGTTATGGCACAAATGTTAGAGAGACCTAGTAACCCGCAGTCGCAGCCGCCACTTCCAGAGGTTCTCAAGAACCAGAAAGTCGACAGAGAGATAATATAAGTCATGCCGTCATATGACCAGAGCAGATCTGGAGCCGCCTCGGTTATGAGTAGACCAATTAAACAAGGTTTACTGAGTATACGCACCTGATGGTTACATAAATCTTGTTTCTAGTTTTCTAATGGAAGATGTGGCTACAAGATTGTAGGATGTCGTAGAAAGGAGGTATCCTCGATGGTATAGCATGGGGATTCAATTTCACAAGAATACCCGCAGATTTTCCCAAAGTCGGCAAGGATTCAAAATTGAGGAGTTCTTCAGATGAACAAAAGAACATGTCATATCGTAAAATGAAAGAAATATCTTGAAACCAGGACCATAACAGCATTTGGCGACGCTTTTCTCACCGTCAAGATAAGGCATATATGTTAAGGTAAGTCAATATTCATATATGTCATATATGCTAGTGTCAAGAAAAGTTTAAAGCTAACTTGACATATAGATATGTCAAAATAATATAATCTTATTAGTGCGTCATTTGTCAACATTTCCTGATAGTTGTCAAGGTTGTGTCCCAACATATGTCAAGGTTAACTTATGCTTTGTCAAGACGATTTCTTTGCTTTATGTCGTTGCTGCTAAAAATATGTAAACAATATACAAATTTAAGTTGAATTAATTTCATCCAAGAACTCCTAATTGAATCCAAAACATCCAAGCATGGGCTTTTACATCCCTTGGGGGCTTAATTATCTATCATCTTCATGCTGAAAATAATAGAAAATTTAATTATGTGACCATGTCACACACACACATCACAATAAAGGGAGGTAATTAGATTTTGAATTCTGATTAATTTGCAATTGAAGTATTATATATCCAAGCATGTTAGCGTGGAGTTCACCATAAGTAAACTATAAGAAACTTCAAAATCTTCAACACTAGAGATGTAAATAAAATAATAAAATCAAAATGCAACAACCTTACTCTTCTCCACACACTCAGACGAACTATTCCACAAATAATCAATAATAGTCAATCAAACCAAAGAAACTCAATTTCACCTTAATCACCATAATAGCCAATTTATTATAAATCAAATGAATCAAATCAAACACAGTAATTTGAATCCCAACTAAATAAACCAAAGGAAAAAGACTGTATGCAAATCACAATACCATATCTTACACATTCTCGCTAAAGCAAAACTAACATATAATCATAAGCTTATGAATGTTGGTCCTATTTCGAACCCCATGATCGAGGCATGGCGGGCACGCCGGCGATACGTGGCACCACTTCAGGGTCGGTAAGAGTGGTAAACCGACTGCTATACTAAGATGGAAAAGATGACGGGCTGGTGCTGTTGTTACTAACAATGGCTGGCTGTTGATCGCATCAGGATGGCACGGCACCAACAAACGTGAGAAGAGAAAAAAATAAAAACAAAAGAAAGAGGCATGAGAAAAATTGATGTCTCGACCATTATTTTCAATGATACAAGAATATGGTTGCTAGCCATCATGCACAGTTAGATCAATGAATGGCATGGGTATCGAGGGAGAATGGCGTGAAAAGAGTAGAAAAGAGAGAAGTCGAGATGAGGCAATGACAATGAAGTGGGAGAGAAAAGATTGCAAATTTAGGGGACCTATGAAATGAACGGCTCGGGATTTCTCACCTATATTAACTGTATGGCATAATAAATTATATTCTTACAATATTAACTTATGGAAATTTTATTTTTCTTTTTTAACTTTTGATCACTTATATACTTATATGGCAAAAAAATTAAGTTCTTATACATTAGAGTTTTGGTTAACCATTCCATTAATATTTATGACTTTTATACTAATTTTACCATACTTACTTATAGAATAAAACTACTTAAATATTCAAATTTTACAGTGTTAACTTTAAAAATATAAAACTTTTTAAAAGTTTAAAAACTTTAGAAGTAAAAAGGTAAGATTCTAAAACCAAAGATATAATGTTAAATTTATGTATGAATGTAAAATATAAAAACTTAAAAGTAAAAACTTAGGAAGGTAAGATTCTAAAACCATATATTATGCATATTAATTTATGAATGTTAATTTTTATTATTTTACTCTCACAAGAAAATCTAATTCATTATTTTAATCAATAAAGACATATAATTGAATAAATATTAATAAAATGTTATGAAATGGATTATGTACACTTTACTAATTTGATAAAAAATGAGATTGATACTAAATCTAATTTAAAAAAATTATTAAATAAGCATTATTTTTCTCAGAAAATAAATATTCACTAATTTATATTACTAATAATAAATAGATGTACATATAACAAGAAAATTATTATTATTACGCTTTCATTTAAGTATCATAGACACATATAAAATATTGATAATATATTTACTTATAAATTATCTATCAAGGTTCCCATTTATTAAGAATAATTCATAAATATTGGTATGTCAGTTAAATATGTCATAGTTGTTCATTTAAATAGACAATATTATTATTATATTAATTTTAAGTCAACATAATATATATCAAATGTTTCCTTTTCGTGAGTGTAGTCGATTGGTTCCATATATTCAAGCCGTATAAGCCCTGGTGCAAAGGTTTTTTGGCAGATTGCAACACCGAATCGAGTGCATTTGCCTATGGCCTCGTAATAGATTTGGTGATCAGCCTTGAGCCTGAGAGTCGAAAGCAAAGTACTACAATGCATCGAGCAGGTGAGCAAGAGGGTGCACTGCACTTCCCAAATGTAGCTCCGGGATAGCATGAAGAAAAAGAGTAAACAAGTAGATGTTACGAGGCCGAGGTGCGTGTCGAGGAGCCATTCTGTCCTGGATCATGAGGCCTCTGTTTGCAAGAGGCACCCGTGAGTAATTCTTCACACCCGCCATATGTAGTCGAGGCGACACCATGGGAGTGCAAGAGATTCAAGATGTGAGTGTTTCCACCGGCCAGAAGGCCATTTCCCATGAGTGTCCAATCGACGCAATGTAGACATCAAAAAGAGCCATCTTAGATTCTGCATCTGAGATTGAGCACCCAAGTCTTCGTGTGAGAGGTTTCCCAAGCACAGCCGGGAGCCGTTGTAGAGGCTACAGCAGAGGGCGGAGGTAGCCTGTGGATGAAGACAAGCCCACACTGTGCCGAGTTTATGTCAGGATCACAAGATCCAGACGCAGCCTGTGACGTGGTCACTAGTGGCTGGCTTCAACCTGACCATGATGCATACACATTAGCGACCTAGGGACTAAGTATCCATTCAGATCTACGCCTTTCTTAGGTCGCCTGTGACAGAGACCCAACCATTAGAGTGGCTGGATGAGTTTCTCACTGAGACGATCCGTTATTCTGACATAGGAGGGTCAGAGATGCAGAGTTCCTGACAAAGGAGTTCCACAAGGATTCTTTAGCTTTAGATATTATGGATTTCTGATGGTTCTAAGATGGATCCAAGGCCTCCATAGAGCCACTTTTTTAGATTGTTATAAAAGGAAGTAAAGCATGTTGAAAACAAGTAAAGTTGTGGAATACGAGAGACACTTCCAATATGATCACAAGCATATGCCATAGACGGATGTCACAAGCGAAGGGTTGTCGTGGTTATCTAGCTTATGTGGTTGAGACAAGAAGGAGGACGCCGGGTGAATGAGATTCCACTTGTTAGAGAGTTCCCAAATACCCTGCATGATATTGCGTGATTTCCTCCTCCAAAAGAGAGGCGGAGTTCACCATTGATTCGATCCCGACTGGTCTCATTTCATCTTCCATAGGATGGCTCCCGCAGTTGAGGGTAGGGAGACCCTAAAAATCCGCATTTCCTAACGAAGGATAAATGGTAATTTTGGTCAAAATCCCAATTTTCTAGATCTCTGACACTAAATGCGATTTCACCGTTGGAATCGCTCGCGACACCCAACCACGCTCACTCTGGATTCCGAGGTGGTCGGATTACACCGCTGGCGCTGGAAGGCTTGACTAATAAAATTAAGGAAGGCGATGATGTCACATGCCACACCAAAGAGAGTGACATCAAATGAATAATTACCACAATTAGCCACAAGGAAATGATCCCACTACCATACTTTGAATACGCAAACAAATGCTGTGAATGTCATAAAGAATTAAGAAATAAAAGAAAATGAAGAAAGTGGAGAGCCAATATGTTTGTTAGATGTGGTATGAAATTTCCTTTCAATTTGATATGGATGTGCTCCAAAAAGGAGGAGAGAAGTGGAAAAAGATAAAGATAAATGGAGAGAAATGTGGGCAAATGAAAGAGAAAAAGAGGATGAGTAAGAGATGAGAAAAGAAAGAAACCAAATGGAAATAAAATAAAAAAAGGAAAAAGAAAAACGTGGAGTAATAGTTGAAAGATCTCAGCAGCCATTTTCGTTTTATTTGCAGAGAAGTCCGGGCTTCTCTCTAAGATCTACGACGATCGGACCGTCTGGCCGCTTCGGCCAAGAAGAGGCAAGCCGGGTCTACACGTCGAGGGCTACGCAGAGTGCTCTCGGGATTCGGGGAGTTTTACAAACTCCGAGAAGGTAGGGCTTTTCCACTGTCACTTTTTCGCTTAAGGGTTATGTAATGGATGGGGATTTGTCAGGCCTGATTGCTCTTGCCCGTTTTGGACCGATAGGAAATCCCTAGAGTGTTTCGGATGAAACACCTGACCGTCAGTTTCTTGCTTGATTGCTATACAAGCATGCTATTTCCACTATAAAATAACACGCCATATGAATCGCGCTGTTCCAAGACGTAATCCACTGACAGCCCTAAATTTCATGCGTAGAGCTAAGTTTATGTTATTATTATAAACTCGAATAACATGATGTAATGGGGATTAATGTTAACATATGCATGAGTTAATATTGCATGCGCGGTCGTCAAAAGCCAGTCATCAATTCGAAAAGTAAACTCCAGTGAGAACTTCCACTACCTGGCTTTGCTCACCGTCGTGGGACGGCTTTTTTCTGTGCATTTAAGATTGATTGGGATGGGACGTATCCGGGTTTTAGAGGCGAAGAAATGGCCAATCGGCCTCATCTCATTTTGTTCTTGTAAATTCGGGCAAGAGAGATCCAGCTTTTGTATAAATTGTGAATCAGCATAACTGTAATTAAATCATTTTTGTATAAAATGCATTTTTACGAGTAGATGTGTAGCCCAAGGCCATTTTAGACATGTATGTCTGCAAGGCAGACATGTGATTCTCGCGGCCGACGACACACAACTGGACACCCCTGCATCGTGGCTGTCGCAGGGAGCTTAAGGCTCAATTAGAAGAATCTTACAGTAAGGGACCATCTGGACCGGAGCACATCCCCATGGGTTTCATTCTCTTCGTGAAAAAGAAAGTCGAGTTCGCGGCTGTGTATGACACACGCACTGAACAGTTACTATCCGTACAAGTATCCACTCTCTAGATCGAGCGATATTTGAACAACCTGCTGGTCTCGAGTATACTCCAAGATGACTTGGAGAGGTCAGCAACATCGCCGAGGGTGCAGGAGAGTGATGTACCCAAGACTGCATTCGTGACACGCTTACAAAAAGCCGCGAGTTTCGTATGCCATTTGTTTCGACTTAATGCCCAGCCATAGCGACTGACGCAATGGGTATTCATCCATTGGATAGGTTTTGGTCATAGCCGACATGATATCCGGTGTATCGTAGTTCAGAGAACATCTCGTGAGCACCAGGATTGTGGTTTGCACCTGGCGAGCGCGTTTGCTGCCGTCGTAAGGCCGCTTGTCGACAGCGGCATACTACAGGCCGCGTGATTTCTAAACCGAGGGGGTGGGAGTGTGGATCCCCGTAGTAAATGTGGTCGTGGTAAATTAGAAACCACCAAAGAATGTGTCGAGTCGGTTTCTTAGTTTAAAGAGGTACGTAAAGTTTGTCGAGGGGTTCTCCAACATAGCGCACCCACCCAACAAGTCAGCACAGAAAGATGTTAAGTATGATCGGGTGATGCCCGCCAACAGTTTTAAGGAGTTTAAGGGCAGATTAACTCACCGCTCTAACTTCGCCCAATGGTGAGATGGTCTGCATTATAGCATGCCGCAAGGCCTCGGTCATGGTTTTTTGATGCATAATGATAGTAGCATCATATGCCTCTTGTATTTAACAAATAGCTACGAGTGAGAATTGACCCCAACCAGACTGATTATCGTAGTTGCTGCTCCAAACATGGAGAGACATTATATTTGTTCCTGCAGACTCATGCATCATAAGAGTCTTCTGGCCACCTGCAAAAAGAGTTGAACCCGAGGAAAAAACATGGCTTCTTGAGCTCATTATGACTAAGGATCAGCATGAAAATGATCTCAGGTGCTAACGCCAGAAGAGATGCTCTGGTAAACGGTCGAGAGTTCTTCATTCACATGACAAAGTTATCTTCCACCATGGTGGATCTAAGAGCTTTAAAAGATATTGAGGTCGAGATTCGAAGCCTTATTAGCCAAATTTCATGTTAGATTCGCCTTGGTGACTGATTTTAATATACGATGATCCACATGATAATTAATAAGAAGAGATAGAAAAGAGCACAGCAGAGTTTCAATTACATGATGTAAAGATAGTAGTGAAAGTGGACAGAGAATGTGCTTATGATACAGCTAAGAAAAAGATGATTGCAAAGGCTGATCATCACTTATATGCTCCAAGTAGTACCAATATGTGGCAGACTTTGAGAAAATTATCGTGGAATGGGATGAAGAAGAGATCGCTACTTAGCTTCATCCCGTCGCAGTGAAGAGCATCGTAGGTCCGCGAGGAAGATACAAGCATTCCTATTCCTATGGAAAGGGGAAAAGATCACTATGGATTTTGTGACAGGTCTTCCACGGACTCAGAGACGACATGATTCTATATGGGTGATTGTTGATCGATTAACAAAGTCTGCTCATTTTCTACCAGTTAATGTTGAAGATTCTCCTGGAAACAAAATCGTGGCGTGGATGAAATAAAGGAGACTTCATCGGGTTCCGCTTCAACAGTCGACGAGACCAGTTCACATCATCTAGGCTTTAGCCTAGGTTGCAAACAGAATTAGGTACTCACCTACACTTCAGCACAACATTTCATCCTCACACAAATGGTCAATCAGAGAGGACCATTCAGACGTTAGAGGATATGCTGAGAGCTTGTGTGATGGAATTCAAGGGGGAGTCAGATACCATTAGCACTAATGGAGTTCGCTACAAACAATATTTTCTGTCGTTAATATAGAGATGGCTCCATTCGAGGCATTCTATGCAGTGAAATGCAAAGGACTCTATGTGCTCGATGAATTTCGCGGTAACACTAGTAAGTCTTAATTAGTATAGATCACTTTATGAAAGTGAAAGTTGTTCGATAACTTAAAGATAGCAAGAGATAGACAGAAAGTTATGTGGACAACCGTCGAGACTTACGCTAAAGATAGGTGATCCAAGGTTGTTTTGGAAGATTTCCCCTCGAAGGGTAAGTGTTTTCTGAGATTGTGGAAATGAGGTAAGCTTAGCTGAGGTGATAGATCCCATGATTTTGAGAAAGGTGGGATCCTAAGAGCTTATGTTAGTTACTCCCCGCGTAATTAGCAAGGATTTATGACATTCCACGGTCGATGTTAAGGAAATATATCCCAGATCCTTTCATGTGTCGAGAGAGCACCCAAGGCAAAACAGAAGAGAATCCGACTATGAGGAAAGGCTTCAGATGTGATTGTAGAGATCGCATGAACAGTGTTGAGGAGGCAGACTTCAAGTTAAAGTACTATGGAATAACTCACAGAGGAGGGCTACGGGTCGTGAGGCCTGCTATGCGCCCGTCGCACCCTCAATTATTTTCCGAATAAGGTAATTCCCTTCCTTCGAAGTTTAGTTTGTTCATTTCGAGACAAAATTAAATGCATGGAGCATTTTGTACTACCATTCCGATAGAGTGTACAAGATGAAACAAGAGGGCGTATACGAGCATCAAGTATCATACATTGTGGTATCTTGAGATGAAATTGGGAACGAATAAATATGGTGACCCTGAATGATGGAATAAAACAAAATCAGACTGATTCAATGGGACATAAAGGGCATAATCAAATAAGATTAGTACAAAAATGAAAAATAACATAAGTTGATTTGCAATATTAAAAGGATGGAGGACTTAACGTAATTAAGGAAAAGTGGAGAATATAAATAGGCCATGAGATAAACAAAATTCATATTCTGTCTCATTTTCTTTGGCTAGGCTTCACGCTGTGAAGCGGAGAAAAGAAAAGGAAGAAGAGGTTAAGAGGAAAAGGGAGAAGACTGAACTAAGGTATGTTTTCATCTTGAAATCATGGTATTTTGGATTCCTTCTTGTTGGGAGATTAGTCTATTCTTTCTAGGTTTTGTGAGATCACCCAAACCTCTAGAATTTATGAAGTTATGAGGGTAAACCTCACCTGGTACAGAATAAACATGGAATCCATCATAATTTTATGGTTTTATATGAATCGTGGACTCGAGTAAGACTTGTATTCTTTCAACACTCTAGGGTTTTGTTGTATGAGTTCCAAACCACCAATACAAGTGTTATGGAGTGTTTTTAATGAATCTATACTTTGAGGTATTAATGAAAGAAGTTGTATGAGAAGAATTGGCACTAAACATACAAAAGAAAACATTTCTCAAGCAATTTTCGAGGCGTATCGATAATCGAAATAGCTCTGCACCAGGCAGACCACCCAATAGAAGCCAATTGGTACCCCAGAGCCGATGCTTTTGCATCTTTATCGCCTCAATATAACCAAATTGGTACCAGACGATCGCAGTGGTACCGGAAAATTCAAACATACAAAAGAAACATTTTGAAAACTTTTTGAGACTCGCATTCTGCATCACCAAATAGAAGTTATCAAGTACCTGCATCGACATACAAGCTTGATACCTTTACTCACCCAACACAACCAAACTCCAGATTCAAGAGACTTCCGATCGAGCCAGATCAAGCACTCATGAAGGCCCAAAATGCCCATATTGTTGTATTCAAGATATTTATGACACACACTTCACCCCTACCGGCGGCGGGCAAGGTAGCCTACCACCCACGTAAACCCTAGTCATACCTCTAACGACTAGAAATCCCCGTGAAGCGGCCGTACGCTTGCTTAAACCTCCTATAAAATTTTTCTTTTTAATCTATAACTTAGGATTTGAAAATCTGCATTTAAAAATTTCAAGTAAAGATGACTACGCACATAGTCTAAATTCCAAATCCTCGTGATACATCCAATTTACACTATATCCAAAATATGGCAACCAAACATACCATCACATTCCCATCACACTAAATATGTACATACATATGTTCCATATACAAATTCAAAAGATGTCATAAAATAGTTATTACATTTATACACTGGAACCGATGTCGACTAATCCTATTGTGCTCAAATGGCTCATGTGACTACAGATTTGGAAAATAGTTTTTAAAATACGAAAATAACGAGCTAAACGAGCTCAATGAGTGTATGTTTATAAACGGTTTTTCTTCTCCGGAAAGATTTATAAACATAAACTCTCTTTACGAATATTTTCTTGTTGTTGTTTTGTTTTACTTTCTTTAAAAGTTTCTAAAACTTTTCTTTGTTTACTTGCTTTTGTACTTGCTTCGCTTTTATATCTGTTGCTTTTAAAAAGTTTATAAAACTTTTAATACTTGCTTGCTTGCTTTATTTTGCTTTTCTTTCTTTAAAAGCTGTAAAACTTGCTTCTTGCTTGCTTAGAAGTTTATAAAACTTCTCATAATTTTTCTTGCTTGCTTGTTTTATCATGCTTGAAAAGTTCAAAACCTTTCACAAACCTTGCTTTAAAAAGTTCCTCAAACTTTTCATATAAAAATGGAGCTCGAGCTCAACCACATGCTTTGAAAATAAACCCATCGAGCTTGGCTCAATGATCGCTTTGAAATCTAAACGAGCCGTCAACCTGCTATTTAAAACTCTCCGGAAGTCGGCGATCGAACCAATGGTTGATTTTTCAAATCGTATATCATGTTTGTAAAACATCAACCAATGGAGGCCTATATTTTTGCTTATCATGCCCTAGTGAACACTGTGAACTTATGTCAACTGCCGTGGAAGGACCTTTGTCCGCTTGCACCTTTTTTCATTTTCCTGAATATGGTGAATGGACCTCTGTCGCCATCACCATACTTATAGTTAGAGCTCATAACCTTTATATATACCCTCGTACGTGCTACTCATTCCTTAAATGCACAAGATCCTAAGTCTGGCCGACCAGCAAACCACAATGCATGTATGAAATCCTTAACACCAATCAGGCACGCACGGATACCTCTCGAATCGGCTTGTTTAAACTAGGAAGGCCTTACTTTCACAACCTTTCATTGCTTGCTTGTTTGCTTGCTCTTTGTAAAATGGTTCCACACTCTGAAACCATTTTCATTGTTTGTCATTGTGAAATGGTTTAATTATTCAAAACCATTTGCTTAGTTGCTTACGTTTCAAAATGGTTTAACGTTCATTTTACTTACTTGCTTAAGCTTTATCATGTTTAATTATATTTTACAATTTAAAACTAATGCTTTCTTTTTGTTTAACTCAAACCATTTGCTGCTTTTATCTCATTGCTTGCTTCTTGAAATGGTTTGCATTCAAAACCATAAAATACCAGTGTAAAGCAATTTGTAATAATAATAATAATAATACACTAGTATTTGGAAAAATGAGTTTAGAACACTCACCTCTTTGCTTGCTTAACTTGAGCACCGTTCCACACTTATCCCGCCTTTACTTTAACCTACAACTCAAACGAATACGACGCATAAATTAATCGTAACTTAACGTACTTCCTAGACTTAGTCACACTCTTCATACTTTTAAATTTAAGGTGTGCTAAGGGGCCCCATTCCAACTGGAATTACCCAATCCGAGCACCGAAACTGCCGCTCAAAACAACCCGGACTACTCTATGTCCAAAGCTGATGCAGGAATTTTTCTTACACATGGCCCCACTTTGTGTGAATTTTTGGGCAACTTAGGATCAGAATTTGGAAATTCCTACTTCTTAAGTTTTGTTCTCCTTGAAGTCTATTTTACGTAGCCACTTGAATCACTCAAATCGGATAAGAAATGAGGAAGTTATGGCTAAAATACGAAAACTGGTCGAAACAGGAAAACCAGAACATGTTCTACCGGTAGAACTTAACTTCTACCGGTAGAACTTGGCCAAAAATGACCAGAAGCAAACTTCACCCAGAACTTCCACTTCTGTACCGGTAGAAGACAACTGGGAAATCTGTAGATTTTGCTATTTCTCCACTTTTGATGCCAATTCACTCCATATAACTTCTCTATAATTCATAATACCTCAAAACCAACTTGGAATTTATCTAAAAACAACTCCACAACATGTGAATTGCGTTTTGGAAACTCAAAACCCAAAACCTTAGGTGAAAATCCAAGAACACTACCAGTACCACCAATTTTTTAAATATCATGTAATTTGACGATTCCAAGTTTCTTTTACATCAATTGGGGTTTTACTCACATAACCCCCAACCAATCAAAGGCTTCTGTGTGACCTTTACACAAACCTAGACTCCATAGAGAACTAACTTCCATACCCAAGCCCTAGATATCTAATACACTTGATTCTAAGACAAAGGCATACCTTTAATCTGAGTCCCCTCCTCTTCCTTCTTCTTTCCTTCTCTCTCTCTTCCTCTTGCTCTGCCTCTTCTCCTCACCAATCGTGAACTCCTAGCCTTGGAGACCAAATTGAGATGATTTTGGTTTTTAATTTCCTTTTGTTAAATTAACTTTCCACATAAACAAATAACCTCATCTTTTAATTATTGCAATTGTAACTTATCCAATTGTATTATGGCCCATCTCAAATTTGTTTCAATTTCCATATCCATTGCTTTAATAATCATTTATCCTTAGTTTATCACCACAATTCCTGTGGGTTCTATAATTTCATTTCATATTTTAGTTCCAAAGATTTCCACACTTGGTACTCTTACACACCCCTACAAAGTTGTCATGTACTGTAGACCTCTCGATCTGGGCAGGTTTACAAAAATCCTCCTCCTTATGAAACATTTCGTCCCTGGAATGAAAAACTAAACTCCAAAAGAAAGGAAAGGAAACATACCTCATCCTGAGAATAAGGGAAAATGACATGATTCGCCTCTGGCCCTGGCAACGCTTCCCTCTCATGATTTTACAAGACTTTAACTAATGGAATTTTGCTTCAACACCCGTTCCTTGCGCATCTACAATCCGCATGTGTATCTCCACAGTCAAATTTTTGTAACCGTGACCGGTTGCTCTTTCTTAATACATGAAGGATCCGGATTTCAACATTGATACATGGAGCACCATGAACTTGACAACTCTGTGCAACTCAACTGTGTTCACCGGTCCCACCGCTCAAGGATCTCATAAGGTCCAATATATCTCTGACTCGCTTGCCCTTCGCTTCCCAAATCTCAACACACCTTTCCGCGCGAATCTTTCAAAAACTCGATCACCATCAAACTCCAAGTCTCTACGGCGGCCATTCGCATAGCTTTTATGTCTATCTCTTGCTATCTTTTAAGACGCAACAACTTTCTCACTCTCTGCTAGATCTGCATAAGTTCGGGTCACTGTCTTCTTCTCACCAACCTCCATCCGGTTAACACTGAGTCCCACATTTCGCCATACAAGGCCTCAAACGGAGCCATGTCTATAATGGGTTTACAGCTATCATTGTAGTGCAAACTCCATTAGTGCCGGCCAGCATCCAACTCTTTAATTCCATCAATATCAAGCTTCCTCAAAGATATCCTCTAACGCCCAATAGTCCTTCCCACCGCCATCCGTCTAAGGATGAAATGCTGTATAAAATGTAAAGTAGTTCCTAACGCCGTTGCAAATCCAGAAGGAAACCCGATGTGAACCCGGGGTCTCGACCGACACTATCAAACTGGAACCTGCTTAAAGCCCTCACTATTTCGTCTCACATACAATTTGGCTAACTTTTTCTAATGAATCCTCAAACATTAATCGGTAGAAACGGGCGTACTGGCCAATCGATCAACCATCACCCATAAAGATCATGTTGTTTCCGAGTCCGTAAAGATCCGTCACAAAATCCATAGTAATCTTTCCCATTTCATTAATCGAATAGGAGAATCAGATCTTCCCGCGGCCTTCGATGCTCGCTTTCACCTCGCCGAATAAATAGGCACCGAAACGAACCGTTATTCCTTTCTCTTCATCCCATTCCACCAAGAATGTTCTTTCCAGTTTGGCATCTCGGGTACTACTCCGATGTAAGGCATACGTGTATGAAGCTCCATGATGTCTTTCTTCGCCCGCCATACCTCCGCACACACATTCTCCACCCTTTCACTATCATGCCATCATCCCCGATTTGAAACTCGCTTTCTTCCCTTTTTCTATCTCTTTCTTAAGCTTAATCATCTCGGAGTCCCGTGGATCGCCTGCTGTGAATCCGTCCATCAGAGCTACTCTTAACATGAAATGTGGCTAACAAGGCTCTAATCCCCTTAACCCAATATCACCCCTGAAGCTCTGTGATCCACCAACAGCGGAAGATAACCCCGATCTCATGCGCACAAAGAACTCTCTCGGTCATTTACCAAGGCATCTCAAGGCCACATTAGCTTTTCCTTGACAATTTATAGTACAATGTAGTCCTTAATCTAACTCAAGCCATCTTCACCAAAGTAACCTTTTTTGGGTGAAATATTGAACACTTTACGACCAGAAGATCCTGGCCACAACACCATATAACATGTTCCACATTTTCATTAAAACACACCATGGCAAGCTCTAAGTCGTGTGTCGGGTAATTCTCCTCATGCTTCTTTAGCTGTCTAGAGGCATATGCAATCTTATCATTCTCATCAAACTACAAATCAAGACTGCCTGGAAGCATCACTATAAACCACAAAAATCCATTCATCTCTTCCATTGGCAAAGCCAGAACCTGAGCTGAAGTCAATCTATTCAACCCTCAAAACTCTGCTGACAGGCTTCACCCAACTGATACTAATAATTTTCCTATCACCAATGGGCCGCTATCTTGAGAACCCTCAACAACTTCCTGTAATACCTCGCTAAACCAAGGAAACTTCGACCTCCTCGACATTCTTTCGGTGGTTTCAATTCACCATCGCTTCTATTTCTCTGATCCACATCCACCCTCCAAATATATGACTAAGAATGCTGACTTACGGTTTTCAAACTCGACACTTGCTCAACTCGTATATAACTCCGCCTCCCTTGGGGTTTGCAATACAACTGTGTGCTCAATGTTCCTCCTGTAATCCACCAATATATCAAGATGATCACTGATAGTAACTATGACAACCATCTATACTACCAGAATACGGCTCATCAAATCCGATAAACGCGGTATTAGGTCAAACCAATGGCATCACCGTAAACCCATAATGCTGGTCCTCGGTCGCTTCGTCTTAGGTACATCACTCTCCCGAACTCTCAATCGATGATATCCCGACCTCAAGTTCATTCTGAGTATACGAGATCCTCGGAGTTGATCAAATAACTCATCAATCTCTAGGAGGACATCGATCATGATGGTAACTCCGTTCACCGCCCGCACCTGCCATACAGCACCACAACCTCACTTTTTTCACGAAGAGAACCCAGCCCCATGTATGCTCCTGGGCCTAATAAACCCTTTACTCCAACAATTCTTCTAACTGCTTTAGCCCCAACTCCCAGAGCCATCCTATGCGAGACCGGAAATGGGCTCACCCCCTCGATCAAATCAATGGTAATCACTTTCTTCCTGAGGGAATCCGCGATATCATCCAGAATTACATCTGGAACTTCTAACAACTCAACTCATCCATAGTCCCCTCTTCTGTTCCCCCACCACATAAGCCAGATAACCCCGACAACCTTTACGTAAAGAATATTTTCTGTCGCCATGGCGAGATCATACAGAAGATAACTCTCTACGTAATCTCTCCAACTTATCAATTTCCCGCCTATTCAAATGTGCCTTTACTTCCTTTTTATAATCTATCGTGGCTCTATGGCGAGATAGCTAATCCATGCCGAGAACCACATCAAAGTCCTCATATCTGTGTTACAAGATCCACGGAACTCCCGGGCCCTCAATCAGAACTCACGGATCTCACTACTCTGTCATGAGTAATGGATCTCAACTGAAGGGAAAACCTCATACTAATTCTAATGGTCGGGTCTCTATCCCAGACACGACCAAGAAATGGTTTGATGCAAATGAATGCGTAGCTCCCGGGTCTACTTCACATGCATCATGCTCAAGAATAGAAACAACACCTCTTGATCATTATTCTGAGCCAGATTCGATCATCGAGTCACAAAGATATACTCCGTCCGAGCGCGGGCTCGTCGTATCCCCTGGCACCGCCCACTTACCACTTCGCCACCCCACCGCTGGCCAGAGCCGCCCCTCTGCCGGAAGCCTCCGCCCACTTCAAAACATCTCTGCATCGGGGTAGCTGGGATCGCCACCATACCTCGCATCAATCACCGAGATATTCTCATAAAATGCCTTTCGGGCTAATAAAGTGGAAACATCCTCGACTGAATCTCCCAGACTCTATGGAAATG
The DNA here is from genome assembly GCA_016808115.1 of Tetrastigma voinierianum. Taxonomy (NCBI): domain Eukaryota; kingdom Viridiplantae; phylum Streptophyta; class Magnoliopsida; order Vitales; family Vitaceae; genus Tetrastigma; species Tetrastigma voinierianum. The sequence continues at coordinate 273,549 of JAEQBH010001413.1, read as the reverse complement.
CTTCGACACATATGACAAACTGGGAGGAATACTTAGGTGTCAATGCTTAGCAACCTGTGTCTCACCTGATCCCCACGTAGATAGCTCCTCACTCTTGACCTCGCCTGGTAACCTCTCTCGCTTGCTTTTTCTTTTCATCAGATCACCCCGAAGCTTTGGTCAGATGTCTGCACTTCTCTTACTCTACTTCTTCCCGCCTACTCGACATACGGTCAGAGCATTGGCTTCAACTCTCGTGAGCTACCAACTAAGTCCCCAAATCTATTCTCATGACCACCGATAAATGCACTCGATCCTGTTGTAGTCTCCGATAAAAACCTCTTACTTCGTGACTTCATCCGCTTGAATGTATGGAACCAATCTAACTAGTTCCGAGAATTTCATCTCATAATTGGACATCGACATGTCGCCTAACTTGAAGAACTCCTCAATCTTTTTTTTTGAACTGTGACTTCGAGGAAAGAATCGCCGCTGAATTCGCTGAAATCGGGTCCAATGCTATTCCATCGTAGATACCTTCTTTCTACTAAGATCCACCACCTTTAAATTCTTCCATCGTAAAACCTGGAAAACAAGACCCTTTGCTCATCCGTGCTCTACACTCCATAAATCTTATTTACCTTGGCCTAACCACAACCAGTCGCCGGATCACCATCACGCTATACGTTTGGCCGAAGCTTCAGACTCTATCACCTCCCTGCTCTTCCATAACCTCTCTAGGTGGGCGAGGTCAAGGGGATCGCCGACGTGGTCGACGCTATGGCTACTATCCGTAATCCGTGCCACTTGTCACCAAACGGCCCCGGCATTTGAGCTCTTCCGTACAGATGGTCCACCCCGACCGCCGGAGGTTGATTCATAGATGCTGGTGGAACCTACTACGTGCTCATCCCTCTCGTGTACTTCAGACGCCGAACCGCCGGAACTACTTCCTGGGGACGCACCTCTACGCCTCTCTTCCGCATAGTGCCGTAATTACCAAAATAAACCATTTAATACTTTGAATCACTTCATATGTATGTAAAATTTCCAAGTTTAAACATGCGTCATAACTTATGCTCCGATACACTCCTCGATGACACCCCACCTCCCCTACCGGGGCGGCGTGCAGCCGGGCCACCTACGTAAACCCTAGTCACACTCAACGACTAGAAACCCCGTGAAGCCGTCGATCGCTGCTTGAACCCTATAAAATTTTTCTTTAATTTATAACTTCAGATTTGGAAAATCTTAGCAAATGTGAAAATTTCTAAGAAGATGATCTACCGCACACATAGTCTAAATTCCAAACTCAGATAAGATCCACTACATCAGATCAAAATATATAAACCAAAGATGTCATCACATTCCCATCACACTAAACTATGTACATACATGTTCCATATACAAATTCAAAGTATGTTCTTACAAAGAGTTATTACAGGTCAAAGACTTAAACTGATGTCAGACTAATCCTATTACTGCGGTTCAAATGCCTTATGCACTGTATCTCGCAAAATAGCTTAAAATACAAAATAATGAGCTAAACAAATGCTGTCGTGATGCTTTATAATCCAGTTTTTTCCTTCTTAAAACATTTCAAACATGTAAAACTCTCTTTTTATCGAATATTTTCCGTGCTTGCTTTGTTTTCGCTTTAAAAAGCTCTAAAACTTTTCATTTCGTTGCTTCTTTTGTACTTGCTTGTTTTTATTTGTCGCTTTTAAAGTTTATAAAACTTTTAATACTGCTTGTCATTTATTCGCTTTTCTTTAAAGCTCATAAACTCTTATTTCTGCTTGCTTAGAAGTTTATAAAACTTCATATTCTTTCATTATTGCCATCTATTTGAAAAGTTCTAAACCTTTTCTTAAAACCTTTCTAAACCTTGCTTTAAAGTTCCTCGAACTTTTCATAAAAATAGGAGCTTGAGCTCAACCACATGCTTTGAAAATAAAACCCACGGGAGCTTGGCTCAACCCGATGGATTTTGAAATCTAAACGGGAGCTTGGCTGAACCGTTTGCTTTAAAACTCTCCGGAAGCCTTAGCGAGCCGGGGAACGATGGTTGATTTTCAAAGCGTATATCATGTTTGTAAAACATCAACCCATGGAGGCCTATTTTTGCTTATCATGCCCTAGTGAACACGGGAACCTATGCTCAACCGTGCCGGTGGAAGGACCTTTGTCCGCGTCACCTTTTCATTTTCCGGTGAATATGGTGGAATTGAGCCTCATTAATCTTCATCACCATGCCAGTTTAGAGCTCATAACCTTATATACCCACATGCACGTGCCCACGGTCTCCTTTAAATGCATGGTGTATGTGTCCTAAGTTTTGCAAGCCGAGCCGAGCTTCTAATGCATGTATGAAATCCCTATGCCTGCACACGTGCACGTGCGGGATACCTCTGACAGTTTGCTTATGCAAAAACCCAGGGAAGGCCTTGTTTTCACAACCTTTCATTGCTTGCTTACTTGCTCTTTGTAAATGGTTTCACACTTTGAAACCATTTAACGCTGCCTTATTAAAATGGTTTAGTATTCAAAACCATTTGCTTAGTTACTTGCTTGCTTCAAAATGGTTTAACTTTTCAAAAACCATTTACTTACTTCCCTTGCTTTATCATGTAGTATGGTTTACAATTTAAAACCAATGCTTGCTTTTCAAAAATGGTTTAACTCAAAACCATTTGCTTGCCTTTATCTCATTGCTTGCATTCTTGAAAATGGTTTGCATTCAAACCATAAAAATACCAATAAAGCAATTTGTAATAATAATAATAATAATACACTAGTATTTAGAAAAATGAGTTAGAACACTCACACTCTTTGCTTGCCTTGGCAGGCACCGTTCCACACTTATCCATGCTTTACTTATGCAACACAGCTCAAGCGAATAAATGACAAATTGTCAGTAACTTAACGTACTTCTAGACTTAGTCACACTCTTCATACTCTTTTAAATTTAAGGTGCTAAAGGGTTCTATTCAGCTGGAATTACCCAATTAGAACACCGAAACTCAGAATGCACGTTCGAACAGCGGATTACTCTATGTCCAAAGCTGATGCAGAGATTTTCTTGCATGGCCCCACTTTGTGTGAATTTTTGGGCCACTTGGGATCAGAATTTGGAAATTCCTACTTCAACCAAGTTTTGTTCTCATGAGTCTATTTTGCATGTATGAATCACTCAAATCGGATAAGAAATGAGGAAGTTATGGCTAAAATACACGAAAACTGGTGAAGCTGGGAAAAACCAAACATGTTCTACCAGTAGAGACTTTTAACTTCTACCCCGGTAGAACTTGGCCAAAAAAATGACCATAAGCAAAACTTCTGGTGAACTTCCACTTGTACCGGTGAAGACACCAATGCCCAGATTTTGTTATTTCTCCCACTTTTGATGCCAATTCACTCCATATACTTCTATAATTTTCCTGTCCTCAAAAACAAACTTGGAATTTATCTAAAAACAACTCCACAACATGTGAATTGGTGTTTAGGCTCAAAAGAGCCAACCTTGGGTGAAAATCCAAGAACACTACCTAAGGTCCACCAATTCTTTTTAACATCATGTAATTTGATGATTCCAAGTTTCTTTTACATCAATTGGGGTTTTACTCATAACCCCAGCAATCAAAAGCTTGTATGTGACCTTTACACAAAACCTAGATCAAGAACTAATCTCCATACCCAAGCCCTAGATATCTAATACACTTGATTCTAAGACAAAGGCATACCTTAATCTTTGGACCTCTCCTCTTCCTTCTTCTTCTTCTCTTCCTCTTGCTCTTGGCTCTCTTCTGCCCTCTGATATTGAACCCTAGCCTTTGGAACCAAATGAGACATTTTGGTTTTTTAATTCTCCTTTGTTAAATTAACTTTCCATAAATTTTAAAATAACCCTCATCTTTTAATTATTGCAATTGTAACTATTCAATTTGTACTATGGCCCATCTCAAATTTGTTCTAATTTCCATATCCATTTGCTTAATGAGCCATTGTACCCTTGGTTTTAATACCCTGATTCGGGTTCTATAATTTTCTCATTTCATATTTTGGTCTCCAAAATATTTTAGTGTGATACTTGAGCTCTTATACACCCCTACGATTGTGTATGCATGGAAGGGCTCTCTCGGGACGGGGTGTTACAATTTAAGCCTAAATACATACACCGATTGTATAGAAACCTTACTAAATGATTAAGATAGGTTCAAATAAGTTTCGAACTCAATGAAAAATGTAGCGTACCTCACCGTATTCATTTGAGTGTGTAGGCTAAAAGCAAGAACGGGGAAAGTTGTGGAGTCGTGCTCCAAGTTTGGCTAGAAGAAAGGTGAGTGTTCTAAAACACATTTTTTGAAATACTAGTGTATTAATATTATAAGCCCCATTTTACAATTTAATGGTTTTGATGGTAAACCATATTTGAAAAGCAAGCAATGAATTTAGCAAGCAAGTAAATGGTTTTGATTTTCAACCATGTGTGAAAAGCAAACAAGTAATGGTTTTGTTTTAAAGCAAAATGTTGAACCCAGGCTCCCGTTTTTATTTTAAAGCATGCAGTTGAGCTCAGGCTCCCATATTTATAAAAAGTTTTATAAACTTTTAAAGCAAGAGATTTGAGAAAGTTTTTTGAGAAACACACCCAAAAGCAAGAGATTTGAGAAAGTTTTAGAAACTTTTAAAGCAAGAGGTTTATGAAAAGTTTTTATAAAATTTTAAAGAAAAGGCTTTTGGAAAATATTATGTAAAAGAGAGTTTTACAGTTTTGAGATGTTTTCCGAAAATGTAAAACATTTTATAAAGTATACACTCACTGAACTCGTTTAGCTCATTATTTTCGTGTTTTAAAAACTATTTTTCAGGTACAGGCACTCTGGACGCTGAAGTGGATTAGGATTCTCCTAACATTTGTATCAGTGTTGTAATTAATAATATTGTAAGGAAATACTTTGAATTTGTATAATGGATCATATGTATGTACATAGGATAGTTGTGAATATGTATTGAGCCTGAGGCTCTTTTGAATGGATATTGCTGGTTGCCATATTTGGAAAAATGTAAGTTGTGTTTACAGGATTTGGAATTATCTTATATGCAGCCGTCATGCTACCGAGGTTTTACTGCTGCCAAGATTTACAAAATCAAAAGTTTGAAAATTAAAAAAAAAATTTATACGAGGTTTAAGCAAGCAATACGGTTTCACTTCACAGGATTTTCTAGTCGTTGGAGGTAACGGCTGGGGATTTCTATGGAGTGATCGGCACACTTAATAAGCTAGTAAGGGGTGGGGTGTGTCGCGAGGTGGTGTCGGAGCATGATTATTGGCAGCCATGCATGGTCTAGCAAAGTACGCATATCAAGTGATTGAAGTATTAAAGGTTGATACTTAAGTATGGAGTGCGTCTGGGAGAGTCGTTCCGGCGGTTTCAGGCGTCTTGCGTGCCCAGGAGAGATGAGCACGTAGTTGGTTCCACTACTGCCTCTATGAATCAGCCTTGGCGGTCGAGCCAATTTCCTCTGGGCCACTAAAGGGAACTCAAGTGCTAGAGATTGTTATGCGGCTTAGAGTGCCATAGGTGCGCGGCTAAATGACCATAACAACCATCGGCGATGTAGCAAGACGAAAGAACCCGGGAAGGTCGATAGAAGTGTACATAAGGCTGAGCGCAAGCCATATGGCTCAGTGACTCTAGCTGCCTAGATTATGATGGGCAGGTAAACATGGAATTTCTGAGATTATGGAGCTGTACGGACGAAAGTGTCTTGTTTTCCCGATTTTCAATGAAAACGAGGCCTAAATGATGAGATGTCAAACAGAAGAAGGCTCATCCTTATGGTATAGCATGGGACTAATTTCAGCAAATTCTTGGCAATTTCCTCAAAGTCATAAAATCAAAAATTGAGAGTTCTTCAGTGAAGCAAAAGAACATGTCAATATCAGAAAATGAGAAGAAGTTCTCGGAACTAGAACTACAAGAAAAAAGGCATTTCATGACAGTTTTTTACCGTCAAGATAAGGCATATATGTTAAGGTAAGTTAATATTCATATATGTCATCTATGCTAGTGTCAAGAAAAGTTTGAAGCTAACTTGACATATAGATGTGTCAAAATAATATAATCTTATTAGTGCGTCATTTGTCAACATTTCTTGGATAGTTGTCAAGGTTGTGTTCAACATATGTCAAGGTTAACTTATGCTTTTGTCAAGACCATTTCTTTGCTTTATGTTAAGGTTGTTATAAAAATATGTAACAATATACAGAGCTAACTTGAATTAATTCTCATCTAAGAACCTAATTGAATCAAACACATCCAGTATGGGTTTTACATCCCTAAAAGATTTTAATTATGAATAGAAAAAGATTTTAATTATCTATCATTCTTCATGCTTAAATGAATATAAAATTTAATTATGTGACCATGTCACACACACACACACACACACACAGTGGAGGTAATTAGATTTAATTCTATTGAATTATAAATTATTCAGTTATATATCGAGCATGTTGGCGTGGGGTTCACGAAGTAAACTTATAGAAATCATAGTCTTCAAACAATAAAGATGTAAATAAAATAATAAAATCAAAATGCCAACAACCTTAATTCTGCTCCACAATACTCAATAGACGAACTATTCCACAACAATCAATAATAGTCAAATCAAACCAAAGAAACTCAATTCTCAATTTCTAACACCCACAATAGCCAAATTCTGTTACATAAATCAAAATGAATCAAATCAAACACAAAGAATTGAATCCCACGGTAGCAACCAAAATAGAAAGACTTTGTAAGGTAAATCACAAATAATCAGATCTTACACATTCTCAGTTCTTAAAGCAAAAAACTTACAAGAGCAATCATAAGCTTTTGAATGTTGGTCCTCATTTCTGAACCCAATGATCGAGGCATGGTGGGGTTAATGTTGGCGATGGCGTGTGGCTACCACTTGTGGCTGGTAAGAGTGGAGAAATTGGAATCTCCCTTTCTTATGGAAAGATGTCGTGGCTGGTGGTTGTTTTGTTAACAATGGTTGGCATTGTTGTGTGATAGATAACATGGTAACCAATAAAGCGTGAGAGAAATAAACAAAATATTGAGAGACATATGGAGAAAAATTCGTCATCCACATATTGAATGATAGAGAAACGTGGTTGCTAGCCATCGTATTTACTGAAGAAGATCCAATGAATGGCATGGTGAGGGAGAATGGCGAGAAAGATAGAAAGAAGGCGAGAGGATGACGTAATGAAATTAGGAGAAAAGATTGCAAACTTAGGGTTCCATGAAATGAGCAGTTCCAATTTCACCATAATATTAATCATGGTACAAAAATTAAGTTCTTAAATATTAATCCTATGGAAATTTTCTTTTTCTTTTTTAACTTTTGATCACTTATATGTATATGGAAAAAAAAATTAAGTTCTTATTCTACATTAGAGTTTTGAAAGAATCTTTCACTGAATATATTTATGAAACTTTTATAATTTCAATTTTACCATAATTATTTTATAGAATAAAAATCCTATTTTGTAATATCTGAACATATATGTTAACTTTAAAAATATAAAAAAAAAAACTTTAAAAGTTAAAAAAAAAACTTTAAGAAGTAAAAAAGGTAAAATTCTAAAACCAAATATGCATGTTAATTTTATGTATGAATGTTAAAAATATAAAAAAACTTTAAAAGTTAAAAAACTTTAGAAGTAAGGTAAGATTAAAACCATATATTATGCATATTAATTTATGAATGTTAATTTTATTATCTTAATTTTACGTTTATGCAAACTAATCATTTATTTTAATGAAATACAGGGTAATATAATTTAACAATAATGAAATGTTTATGAAATGGATTATGTACAAATTTTTATCAATTTGATAAAAAAATGAGATTGATATAAATAGTAATTTAAAATTATTAAATAAGCGTGTTTTCTTTCTCAAAAATAAATTGTTCACTTCAATTTATATTGCCAATAAGTAAATAGATGTACATATAACAAGAAAATTATTGTCATTATTACTTTTATTTAAGTATCATAGACACATAGAAATATTGATTATATATTGACTTATAAATTATCTATCAGGTTACATCTTAGAAATTAGTAATTTAATAAATGTCATTATTGGTATAAACAAGTTAAATATTTCATAGTTGTTCATTTAAATAGACAATATTGACATAACATACTACCTTTAAGTCAACATGTATATGTCAGCAGCCTTTTTCTTGTAGTGTAGTCGATTGGTTCCATATATTCGAGTGAAGAAGCCACGAGTCGCAAGGTTTTTTGGCAGGATTACAACACCGAATCAGAGTGCATTTGTCGGTGGTCCCTCATAATAGATTTGGGGACTTAGTTGAGGCTGCTCTGAGATATGAGCAAAGTACTACAGCTATGTATCAGAGTAGGCAGGAAAGTAAGAGGAGTGCACCAGGCACTTTGACGGAAGCTACGGATAGTGCGTGAGAAGCAAGGGTAGAGTTACAGTGCGAGGTGCGGAGTCGAGGCTATCTCTAGTCTGGGATCAGTGAGGCCCCAAGTTGCTAGCAGTGGCACCCAGAGTATAGATTCAGTACAAAGTGTTTCCACTGTGGCCAGGAAGGCCATTTCATTAAGAGTGTCCCTTGGCAGTTAGTACGAGAGGAACATGGTAGCCGGCTTAACTGCGGCACAGAGATGGAGTACTCCAAGTCTTCAGGGAGGGTTCCCAAGCAGGGCCGAGCGGTGCACTTGAATGATTCTTGATGATGGTAGAGGGAAGAGGCTACCTCGGGGCCGAGTTTATCTTTGTGACTCGTGAATCTGAGATCTTTGCTCGGATCGTAGTCCTTGGTATTATTCTATCATGATGCGGTGCGCCAACCATTTAATTGGACCGAGAACTCTGCGTTCATTTGCATCTAAGCCTTTCTTAGATAAACTGAATGAGAACCCAGCCATTGAGAGAGATTAGTATGAGAGTTTCCACTTCCAGCTGAGATCAGTTGATGCTCTCGAGATAGAGTAGTTCGAGATAGTAGGATTGGTTGGGACGGGAGTTCAGTTGATCTTGTAGCTTTAGATATGAGGGACTTTGATGTGGTTCTTGGCATGGATTGGCTGCCTCGCCATAAAGCCACATTAGATTGTTATAAAAGGAAGTAAAGTTACAAAGGCCAAGAAAATTAGAGAGGTAAAAGTTCGAGGGAATCGTGAAATGTCTTCGATATGATCTTAAGCAGGCAGCGGCGGGATTCTGCGTAAGGGTTGTCAGGGTTATCTAGCTTATGTTATGGAGACAGGGTAGGAGGGGACGCTGGTTAATGAGATTCCAGTTGTTAGAGAGTTCCCAGATAATATTGCAGGATTACCTTCAAAAAGAGATGGAGTTACCGTGATTTGATCCGGGGACTAAGCCATTTCCATTTGTTCCTCCTTATAGGATGACTCCTACTTGATTGAGGGCTTAAGGCTCAATTAGAGGAATTGTTAAGTAAGGGATTCATTCGACCGAGCATATCCCCATGGGGAGCTCCAGTTTTCTTCGTGAAAAAGAAAGATGGGAGTTTGCGGTTGTGTATAGAGGAAATTGAATAAAGTTACCATCATGATGGTATCCACTCTCTAGGATCGATGAGTTGTTCAGTCAACTCCAAGGGTCTCAGTATACTCAAGATAGACTTGAGGTCAAGGTATCATCAGTTGAGGTGCGAGTGATGTACCCAAGGCCCACTTTGTCGGGGACCACGCTCACAGGCATTATGAGTTTCTGGTGATGCCATATGGTTTGACTAATGCTCTGGCAGCGTTTATGGATTTGATGAATCGGGTATTCCAGCCGTATTTGGATAGGTTTGTCATAGTTTTTATTGATGATATTCTAGTGTATTCAGGTAGTTCAGAGGAACATTCCAGGCACTGACGATTGTGTTCAACGGACAGCAAGGGAGCAACGGTTGTATCTTAAGTTGAACAAGTGTCGGTTTTTGGCTTGTGAGGCATTCTAGGTCAGTGATTTCAGCGGGGGTGGTGTGGATCCCGAAGAATAGAGCTGTGGTAGGTCAGAGCCATCATGAGAATGTGTCGGTCGAAGCCTTGGTTTGCGGGGTATTACAGGAAGTTTGTTGAGGGGTTCTCCAAGATAGCAACCCCACTGACCAGGCTGATAAGGAAAGATGTTAAGTATGATTGGTGGATGCACACTTGTGGGGTTTGAGGAGTTGAAGGGTAGATTAACTTCAGCTCCAGTTCTAACTTTGCCCAATGGGAGAGATGGGTTTGTGGTTTATAGTGATGCTTCCAGGCAAGGCCTTGGTTGTGTTTTGATGCAAAATGATAGGGTGATTGCATATGCCTCTAGACAATTAAAGAAGCATGAGGAGAATTACCCGACCCACGACTTAGAGCTTGCAGCAGTTGTGTTTGCCCTGAAAATATGGAGACATTATTTATATTGTGTTCCTTGTAGGATCTTTACAGATCATAAGAGTCTTCAATATATTTTCACCCAAAAAGAGTTAAACCTGAGGCAAAAAAAAGATGACTTTAGTTGATTAAGGACTACGACTGTACTATTGAGTACCATCTAGGAAAAGTTAACGTCGTAGCAGATGCCTTGAGTAGACGGCCAGAGAGTTCTTTGTCTTACATGAGATCAGGTTATCTTCCACTGTTGGTGGATCTAAGAGCTTTAGGGGTGATATTGGAGGCTGAGGATTCGGGAGCAGCAGTAGCCATTTCATGTTAGACCGGCTCCTGAGTGGATCGGATTAAAGCGGGGCGTCGCATGATCAGCGAGATGAGGTCAAGCTTAAGGAAGAGATAGAAAAAGGAAAGAAACGAGTTTCGAATTAGAAGATGATGGCATGATAGTGAAAGGGCGAGAATGTGTTAATGCGAGATGTATTTGAAGAAGACATTATGGAAGAAGCACATTCATGCGTGTATGCTATGCATCCGGTAGTACCAGATGCTGGGACTTTGAAAGAACATTGCGGTGGAATGCGGGATGAAGAAAGAGATCGCTAGTTTCGTTTTCGGTGCCTAACCTGTTGCGGTGAGCGAGCATGAGCCCACGAGGAAGATACAGTTACTCCCTATTCCGGTATGGAAAGGGGAAAAGATCACTATGATTTTTGTGTGAGTCTTCCACTGGACTGAGCAGCATGATTCTATATAGGTGACTAATTTGATCGATTAGAGGAAATGCTGCTCATTTCTCTTAGGTTAATGTTGAAGATTATCTGGAAAAGCTAGCAAAATTTTATGTGGATAAGACCAAACCAAGGTATGTTTTCATCTTAAAATCATGGGTATTTTGGATTCCTAAGGTTTTGGTTGGGAGATTAGTTCCTTCTTTTTCTAGGGTTTTGCAGAGAGATCACCCAAACCCTAGAATTTGTGAAGTTATGAGGGTAAAACCCTAATTGGTATGGAATAAACATGGGATCATGTAATTTTATGGTTTACTATTTGAATTGGTGGACTTGGTAGGAGTTCTTGGACTTTTTCACCCTAGGGTTTTTGTTGTATGGGTTGAGCCATATCTGAGTTTATGGAGTGGTTTTTGGATGATTTCCATGTTAATTTTGAGGTGTTAAGGAATAGGGAAGTTGTATGAGGAGAATTGGTACCAAAACATACAAAAGAAACATTTATGGGAAAAATTTTCGAGGCGGTACCGGTACCACCCTGATTCGTTCTTGCCAAGTATGTGTTTGGAATCAACAAAATTTATAACATAGGATTCCATGCTTTGACGTATACAAAGCTGCATGTATAGTGTGGCCCCCAAAGCTTCGAGTCAGTTGACTACCATCAACCAGCAGTCTAGTGGTTGTCGGGTTACCAGACCAGCCACTTTAGAAAATCGGGCGAGTCTCCTTTGTACGGGAGGTCTGCAAATGAAACACCTGCATAAAGAGCTTCTATCCCACAAACAGTTCGCTATAATCCTGATAATCTGAAATATGGATAAAAGCGGCCTCTTGGGCCCATACTACAATATCCCATAAAAACATACCAACTATGAATCACTATATCCAATAGTTCTAAGAGTTCAAATATTTTACTCTTATACAATACATATTAAATAAGCAGTTCTGGCATGCGCTGTACACATCAAAGCCAAAACCCGATGCACAGTCGAAGGGTCTCGCCCTTCTTCTTCTCAGGAATAGAAGCAAGACGCCCCATGGTGATACTTTCGGTCTAGCCAATTCCCTCATCCCGGTAAAACCTTATTGGACTATGAGAGTTCTGCAACTCAGCGATGTCATCCTATGCTAGTCATAAAAAGATGGGTAAAGAAATACCAGTGTAACCCGATCTGAGAAGTCTACTACCCTCGTGAGTAGTCAGTAATATGCGGAAAAAAATTCCATATTTTCACTCTTTCGAAGGGTAGATCCAGTCTAATCTCTCTCGTCCTCTGGAGTAAAAGGCTTGCGAGGCAACCCGCTAACTGTCCACGACACTTGGACTAGTATATACCTTGGGGCAAAATGTCTTGCTGAAATATAACACGATGCAGATCCTGTGTATGCGCGATAATCCTCTACCCTCCTGATCGATAACGATCACGTGAAGCTATCGGCCAATCCATCCACTAGAGATGACCTTCGAACTTTAACATGTCCATGATCCTCAAGTCCCTTGTGAGTAGAGTCCCAGAAGTCCTAACTACATAGCTGACATATCCATTACCTATTATGCTTACTAATCCCTATGGGAGAATTCTATGATAGCTCTCTAAGGTCTTCTGAGGTCCTTGCCCATTTCCGGCCTATTTGGACCTCATTCTCACAGCTAAACGCAGCTAGCCTAATCCGGTCGCGTCGAGTGATATTTGCAACCTCTGTGCTCTCCAATCATGGCATGAACCAATGAGTACGCCACCATCGGGTCTCCTCCTCCCCACAGTGAAGGTGAGGATGATGCGTCCTAACCTCTACGGATGTTGCTAGGACACTCCACGACTACTATACTAGCACGTGAAGTAGCATTCGTACATAATACCTCTGACCTCAGCAAAAGTCTACTAATCAGACAACGATGGAGCACGACCGGTATCGTGGGCCTTCACTCTACGTCCTTGTCCTCATCTAGCCATGTCACATTCGTATATTTCAATTTAAATTAGGGATCTCGAGGCATAAACACCGCCCGAAACACTCTTTATACACATGAATCGGTGTATATGCATTGTGCACATTTACAAATGTCTGAGGCAATCAATTTGTATTAAAATTTTTTTCTTTCAAAAAATTTTATTTCAAAATGTATTTTGAAAAATTTTATTCGAAAATTTTGGCTAATTTTTGTTGATTTTATTTATCCTTTTTTTCTTTATAAATTTTTTTTTTTTCAAAATTTATTTTACAGTGAACAGTGTTCATTTAGTGACTCAGGAAAAATACCGAGTCGAAAAACTAGGTTGAAAACCAAGCCGAGTGCACCGAAAGTACGCTCGGCCACCACCACAGCCGTGGCGCCTCGCCGCTTCGCCGCCGTGTGCTCGCTGCGCTTCGCCGCGCTTCGCCACGGGCCGCAGCCGCCTTCGCGCTTCGCGCTTACTGCCGCTACTTCGCGGAAGGCCGCCATACGCTGGGCGCTCGCCTGCTCGCTGCTTCTACTCCTCGCGCTGGCCAGGCTCGCGTACTCGCTGCCGCGCTTCTGGGGCTCGCCAAGGTGTTTCCAAACAAGGCGCCGCTCGCCCACACAGAAACAGGTCTAATGATCAGACAGAATACGCCCATGCCCGTCTCAATACAATATAATCCATCAGGACATGATACTAATCCTTCCTACCGTCAAATTTCTCTGCACAATCCTACAATACAATTTGAGCCCCTTCTCTCGAGAATACAAACCAAGATATTGCAACACACTCAAATTTCCCTGCCTTTTCTCCTTCTCTGCAATACAAGCCAGTAAACCTGAGATTTCGCAATACAAACACACTAGTAACCAGGCTGCAATACACCTCAATCCTGCAATACAATTTCAATATTGCAATACAAAAACCTTCTTTCCCACAATATAATTTAGGGAGTAGCCCAAAAACGGTTCTACACTACTTTTTTTTTTCATTCTTATTATTTTATTTATTATTTTTTTTCTTTTATTTCCAACAGTTGGAAAATTACAAAAAAAATTTATATATACCTATTTTTTTTCCATAATACCCAAATAAATTTCTAAAAATTTATTTTCCTCATTTTTCTTCAGTTTTACACTTTATAAAACCCTAGAAAATTATTTTCTCCTCCTCTTAAACAAATAAATTTATAAAATTTATTTTCTTTGCTTTAAAATTTCTTCTCATTTTTCAACAACCCAAATAAATTTAGTAATCTATTTTATTTACTTTTCTTCGCCTTACACTCAGAAACCTTAAAAAATTAAATTTCTTCACCTCTAAACGAAATAAATTTATTCCAATTTATTTTATTTATTCTTTTTGTTCCAGTTTTGTACACTGTATGTAAGACCCGAAATTCCAATTTCTGGAAAAAGGGCAAAATCGTAATTTTGATTACAAAATTGTAATTTCGGTTAAAAATCCGACTAATTTCTGCATCCTGGATTACGAAACGGATCGCACCGTTGGAATCGTCTCACAAAATCTAGCGCCAGGCACGTAAAATTCGTCGACTCCCAGACAATCTGAGTTTCGACACGCTTTTCGAGGCATCGCGTCAAAAGTCAAAACATTTTCGATGCGATGAAAGTCACATATAACACGTACTCATGTGCCATAAATGGTATGAGTAGAGAAATGATGAAAATGGACGGCCGAGATAGTGCCGAATATCAAATCTGAGAAAAGAGGGACATAATGGTCATTTCTGGGAAATTGATTTGGGCTTTACTAAAAGACAAAATAGGGAATAGTTCTTCATCTCCTCATTATTTCAAAAGGCAAAAACGGATTGCAAGGAGAGGGGCAGTGGGCTGCCGGAACTTAAACGGAGTCGGGTTTGCAGAGAAGGTCTTCTCCTTCTCTCTAGAAATACTTCGGGGCGATCCGACCGGGCTGACCCGGCCTTAGCCGAAGGAAAAACGCTCTACGCGAGCGTGCTACGTAGGATTCGGATTGCGAGCTTCTTCAAACTCCTCGCAAAGAGTGGGTTTCTCCCTTACTCTGGAGTTTTATTTCCATTTTAAGCGCTTTACTAATGTTTCTGCTGAACGTACCGGAGGCTTGCTGGATCGGTCCCAAAACTTGGGACCGAATTGATATAATTTTTGAAAGAAAAATGGAGCAGCCCGTGACTGCTCCACGGCTGTTTGAGTTGTTTTGGGTGTGCATTCATGTGTAAATCATGTATTGGTTTGATTGAGGCCGAGAATGGCCGAAAAATATGGGTTCACAAAGTGAACCGTTGATTTGTGATTTTTTGGGAATAGTAACCGAGGGTGACACACCCCCACCCCCTTCCAAAGGGCGGCGTGCTGCCGCCACCCACGTAAACCCTGCACCAAGCAATTCTCCGACGACCAGAAACTCCCAGAAGCGGGGTCAGCATTGCTTGCTAAACCTCCTATAAAAATTTTTCTTTCTAAACTTATGATTTTATAAAATTTCTAAGAAGATAACAAATTCAGACATAGATATGTCCCAAACTCAGATACATCCAATTTACACTATATCCAAAATATGGCAACCAGCATACCAACACATTCTCACAAAACTACTCTATGTACATACATATGCTCCATTATACATATTCAAAGTATTTTCTTACATAATATTCTTACTAACAAAGATTATTAATATCGTGACAAACCCCTATTATGTCCAATGGCTCTACAGACCGCATTCGGAAAATAGTTTTTAAAATGGAAAATAATGAGCTAAACGAGCTCAGTGAGTGTATGCTTTTATAAACGTTTTGCTTTTCCGGAAATATCTCAAAAATGTAAAACTCTCTTTTACAATTATTTTCCGAAGTTTTTGCTTTTCAAGTTTCTAAAACTTTTCTTTGCTTGCTTGCTTTTGTACTTGCTCGCTTAAAAGTTTCTAAAACTTTTCTTTACTTGCTTGCTTGCTTTGCTTTTCTTAAAGCTTATAAACTCTCATTTATTGCTTGCTTAGAAGTTTATAAAACTTCTCAAATTTCTTTGTCATTTTTATCTTGTTTGAAAAGTTTCTTAAAACCTTTCACAAACCTTTTGCTTTAAAAGTTTCCAAAACTTTTTCATAAAATGGGAGCCTGGGCTCAACCGCATTCTTTGAAAAATAAACGGAGCCCGCTCAACCGCTAGTTGTTTTAAAACCTCCGGTGTTCTCACATCGGGGAACCAACGGTTGATTTTTCAAACTGTATATTATGCTTATAAAACATCAACCATCGGAGGCCTATTTTTTGTTATCAGATTCCTAGTGAACACGGAAGTTCGGGCGACCGTGCGCTGAGCCGATCTGCATCCGCATCACCTTTTTCTCCTAAGTGAATATGGTGGAATTGATCTCGCATCACCATAATTCTAGTTAGAGCTCATAACCTTATATACCCCGCACGCGCGTAATTTCGCTTACTTTAAATGCACGAAGGATGTCCTAGTTTGCCGACCGGGCAAAAAACTAAATGCATGTATGAGATGACCGACTCCAATCAGTAACGTAATTTTAACACCTCCTCAATCTAGCTTGTTTGCTTAGAACTAGTGGAAGGCCCGTTTTCTCAAACTTTTCACGCTTGCTTACTTGTTTCTTTTGTAAAATGGTTTTACACTTTGAAACCATTTACTTGCTTCAAGCCAGCTTGAAAAATGGTTTAATTGTTCAAAACCATTTGCTTACTTGCTTGTTTGTTTGAAAATGGTTTAACTTTTCAAAACCATTTACTCCTTGCTTGCTTAAAAATTGGTTTTACAATTTAAAACCAATGCTTTCTTTCAAAACGGTTTAACTCAAAACCATTTGCTCGCTTTTAACTCATTTCGCTTGCTTCTTGAAAATGGTTTGCATTCAAAACCATGAAATACCAAGCAGAACAACTTTTATAATAATAATAATAATACACTAGTATTCGAAATGAGTTTAGAACACCCACCTCTTTCTCGCAAACTGGAAAGTACGCTTCCACAACTTCTCCCGCCTCGCTTAGCCTACACACTGATGTATTAGATCACACACGCGCACAACCAAGCAATTTGCACACTTCTCATAGGCTACAATTAAAATCTTCAAAATATGTATCCTAAATGCCTTCACAGCATATGGCAGGTTCTGCACTAAAGGGACTTTCCATATAGTCTAAAACACCCGAAACATTTCGAAAATTCCCGTCCGGACTATTTGAATAAAAATCCTATAATTTTAACCAACTCATCCGAAACAAATTCCGGATTCAGCCCAGACTGTCCGAAAATAGTCCCAAAATTTCCTAAAAATTCCTAAAAATTCCTAAACTCAGTCTAAAAATTTTGGGACTAAATTTATCGTCTCTAAGAATATTCCAAGCCATTATATAGTCTTTAGGCTCGAAATAACACAAGTAGGAAAATTTCCTACCTCTTCGGAAAGGTCGACGAAAAGCCAAGATTTTGGTGTCCACGCCAGAGCTCTCATCGCAGAGTATCCTTTACCTACCGGGTCCGAAAAGTCACACCACTGTGAATGGCGTAGATCCGAGAAAACTAAAATCTGGGTTTTTCAGATATTTAATCGAATTCTAAGTGGAAACCCCGTGTTTCGTACTCACACAGAGTCTCGTCGTAGAAGACTTCCGTTTATCCCGACGAACCGACGATCGATTAAACTGGTGAAGAAAAGAAGAGAGAAAATAAAACTAAAAAAACTCAACTCACGCGCCTCTCGTCTCTCACCTCGTCCGTCCTCTCCTCGCTTATTTGAAGCTTTGTTTTTTTTTCTTTTCTTTTGATGTGGGACCCACATGTCCCTTTATTCCACTTTTTGGTCCGTTTCAGTCCTGAAACACTTTATTTTGTCCCGGTTTCAATTTTATTTATCCTAAATGAATATTCTTTAACTATTTGCCATTTTTCGGAATTTTTCTAAAATCCCGTTTTCAGGTTTCACTTTAAACTCGTCGTTTGGGTAAATTCGTAAAATATTCGACCGGTCTCTAATTAAACGAAACTTTTCTGTAAGTACTGTGATTTCGCAGACGAATTAACGGCGCAAATCTGCTTCATTATCCGAGATCTAGAATTTTCAAATTTCCCGAAAAGTTCGCACCATTATTATTATTTTTACTATTTAAACTTCCCTTAATTTGACTTTCACCCCCTCAACTTTCCTTAATTGTAAATTTGTCTTCACATTTAAATATTGCAATTCCAAACTTTTGAAATTCCTACTATACTTCATCTCTAACTTAATTATGCCTTATATATCCTTTTTTGCTAAATGACATTTGTGTTCCTCGGGTTTAATACCACAAATTCCGGTTCCATAAACTTTCATTTCCTACTTTAGTCTCCAAAATACTACAATGTGACACTTCAGTACTCTTATACACCCCACAAAGATCATGTACGTACACTCTCTCGGACGGGGTGTTACAAAATCCTCCTCCTAGGAACATTTCCTCATTCTCGAAATGAATAAACTAAACCCAAAAGAAATGAAACGAAATACTCTCATCCTAAAATAAGGAGGGGTACTGGACGGCTGATTCGAGCCTCGCTCCTAAGTAGCTGCCTCCCTCTCATGATTCTTCCACAAGACTTTAACTAATGGAATCACTTTGCTCCTCAACACCTGTTCCTTGCGATCTACAATCTGCACCAGTGTCTCTTCATAGGTCAAATTCTCCTTTAATCGCACCGGGCCGCTCTCAATACATGTGAAGGATCCGATATATTTCTCAACATTGATACATGGAATGCATCATGAATCCTTGACAACTCTGGGGGTAACTTCAATTTGTAAGCTACTAGTCCCACCTTTGCTCATGATTTCATAAGGTCCAATATACCCCACTGCTCGCCTGCTTCCCAATCCCAACACACCTTTCCAAGGTGAAAATCTCAAAGACGGCCACCCATCTCGAATCGTAGTCTTAAGACTGTCCCGCATAACTTTTCCGTCTCATCTCATCTTCAAGTTATCACGAATGTCTTCACTTTCTCTCAAGTGATCCGTGACGGTTCGTGGCCTATTGGGCCTTTCTCTCACTCAACCTCATCCCAAGACACTCGAGCCCTGCATTTCCCGCCATACAACGCTCAAATCTGAGCCATATCTATACTGGCTTGATATATTGTCAGAAAATCACACAAGTAAGCGAAGATCCTAACTTCCTTGAATTCCATCACACGCCAAAGATATCCTCTCTAACGCCCGAATAGTCCTTCGACCGACCATCCGCTCCGAGGATGAAATGCCGTGCTGAAATGAAGGCGAGTACCTAAAGCCGCTTGCAACCGGGCCAAAACCCGATGTGAACCCTCGTCTCGGACCAAACCATCAAACCGAACCCCATGAAGTCTCACTATTTCGGCCCACATACAATCGCGGCCAACTTTTCCACGGGTACCCAGAACCGAGTCGGGGGTCAATCTATCTTTCAAATCCTCGAAACTCTTGACAAAGGCCCACCCAATCATACGACATCTTTTCTCGTCGCCTACGTTGTGGTTACTATCCCGAGAACCCTCCACAAACTTTTGTAATATCCCCTAAACCAAGGAAGCTTCGACCTCCGACAATTTTCGCGGTTTCTAATTTACCACGGCTTCTATTTTTCTCGGGAATCCACACTCTTCACCCCATCACCGAAATCACATTTAATCTAAGAATGCCACCTTGTTGAGCCAAAACTCGACACTTGCTCAACTGGCATATAACCGGTTTTTCCTTAAACCGCACACAACTCGCAGCCTGAATCGCAGCCCCAGTACATCACTCTTGCACTTCAACTGATGATTACCCCGACCTCAAGTCTATCTCTTGGAGTATACTGGTGATCCTTGAGTTGATTAAATAACTCATCGATTCTAGGAGTGGATACCGATTATGATGGTAACTTGCTCACCGCCTCGTAATCTATACACAACCGCAAACCCCATCTTTCTTTTTTTCATGAAGAGAATCGAGCTCCCATGGGATATGTTCTGGCTCCGAGCTGAACCTCTTACTTAATACTCTTAACTCCGAGCCTTAAGCTCTCTCAACTCTGCAGGAGCCATCCTATAAGGAGGAATGGAAAATGGGCTCCGCCTCTGATCAAATCACTGCGAACTCCACCTCTTTCAGGTAATCCTGCAATATCATTCGGGAATACATCTGGGAACTCTCTAACAACTGAATCTCATCCACCAGTCCCCTCCTTTCTTGCTTCCACCACATGCTAGATAACCCGACAACCCCCACGCAAAGATTCTTCAAGCAATATGGCGTAGATCATACTGGAAGATAACTCTCTACATATTCCCTTGAACTTAACCTCCACTTCGTCTATTCAGCCTTTACTTCCTTTTTATAACAATCTCAATGTGGCTCATACAGACACAATCCATGCCGAGAACCACATCGAAGTCTCCCATATCTAAAGCTTACAAGATCCGCTAGAACTCTTGTCCCTCAATCGTAACTCTAATAATTCCTCTTACTACTGCTCGAGAATGGATCTCAAATGAAGGGTGGAAAATCCTCTATACGACTCCCCAATGGTTTGGTCTTATCCGTGAAGCGCATCTAAGAAATGTTTCGATGCAAATGAATGCGTAGCTCTCGGGTCCACTAATGTATATGCATCGTATGATCATGATAGAAATAATAACGCTGACTACATTTGAGTCATTCGCATCTTGCCGAAAGTCACGCGATACGGGCCTCCGCCTGAGTGCAGGGGCTTTGAATGATCCCTGGGCACCGCTCTACTCTACCACACGACCACCTCTCGCCATGGATGTGTTGGCCCCTCTACTTGGGAAACCTCTCCCTGTCGACTTTTATGTGCTAATCTCTGGTACTGGGGTAGCTAGACTGGCTACTGATGTTTCCGCACCAATCAGTTGAGGGCACTCCCTAATGAAATGGCCTTCCTGGCCACAGTGGAAACACCCTGTACTGAATCTCCTACATTCTCCTTGGTGTCGTTTCTGACATCTATGACATACAGGAGGAATACTCTGGGTGCCACTGCTAGCAACTGGGGGCCTCACTGATCCCTGACTAGAGATACCTTCTAATTCGCACCTCGCCTCTATAACCTCGCTTTTGCTTTTCTTCTACCGCACTGGCCCCGAAGCTATTGGACGTGCCTCGGTGCACTCCTCTTACTCTTACTTTCCTTCCTACTCCGACATAGCTTGTGGTACTTTGCTCACTCGTAGCGGCCCTACTAAGTCCCCAAATCTATTCCCCGAGGAACCACTCGATAAATGCACTCTCATCCCGTGCTAAAACCTTTTACACTTTAACTTCATCTCGCCAATATGTGAACCAATCTAACTAGTTCGAGAACTTCTTTCAATTTTTGAATCTTTATGGCTCGAGGAAAGAACCTATCGCAACCCAATCGAATTGGTCCATGATATGCCATCGATACCTCCTTTCTTACGGCATCCCATCAACTTCAGCCTGCCTCCATTCTAACCGGAAAATAAGACTCTTTACTCATCCGTGCACCCATAACCCATACTTGTTTACTCTATCTAGCCATAACTGAAGTTGCTTCGATCAACACCCATCATACGGCTTCTGGCGCCCACTGGTACTCTCCCTCTATCGACCTCCCTGCTCTTCCATAACTCCCCTAGGTGGGGAGTCAGCGACCGCCGACGCTGCCGCTATGACTACCATTCATGCACCGTGCCACCCGCTCGCCGTAAACAATCCCGCACTTCAGCTCCCTCCGGTGCTCGATGGTCCAAGATGACCCGTCACGAGGCTGATTCATAGAGGCTGTGAGTGGAAACCAAATTGACGCACTCATCTCTCACATCGGCAGTGACGCTCTGAAACCGCTTGAATACTCTCCTAGGGATCTAATTTACGTCCTCTTCCCCGACATAGTGCTGCAATTACTAAAAATCAACTTTAATACTGACTCACTTGACATGTGTATGTACTTCAACTTAAACATGCATGGTTGCCAATACTTATGCTCGATACCACCTCGCGGGTATCATCTCTCCTCATGTCCTAGGTTATTGTATAACCCGCTCATACCATGTTGACACACCCCCACCCTTCCGCTGGCGAGCTGCAGCCGGCCACTCCACGCAAATCCCCCGCACTGCCACCTCCGACGCACTAAACTCCCCGCGTCGTTCGTATTGCTTCTAAACCTCCTATAAAAATTCTTTCTTTTCTAAACTTATGATTTTATAAAATTTCTAAGCAAAGATAACAGAATAGTGATATAGGACATGTCCCAAATCAGATACATCCAATTCTACACTATATCCAAAATATGGCAAACCAAGATACCAACACATTCACAAACTACTCTCTATGTACATATGCTCCATTATACATATTCAAAGTATTTTCTTACATAATATTCTCTTAGCATTAACAAAGACTTGTACAATATCAGACAACTCCTATTACGCTTCCAAATAAGCTCACAGAATTATATCTGGAAAATAGTTTTAAAATGGCAAATAATGAGCTAAACGAGCTCGCGTGAGTATGTTTATAAAACGCTTTTTGCTTTTCCTAAAAACATCTCAAAACGTAAAACCTCTTTACAATTATTTTCCGTAAGCTTTTTCGCTTTCAGTTTCTAAAACTTTTCGTCATTACAGATTGGCTGCTTTTAAAAGTTTCTAAAACTTTTCTTACTGGCTGCTGTTTCGCTTTTCTTTAAAAGCTTATAAAACTCTCATTTATTGTTTACGAAGTTTATAAAACTTCAAATTTCTTATTGCTTTTATCTGCTTGAAAAGTTTCTAAAACCTTTCACAAACCTTTTTGCTTTAAGCCAAACCATAAAATTGCTCGCCAACTCGCATTTCTTTGAAAAATAAACTGAGCCCGCTCAACCAAGTGCTTTAAAACTCTCCTAAGCCTCTGGCGACGGGGAAATCAACAAGATTTTTCAAATCAGATATTATGCTTATAAAACATCAAACTAATCGGAGGCCTATTTTTGTTTTTATCAGACTTCAGTGAACACGGAAGCTCGGGCGATCGCGGCCGGTGGAAGGACCTGGTCCGCGATCACCTTTTTCCGGTGAATATGCGGAATCGACCGCATCACCATAATTTAGCTAGAAACAGTAACCTTATATACCGTACGCCGCAGACGGTTTACTTTAAATGCATGATATGTCCTAGCTTGTCGACCGGGCAAAAACCAAAACGCACGATGAGACACTCGACTCCACCACAGCACGTATCTTAATACCTTCCGACCGCCTTGCTTGCTTAGAACTAGGAAGGCCTGTTTTCTCAAACTTCTTTGCTTGCTTACATTGGCTTTTGTAAACAGTTTTACACTTTGAAACGAAACCATTTACTGTTGCTGTTTGAAAATGGTTTAATTGTTCAAAACCATTTGCTTACTTGCTTGCTTCTGCTTGAAAATGGTTTAACTTTTCAAAACCATTTACTTCCTTGCTTGCCGCTAAAAATTGGTTTTTACAATTTAAAACCCAAGGATCCCACCGATTAACCTCATGAACCCGAGGGATTCTCCTGCACTCCAATGGATATGTAGAAACTTTCCTTAAACTCACAATAAAAATCCATTGAATAACCCTTACAATCTTTAACATACCTTTTAGAAAATAATGCGGAAGCTTAAGTGATACTTTTTTTTTTCTTTTCTTTTGTTTTTCAAACTCGATTTTTCAGAAAATCGCCGTAGTCTGCTGGACTTTCCAAATTTACAAAACCCGATAAAGCATTTAAAAACCACTTATAAACTTTGCAATTTTATACTTTCCATATTGTGAGACTCTCGCCCACAACCCACCAACACAATATACATACATATACATTTGTTTACTTCTAAATCATCAAAACATTCAAACCCTCTTAAATTCCACGCCCATTTTTATCGCTGATTGGCTCGAGCTCTGACCAAGCCGACCGCCCACGCACTTCATCCACCGATGATCAAAGCTCACGTAGTTCCTTTTTCAACTTTATACATATACATATATACATATCAAAATATCTCAAATATAAACACATGCAAAATTATATACAAAGTCGAAATCACAAATGTCGCTCCTCATCACTCGGGGCTCGACTCATCGCACAAGGGTGGTCCCTCTCATCGACGCACTGAGTCGCCGGTCCCTAAAATGCTTTGAAAACACCATGGAAAAGAATGAGCTAAGGAGCCCATGAGTGTACATTTTCATTAAAATAACATTTTCGCATATACCAAAATACTACATACTTATCCAACTAAAATCCATTTATACCTTAAACATTTACGCCTTAAACTTCTTTCAATAAATACTTATACCATTAAAATCAATTTATGCTTTGAAACATTTATGCCTTAAACTTTCTTTCAATAAATACTTATATATTTAAAATCCATTTATGTTGGAAACATTTATACCTTAAACTTTATTTCTTTCCTCTTTCTAATACATACTTATACAATTAAAATCCATTTATGCCTTAAACTTTCATTCTTCTTCCCATAAGTCTGCAGATAACACACGTAACGTTCCTGGGTAATCTACCGACTGCAGGGTACGCCACATTCCGGGCCATAACCACTACGCCGGCGGTAAAAACTCACGCTGGGTAGGTTCCACCATAAAGCACCTATCACGTGCAAGGATATTACTCTAGACACCCAATTCCCTCCCCGCTAGTAACCTATAACTTACCCTAAATCCTTACACGCTAAGGTACCTCGGCCGATATCGCCATAATGGGGCCATATGTTAGGGTAAACTATCGCAAACATTTATCAAACTACATTTATAAATCCATTTAAATCCTTATTTATCATGAAAACTCATATATATACGTGCAAATATACATACGCATTCTTTACACTTTAAACTTACACGCCTAATATATGTATACATATATAATTAGTTGAAAACAATAATATAATGAGCAATAGAGCAAAATATACTATCTGAATCCAGGTCAAACAACCTCGCCATTTAGGTAATATAAAAACATTTCTAATAAAACTATTTTTAATAAAATAATCAATTTTTAAAACTCAATTTGCAAAACATCACTTTACACTCAGCTTCACCTCGCTTCAATCCCGCTTGCTTCCCGTTGAGTTCCGCTCCCGTCCGATGTCCTTTTCACCTTTTCCAAGAAAATCACAATACACATAACCATAATTTCCATTTAATCCACCATAAACACTCATTCCTATATTCTTATTCCTCTAGGAATCTATTTTACTTAGGAATTGAATCAATCCAATCGATCATCCAAATTCAAAGTTATGGCATTTTCATGCCAACTAGTCATTTTACCGATTTTTCTAGTGACAGTTTAGGCTACTCATTTTTCCGAGGTCTTGACTTCATTTGACACTATTTCTTATACCATTTAAAGTTAAGGTGCTATGGGTTCTATTCCAATTGAATCACCCAATTCGAGCAATCAAACTCACCCTTACGTCCAAATAACTGGCTAATCTATGTTCAAAAATCCGAACCAGAATTTGGCTTGCACATGGTCCTACTTTTGAGTGAATATTTAGGCTCACTTAGATCAGAATTTAGTGATACCTTCTCTTCTTGCTTCTTGTTCTCCTTCGTTCATTTTACGTAGCCAATTTAAATCACTCAAATCGGATCAAAATTGAGTAAGTTATAATAAAATACCAACTGGAGCTCAAAACAGAAACAGGACATTTCCTCGTATCGTAGACTGCCATTCAAAATCGACCAAACGCTAAGTTATTCTCTCCATTTTTCTTTTCACTCTTAAACACTTAAATCCGATGCATTATACCCATTTCAACATAACACACACCCACCATCAAACCCTAACCCCTTACTCACTGATTTTGTCAAAACCCTAACCTAATCCATTTTTCTACTTCTATCAAATTCATCATGATTCAACCTTAAATACCCCAATTGGGGTTTTATCCACAAAACTCAACAATTCAAGGGTTTGTGTGATCTCTCAACCAAAACCCCAGTTTGGAACAGAAACCACCTCCATGTAAGTCCCCCAAGAATCACACCAATAACCCTGTATTCATCCAAAAGACACTTGATTCCATAC
Organism: Tetrastigma voinierianum; assembly: GCA_016808115.1. Classification (NCBI taxonomy): domain Eukaryota; kingdom Viridiplantae; phylum Streptophyta; class Magnoliopsida; order Vitales; family Vitaceae; genus Tetrastigma; species Tetrastigma voinierianum. The sequence continues at coordinate 247,408 of JAEQBH010001413.1, read as the reverse complement.
AAAAAAAAACATACCTGCTCTTTCTCCTTCTTTCTCCTCTTCCCTCTTCTTCCTCTTCTCTCCTCTCTTCTCCCTTTTCTCCTCCATACGGGGTGCCTTGGGTAACTTTTGAGAGACCAAATGAATTATTTTTGGTTGTCTCCCATTTAAATATTCTAACTTTCCTTAAATTACAATTTGGTCCTCCATTTCTTTATATCGTCAATCAACTTATTTTATTGCATTTGAGCCCATGGAATCCCTATTGGTCCATTCTAATGAGCCACAAACCCTAACTTAAATTTCCTGTGTTAAATGCTTTTGATTGGCTCTCATAAGAAAATATCTCCATTTTATCATTTTTATTCCTTTTGTCTTATACCGCTTTTATACTGATTAAATAAAAATATTCTATGGTCGCTTTTAAAACTTCAAATCGACTACGAATATTCTAATTAAATCCTTCACAAGGGATTCCGTGCTTGAAATCACCGAAATCTGATTAAAATCATAAAATCTAAATCCCGACAATAATGTATTATTACCCGACCACGCCTGATCACCCCGGAAACTATCCAAACGGACTCCGCTTTCACTCTTATTTCAGTTTCGTTAGTCTCATGATATATTCTGACATTTTCGTATTTTCGCCCACTTCCGAAAAATTTCAACGCGCGCTCGACTTTCAATCCTGAAATCACTATTCACTTAAATCTCCTATTCTCTTCTAAATATCGCTCAAAGTCATAGGAACTCGAAATTTCTTACAAATTCTTTGCAAACCCCTCCATTCTATATAATGTTAAAAATCATTATTCCTGTGGTATTCTATTACAATTTTCGAAAATTCCACTTCATGTCCAAATGACGTCCTGAGCATTCTAAATTTAATCTACCTCGTTTATCATTGGTCTTCTAATCAGCTCAAAAACTACTATAACATTCAATCAAAGTTGGGGTTTTAATAATCACCCTCTCCTTATAAAAAATTTCATTCCTCGAAATTAAAACATTCTACTGCATCAAAGAGATGGGAATAATGCCTCTCATATGCTCCTCATGCTCCCATGTAGCTTCCTCACCGTATGACTCCTCCACAATACCTTCACCAATGATTGTTCATATGCAGAATCCTGTTTCGACGGTCGAGGGATCCGCACCTAGTTCCCTCTCTTCGTATGTCAAATTCTCCTCAGATTTCACCCCACGCTTCACATCACAATGCCAATGGTCTAGTATAATTTCATGGGCATAAACATGGAAAACATCGTGAATGCGACGAGGCCCATGGCAACTCCAACCCATATGCCACCTCTCCAATCCTCTCAACAATCTCCGTATGGCCCAATATATCGTGGACCTCGCCTTCCACGCTTCCCAAATCTTAGTACGCCTTCCATGGGGAAATCCCTCAAAATATCATATCCCTACCGAACTCTGCGTCCCCACGGCGATTGTCCGCATAACTTTTCTGTCGGTTTTGTGCAATTTTCAATCTATCCCTTATAACCTTAATCTCATCACAGTCATCATTGGACAATTTCGAACCTACTAATTTCCTTTCACCTACCTCGTCCTAACATACCGGAGTCTCGACATTTTAGCATCCATAAAGAGCCTCATAAGGGGCCATACCAATATCGGCCTGACATCTATAGTATGCAAACTCCCCCGTGGGTAGATGGGTGTCCCGCCTCCTTAAACCCATAACACATGCCCTAAGCATATCCTCTAAAGTCCTGTATACCCTTCATACGCCATCCGTCTATACGAAAAGGCATCATGCAATTTAACTAAGGCATTCTTCAGAACCTGGACCAAAACCGTGAGGTAAACCTGTTTGTGATTGCCCCAAACAATGGAAATTACTAAACTACTCCTGAACCTCTCATTTCCATTTTAATAATTATGCACAACCATGTTCTATTTTATTCTTCCATTTTTCATTCTAATCACTCCCATTTAATGCCTTATACCTAATTGCACTATCCTCAGATCCCGAATCCAAGCTCTCTAATCTATCACTACAGACATACCGAAATGTGGCTAACAATGTTCCCGAATCACATTCTAGTCCTTTGCACACCCATGACCTCAATTCCTATTAGTCGAGGAAGATGCACGGCCTCTCAAGTGCGATAGGAACTCATGGTTCTACTAAGAGCATTTCATAATACTGCTCGCTCTTCAGATGATATTCAATGGTACATAATCCTTGATCGCCAATCCATCTCCCTGCCTCATGTTCATTCCTTCTCACAGCAAACAGATACTACAAGCTCTTATGATCCGTAAAAATCCTGGCCAGGCACCCATGTAGGTACGCCTCCATATCCGTTGTAAAGGCAAATACACTACCAAGCAGCTCAAGGTCGGTGTAGGATAATTGCTCGATGCTTCTTCACCAGCCAAGACAGTAATCACCTTGTCATTCTCGCACACACAACCCGCACCCGCCTGGGAGGTCATAACACCGCAAAGCCATCCCGCCTCTCGATGGAAGTGGGGTACTGAACCGGAGGTCAATCTCCTTTCTGCTCATCAAACCTACTCACAGCCTCTCGACCATAAAAAGGTTCCTCATTTCTTTATCGTACTAGCCAAGGTGCGACTATCTAGAAAATCCCTCAACGAATCTCACGGTTGGCCTACCAAACCCAAAACTCCCTTATCTCCTCGTACACTGTAGGAGGTTTCCAATTCAGCTTCGACCTTCTCGTGGATCCACCGAGATTCCTCCGCAAACTATGTGTCCTAAAAAGGCGACACTATCGAGCCAAAACGGACACTTACTGAGTTTAGCATATAACCGATGTTCCCGCAATGTTTGCAGAATTATCCTCAAGTGCTCTGCATGTTCTTCTCCACTGCCTGAATAGATCAGTATATTGTCAATAAACACGATAACAAACTGATCTAAGTAAGACCGGAAAATCCTATTCATGAGATCCATAAAAGCGGCTGGGGCATTCGTAAGTCCAAATGGCATGACTAGAAACTCAAAATGCCCGTATCGCGGCTCTGAATAAGGCCCGTGGAACATCCTCATCATGAGTCTCAACTTATCCACCACTTCCACCAAATCGCTGCTCATACAACATATTTGCAAGCCTTACATCAAGCCATTAGCATCCTTAAAGTGAAAACCCATACGCCCTTCACCTAGCAAAAATTCTCATTTATATCTTAATCAATTCTTCTTAAAACATTAATTCTAACACATTTCATTAGCATGCAATCACTTCCAATTGATTAAAATCAATGGAAACTCAACTTTCCATACTTCTCCTAGGGTGGTCAAATCCGACATGTCACACATTCATAATTATTTCTTCAATTTCTTCCAGTTTCTTTCAACAAATTGTTTTTGATAATTCATCCCATGTCGTTGATTTACTTAAACTAAATCAACCCAATGCATTTCCACTAAACCTCTTTCGTCTAACCCTCTCATCTCATTTTCTATTGAACTTTTAATTCCATTAATTCCTTCAAGCATTTCAAGTACGTCATTAAATCACTAAAACTAATCAAACAACATCACTTTTTATTAACATCCAAAGTTTACCTAAATTCGACAATCCTTATAATATCTATTCTTTCTTTTTCAATTTCTTAGCAAATCAACCTAGAATTATATCACCTACTAACTAAAGTCTTAATGTAACTCCATTGAAGGTTTAGATAAATAATCCATAAAATCCTAATTGCTTACTATTAGAACCTCCCCTAAACCCACATCGACCCACTTTCTGCTGTTCTGACTTTTGCTGTGAGGCCCGATTTCAAACCCATGTTCCTCTCATCCCTAATTGCGCCTCTACTACCCGGGTCGCATCGGTGTGGACCTGTCGACGCTTATCAGGGTCTCAAATCTCCGGACTAAACCCACAAAGAAACATCTTCTGGGCCGTGATATGGACCTTTTTGGTTTTTCCATTTTATCTTTTATCATCGATTCAACTTTTCAAGCAATGATACATGACTAACTTCTCTGATACATAACTCAGGGCATTGAACAAGACCTCATATCCTACAATTGATCAGGTACGATTATGTATAAGATCATGCATTTTATATGTTAATCTATCATTAGAATCGTCTTCTTCATCTCTTTTTTTTTCTCAACAATCATCCTGACACTGATTCCTCGAAATATCGATCTCCCATGTCCTCTAATTGCTCATCCCCGTTTAAACCCGTAGAACATTATCATTTCCATGTTGAAGTAGTAACAGATTTTCATTCCAACGAATAGACTCCCATTTGGATCAGTCTAATTTACATTACATTAATATTCTCCTAAGGTATCGATGATGAGCGGGACTCTTCTACACATGCCTACAATTCTTTTCCAACTTTATGATCTTTTCACTGACACTATTCTTCCATCCTCAAGATGTAATCTTTGAAATTAAAGTCCAAGACTCTTTTTGTCTAGACCTTCCAAATCCTCAAAAGATCTAGTATTACTTCCCTATAAATGAAACCTCGCATTTGGTGGTGGTACTAATGCTCCCAGAGCTCTCTGGTGGCGAGCTCCGCCGACGACGCATTGTGAACTCAAAATATATGTCATGTAATGCATATATGATTTTAAATCACATAAATAATTCTATGAAATTTTAAAATAAAACATTAAACAATCAGGCGAACATAAATTTTCTAAATCTTTATAACATTTTCAAACCGCAGCTCGATACCACGTTGAAGGATCCCCGACCCGATTAACCTCATTAACCTCGAGTGACCTCCCTAAGACTCCAATGGATATAGAAACTTTTCCTTAAACTGCCAAATAAAATCCATTGAAATGAACCCCTTACAATCTTTAACATACCTTAAAATAATGCTGTCAAGCGATAATTTTTTTTCTTTTCTTTGTTTTTCAAACTTTGATTTTTCTTTAAAATCGTCGAAGTTTCCTGGTTTTTTCTGACTTTCCAAATCTACAAACCCGATGTTACTTAAAACACTTATAAACTTCAATTTTATACTTCCATATTAGACTTCTCGTCCACAACCTGACCAACACAATATACATACATATACATTGCTTTTATCAAATCATCAAACATTCAAACCCTCTTAAATTCCATGCCCATTTTTATCAAAGCATTTTGGGCTCGTAGCCGGACTTGGGCCGACCGCCCCATTTACCTCATCCACCGAGGATCAAAGCCCACGTAGTTCCTCTTTTTCAACTTTATACATATACATATATACATAACAAAATATTCAACATAAACAATATGCAAAATTATATATACAATGAAACACGTCGTCTTATCACCGGGGCTCACTCAATCACAAAGGAGGGTCCCTCTATCATCGCACTGCCTCTGGTCCAAAATGTTTTGAAAACACATGAAAGAATGAGCTAAAGGAGTCAGCGGAGTGTACATTTCATTAAAATAACATTTTCAAGATATACCAAAATAATACATAATTTATCCAACTAAAATCCATTTATACCTTAAACATTTATGCCTTTAAACTTTCTTTTCAATAAATACTTATGTACTATTAAAATCAATTTACGCTTTTCAAAACATTTATGCCTTAAACTTCTTTCAATAAATACTTATACATTTAAAATCCATTTATGCTTTTGAAACATTTATACCTTAAACTTTATTTCTTCCTTCTAATACATACTTATCTGATTAAAATCGGGTTTTATCATGGCTTTCATTCTTTCTTTCTTTCGTGATGGAACCCGGGAGATAAACTGCCGACAGGTTCAAGTGCGCGGTGAGACGGTCAGCGTTCCAGTCATGCAGTATAGCGGAGAGCTGTGGCTTTGCATGGGGTTAGATCATAACACCTTCTCGCGTGTAAGGATATTATACAGGCAACAATTCGCCACTCGGTTATTAGCACTTATGCTTTCTGCTCTGAAATCCTTACAGCTTAGGTGCCTCGTAGATGTCGATCATGGTCGTATGGGGTTAGGAGTGGCAGTAATTAAAGCGTTTATCAATACGTTTATGTCGGTTTCCGTCATAACATCATGACTCATTATATATATGCAAATATACATATGCATTCTTTACAGTTTTTAAACTTCGTAATGCGCTTACTTGTATAAATACGTATATAATTTAATATAAATATATATATATTGATGCAATGCCAAACATGTACATTAAATTTTGCATTTACATCAAAACTTTTTCATTAGGCAATATAAACATTTACATTAAAGCTTTCATTTTAACATCAAAATAATTCGCTTTAAAACTCAATTTCATAACATCCCGTTTTCTGGCTCCTGATTCGCACTTTCAATCCTTGCTTCAGATTGAGTTAAATTCGTCAGATAGTCCTTTTACGCCTTTCCGAAAATCACAATTACACATTAACCATAATTTCCATTTTAATCCCGTAGCGGCTCCGTTCACATGTTAAACCATACGAGATACATTTTCTTAGGAATTGGAATCGATCAATCGGATCATTAAAATAAGTTATGGCATTTTCATTGACTAGTCATTCTGGATTTTCTAGTGACCAGGTTGTATTCTTCGTTTTTAAGTGTGACGTATTTTGACACTATTTCGCTATCACTTCGTTTTAAAGCCTAAAGTCTTCAGGGTTATTCCCAATTGAATCACGGTCGAACCAGGAAACTCACCTTACGTCGAATAACCAGACTAATCATGTTGGCTTGAACCAAATTTGGCTTGCACATAGTCCTACTTTGAGTGAATTTTAGTAAAAACTTGGGATCGATTTAGCGATACCTTAGGGTTTTATAGCAGTGCATTTTACGTGGCGGCCGTCGCTCAATCGGATCGAAAATTGAGTAAGTTATGGCGAAAATACCAAAACTGGTCACAAAGCCTGACGGGACGTTCTATTACCGAGGCCCCCCTTTCTTAAAATTGACGAAAATGTGTTTGTCTTAGTTTTTCTTCAGCTCTAAGCAACTAAATCGATCGTTATGCCATTTCAACATAACACACACGATTCACCCATCAGACCCTAGCCGCCTCAGCGATTTTGTGAAAACCCTAACTTTAATCGGTTTAACTTTCTGATTTATCGAGTCGTGTGATTCGACAGCCATCTACGATTGGGGTTTATGTAAAACCTGACGATTCAAGGGTTTGTGTGATCTACTCAAATAAAACCCTAGGTTTGGAACAAACCCAAATCTCCATAAAGCATGATATTTTAAATATGCAGACATCAAAGACACTTGATTCCATCTGAAAAAAAACATCGGCTTTGTTCTTCATGTATAGCCTCTTAACACCCTCTTAGCACCCTCTCTTCTTCTCCGCACTACTCCTGCATACAGGTGCCTTAACTTTTGAGAGACGAATGAATTATTTGGTTGTCTCACATTTAAATATTAACTTTCCTTAAATTACAATTTGGTCCTCCATTTAACTTTTATATTCTTAATCAGCTTTATTTTATTGCATTTAGTATGAGCGCCGTTGATCCGGGTCAATGATGCAAATACTAACATGGCAGAAATGTTTTGATTGGCTATTCCGTGAAAATATGCCAGTTTATCGATTTTTATTCATTTTTTTGTAACATCTTGCTTTTATATCTTTTGATTAAACGTCGAAAATATTCTATGGTCGTCTAAAGCTTAGGTGAATGTAAATATTAATTAAATCATGTGATGGATTAGAACTTTGAAATCGTAGAAATCGGATTTAAAATCAAATTAAAATCGAATCAGGACAATAGCGTATTGTCTGAATTACGTTCGGATCGCGCGAAGCCCCATCCCGTGTTTCCGTTCACTTTATTTGGTTTAGTTGTCTTTGCATGATATATTACAGACGTTTTACAAGTATTTTGACCCCGATTCAGAAAAACTCAGCCTTGATGCGGTACCGGTCCAGGAAATAAAGCAATGCATGCGTCTCGCATTCTCTTCTAAATATCGGGTTCAAAGTCATAGGAGGCCGAAATTCTTCCCTAAGTCCTTTCTGGCCCGCCAGATTCGGATATAATAAGAAAAATCGTTATTAAGCCCAGGCGATTCGGTTACAATTTTCGAAAATTATTCATGTCGAATGACGTCGGCGTTAAATTCTAATACACCCTACGTTTCTATCATTGGTCTTCTAATGAGTTCAAAAACTCTTATTATAACGTTACGATCGGGTTGGGGTTTTACAAATTCTTTTCAAAATGAAGTTGACCTCAAAACCATTTGCTCGCTTTTAATCATCATTGTTTCTTGAAAATGGTTTGCATTCAAAACCAATGAAATACCAAAATAAGAAATGAGCTTTTATAATAATAATAATAATACACTAAGATTTGGAAACGAGTTTTAGAACACTCACCTCTTTCGCTTAAATCGTTACGCTCCACAACTTTCCCGTCTCGCTTTTAAATTCTATACACTGATGTAATAGCATCACACACGCCAAGACAAATTCAAGCACTCAGACACTTTGCTATTAATTAAAATTCTCGTAAAATATGTCCCAAATGCCTTCACAGCATATATTAGGTTCTGTACTAAATGACTTTCCATATAAATAAACACCCGAAACATTGAATCATCCTGATCTATTCGAATAAACTTATACCTTAACTAAAATCCGTCCAAAACAAATTTCAATTCACTGACGTCCTAAAATAGTCCCAAAATTTCTAAAAATTCCTAAAAATTCTAAACTCACTAAAAATTTAATTAAATTTATATTCTAAGAATATTCCAAGCCATTATATAAATTTTTGCACCGAAATAACACAAGAGAAAACTCCTCTACCCTTCGAAATGACGAAAAGTCTACATTTTGGCCATTCACACAGAAATTCATCACAGAGAGAAGAACCCTTTACTCCACTCATCCCGAAAGTCACGGACCACTGTGGACCAGTAGATCCTATAGTAAAAACTAAAAATCTAAGGTTTTTCGTGATATTTGATTCGAATTCCTGTGCGAAACCCCGTGGTTTCTCAGACTAATGCGTACTCCTCACAAGGCAAAGACTCTCTCCGTTGCTTATCCCGACGAAGTCCGACTCGCCGATTTTCGTAACTGGTAAGAAGCAAGAGAGAAATAAAACTAAAAAACTCCTCAACTCACGCGCCTCGTCTCTCACCTCTCGTCCGTCCTCTCGCCATTTGAAGCTTTGTTTTTTTTTCTTTTTCTTTTGATGGGACCCATATGTCCCTTTATTCCACTTTTATCTGCTTACCCAAAACACTTTATTTCATTCCAAGCCAATTTTATTTATCCTAAAGTCTAATATTCTTTAACTATTTCGCCATTTTTCTAATTTTCTAAAATCCCGCTGTGTTTCACTTTAAACTCGTCTTAAAATTGCAAATATTCCGATCGTCTCTAATTAAAATCGAAACTTTCTAGGTTACTAGATTTTCGCGAGACGAATTTAACTGGCACAAATTCCTGCTTCACATATCCGAGATCTAGAGAATTTCGCACTTCCCGAAAAGCTCCAATTCATTATTATTTTACTATTTAAACTTCCCTTAATTTGACTTTCACCCTCAACTTTCCCTTAATTGTAAATTTGTCTTCAAGATTTAAATATCAGTAATTCCAACTTTTCAAATTCCTACGTCATCTCTAACTTAATTATGCCTTATATATCCTTTCGCTTAAACGACATTCAGATCCCGCTATCACTACAAATTCGTTCCATAAACTCATTTCCTACTTTTAGTCTCCAAAATACAAGTTTATACTCGTACTTTATACACCCCTACAAAGATTTACAAATTTACACTCTCTCAGATCGCAGCTATATGGTTTCACTATTCTAAACAGTTGTTCTCAAAGCATATTTCAGGAAAATACGCGTTTCTACGCCGATTCAAATCGACCGCTATGCTTTGATCATTAGCCCACGTGAGCTAATTTTGATGGATGAATGAGAAATTACATAACATGTTTCAAGTATTTAATTTTTTAAGGAATATATTTCATGCTTATATATTTCCAGATGCTGATTGTACTGTATTTAACTCATGATATACATGTGCATTCCATATGCAATCGGAACACCAGGATTACAGGAGCGGTTTCTAATGAGATGAGTCTGTATAAAATACTGGAGGGCTGTATAAAAATATTAAGGATCTGAGGGTAGTCCATACTTAAAATATCAATCGTCGAGACACAATCAACGATATACACCTATAATCCACATATAAAAACATCAATCATTCAGAGACTACCCAACTGATACATACACTATGCAACCACATATAAAAATACTGAACCGCTCGAGACTACCCAACTGATACATCCCTGAGGGTAGCCCATTAAATATAATATCTGAGACACCACTACTTAGACGGAGCATAGACTACAACATAAACAAATAACTTTGTTGAAACAATAACTCTCATACGAGGCTTCAGCAGTGAGAGAGTCAAGTGAGGACTCCTGGATCCGAGTCAGTCATGGTGACATTCAAGTAGGATCATGCATTTGCTTGAATGTGTGTTTAATTTTGGAACATTGCACTCGCACTTAGGTGGTGAGTAGCCCACTTGGCGATTCTCCCATCGATCTTTAAATTTCACCTCGCCGAGACCCCTTTGCTGTGCATGGAGCGTGCGAGCTTGACGTGCCTGGGCCCTAGAGGCCGTAGTTTTGTAAAGAAGTTTAATGTGCCTTGTTGATGCTTACATGTATTATAACTCTTCAAGTTTAATATATGTATCATTTAAGATAAAATATCAGAACTCTCAGAATTCATAGGGATATATAGCTGGATCAAGAAGCTGGTATGCATATTGAGTATTGTTTAGGCCCAAGTGGCCGATACTACGTGATCGATATAATGGAGCATATATCAGACACGGATCGCTGGGGACAAGATACTTTGTGTTTTGTGAATCGCAGAAATCTCGTGACAAAGGAGACTTCGCTCGATTTTCTCATGGCGTCTGCAACCCGACATCCACTTGCATCTCCAAGTGGTTGATCTGCAGAACAATCTGACCCCCTGTTTTGGGGCCACACTCGCACACTCCAAATATTTTTTCTAAAATATTTCCTAACTCATCCATGTGCTAATCACCAAGCACACAACAGTATAACACATTACAAACCATGTTATAAACATCATTCACATAACAATACAACTCATGTTATACACGCAATCACACACCAAACACCATGCATGCAGTGTTCTATTCGCGTGATTTTCCTAGTTAATTTCATACCAAAACCGAACATCGAACCACACCTATTGCTGATGCTCTCACTAAGAACAGGCTGTTCTATTCCTATTTCTTTTTAAATTGTTCTACTCCTAGATATAAGGGAATTAGTTCTTCCTGCCCCTGCTGCATGTAAGTTGTTCTATTCTGCAATTTCTCTTTTAAGAGAAGGACAAATTAATGAAAATCAAATAATTTTATCTTATTCATTATCTTCCTGTGTTGGCTTTTGGAAAACTCCATACCTTTGTCAAGAAGAGCAGTAATGTAGTAAGCAATGCCTTCGTCATTGACTTTGGTTCCTAAACCATCTGCAAATGTGAGAAAACCTAACTGAGTTCATATATCATTCCAACGAATCTAAGACAAAAAATGGAAAATTTTAAACAACTGATAAGTATTCTGTTACAACTCTAGAAATCAAGTTCTATATAATACAGTGTTGATTTTGATATTAAAAGAGAAAGGGAAAAGAAGATGGGAACTAGATTCAAATATGCATTTACTGAAAAAATAATCATAATTTTAACAGATAATAGATGAGTTTATGCATTCAATCTATACATAGAACTTGTAAGCAACAAAAAGTGGAAATACAATTTAAAATGGCAGATGCCAGTTTTGTTATTCTACTTTTCTAAAATTAAATTAATATACAAGAAAAAAGGATACTACCAGGGAATATACGGGACTACGAAATGGAAAACGATAAGCACTAAACCCTAACTTGATATGATGTCAACGTCTTCCTGTACATAAAAATCCAAATTTCATTAAAAAGAAATTAGCAGATTTTCTTAAACTAACGTTTCTTCTCCTTTTCTCCTTATTTTCATTCTCGAATTGGATCTCAGAGATATTAGCAGAGACAGGACAGGGAAAATAAAAACGAAGGAACAAGAAACACCTAATTTTGTTTTGTCGCCGAAAACATATCAATTAACATCATCCAATAATCTCAGAAACAAAATTTAAGAGATAGAAATAAAACCAAGGAATCAAAACTGCTCTTTTATTTGTCTTATTGCTGAAAGAACCAAGAAATCAGTCGAAAATTGACAAGTTGATTCACTAGCTAGATAAAAGAATAATGGAGTTGAGAAGAAATGTAAGAAAAGACAAAATTATTCAACATAAACTTATTTTATTTTCACTAGTTCTTTTTATTCTCATCATCCTTTCTCCCATATTTCCTGTTACTACAAAATAGCATCCGCAAGTAGACAGAAATGAATACGATCAAGGTCTCTAAACCTAAACATCAAACATGATTTCTAAACACACATATTGCGTCCTGTCTTAGTTTCCTTTGATCCTACCTACAGCAAGCCATACTGTAACGATGATTGATCCACCGCCACATCGCCATTGCTACCATCACAAATCTTGCCTGACAGAAAAAAAAAAAAGTAAATCAATAAAATCAGAATCAAAATAGAGAAACAAGAAAATAAAGCAGAAACAGGAGGCGATGACAGCTACCTTGAGTGTTAGAAAAGGCATCCCAAATGCTAGGGCCTCCTGTTGCCCTCCTCGGAGGCTCCTTCCACTTGTAGGCAGAGGTGGCGACGCCGAAGACGGTCGGGAGGAAGTCGCTGCGACTCACACTTCCACTAACACTCGGCCTTCGCCACGACGGTGAAAATGGCCATGACGCGACGCGATGGTGACTGGTGAGTGCGGCCGTCGCTGAGGGATATTTTAAGGAGGGCAGGGGACGGAGATTAATAAAACATTAATTGAAAACCAATTATGGTAAGAATAAGATTTAATTGAAAAACCGCTTTGATTTTAAATACTAAAAAAGCAACGTTTTTATATAACCAAACAAAAATAATACTGATTTGAGAAAATCGACCATTCCGCTTATTCACGATAGCGATAAACTCCATTTGCATTGAAATCGGACTTCTAGCCCATTTCTTGGTTTCACTTACTTCTATATTTATTTTAAACTTCTATATTTATTTTAAAAATAATATTCTAAATACAAGAATGATTAAAAGCAAAATATTATGAATAAAGTCTATTTTCGAATATAAGTAATAAGATACATTAAATTAAATAAAAACTAAACTATAAAAAAAATTATTCTATTAAACGCCAAATTATTTCAAAACTCTTCTTTTGAAAAAATTATACAAAAAGCTTAACTTTTTACAAAATTATTTAGGTTTTTAAATTTATATATTGAATAACAGAAAATGAAAATCAAATAAAATAATAAGTACTAATACCAAATTTTTAATTAAAAATTTAAGATAAAATCATTTTAAACATTTTGGAATATCAACATCTTAAAATTCTAAGAGCTAGAATTATGGCAGTAAAATATAATGATTTTTTAAACTTATAAATTGTATGGGGAGTTTTTGACATATTTAGTTTTTTTGAGAAAAAAATTACTAAAATAATTTAAAAATTAAATTAATTTAAAAAATTAGTGTGTGAAATTACCAATATCGAATCAATAATCGCACATTAACTTACAAAAATTTTTAAACATTTATACGTCATGCTGATCATTACATTAACTTAAAAAAAATTTCAATGCCGTAGCCAATGACTAAGACATTACCGTTCACGCACTAGTTTGGACATATTTTCATTTCCAAACTATTTTAGTAATTTATTTTTCTAAAAAACCTAAATATTGTTAATAAACAATAGTTTTAAAAAATGTATTGTCTCGCATGGAAAAAGACAATCTATATTAGGTTTATATAATAAAATTCAATTATGGGCTTGTACATAATTTGAGAAGAGGGAAGTCTTTGCGCACAAAAGAAATTGGGCGAAAGCCTGATTTCAGTGCAAATCAATGAACTTTCCTACTCTGGGAATGAATAAACCCTGGACACATTCTGTTTTTTTATTTTTAATTCAAATTGTAACAATTAATTTTGTATTTAATCCATAACATTTTTTTAATTCAAATTCTAACAATTAATTTTGCATTTAATCCATAATGTTTTTTTTTATTTTAATTACTAACCATAACGTTTTTTTATTTTTACCCAAATTGTAATACTAATTTTGCATTTAATGCATAACCTTTTATTATTTTAATTAAAATTCTAACAATTAATTTTGCATTTAATATGTTTTTTGATATTTTGCATTTAATCCATAATGTTTTTTTATTTTTAATTCATTTAATCCATAACCTTTTTTATTTTTAATTCAAATTCTAACCATTAATTTTACATTTAATTTTACAAATCGCATTTTAATTAAATTTTATTTTTCATGGCCAATGACTATAAGCTTACCTATAAATTCAAATGAATTTTAAGATTGAAAAACACTTTTCTTTTTTCCACCAAGAATTTGGGATAATCAAGCCATCTCTATTTTCCAAATTTAGAGTTCATATTCTACTCTTAAGAACAGTTGTAGAACAATGGTTTATACAATTATATTATTTTTCTATATATTACCCTCCGTTTTAAAGGTATACCATCGGTTTTTTTAGTCTCCATATTCCTACATCTTCTCCTATTTTTTGTTGTTGTTTTCGTTGGTTTCGTTCTTCTATATACTGGTAGTTTTTCATATTCTTAATTTAATTGATTTCCATATTGTGATGAAGAAGAATAAGACAGCTTCAAGTTCTGTCTTCCAATAAAGCGAGGACATGTGTTATGGGCTCCCCGTACACACCCCTTGATTAATGAGACCCCTAGTTCCATTTTCAAAAGCCTTTATTTACGAGAAATGAAAGGTTATTCATTCACAAACATTGAGTTTTTCAGTTATCAATTGATCGCTTCATTAGGCAAGTGGACGGACGTTTCAAAAGCAGATCACAACAATGTCTCCCATTCCCAAATTAAGACAAATAACAATTATCAGGCTCACTCAAAAGCATGATGATTTTCAAAAAGTAAGATAAGGCTTACTCGAAAGCTGATAAGGCTAACTCAAAAGGAGATTCTTTGTCTCCTATTTTCAAAAGCAATCACGTGAAATACTGTTCGGATTTCAAAATTTATTTTCAAATCCAATGATTTGGTTGTCAATTCACAAATTTCTATAAATCGAGGATTTCTTTTGAGTGATTCCCTTTTCTCAGATTTCCAAACTTGTAAGTTCCAAGTTTCAAATAAAATTTCTTTGCTTCAAATATCCATTTTTATCTTATTTTGAAAAAATATCCTCATTATTTTCTAAAAATAACTCATTCTTTTCAAAAACATATGTAAACACATCAAATGGAAAAAAAAAACCTAAAAAATCAAACCAATTGAAAAACCAAACCAAAACCAAATTGAAAAATAGGTTAAAACCAAACAAAGCGGTTTGTTTCGATTTAGGTTTCGATTAACAAAAATAGTTCGGACATTATTTTGGTTTTTAAATTATTTGAGTATTTTTTTTTATAAAAAAAATTAAATATGTCCGTAAGCCCTTGTAAAGAACTCCAATGCAAGTTAATAAAATGGTAATACGCTTAAATGCCATTTCAACCTCGAACAAAGGTTTTCGCACCCCCTTAACATTTTTGTCTAATGGTAGGTGCCAAAATGGGGTGCCATTTTAATAATTAAATATTTTTTCATTAGAAAATATAATTAAACTTAATGGTTATATTTTAATGGGTATATTTTTCATAACGATCGTAATTTAACGGATATATTTGTATAGTAACAATTTCAAATTTCAAATTTCAAATTTCAAATTTCAACATAATAAATAATGACTACAAATTAAAAATAATAGCAACATAATAAATAACACCAAAAATTAAAACCCCGCTTTTCATAACCTCTATCTTCAAAGTTATTCCAATATAAGCTGCATAAATCGGGTCCATGCCCGTAGTATCGCTTCCATGATTTTCATCTCATTTCTCAGATTCAATCTCCTTGCACCTGCCTTTCTTCAATTTCTAACTGTTTACGATGTTGCTCCAATGCTATCTCCGTTGACATAAATTTTGTCTTGTCCTCAACTTTTGTCGCTCCAATTTCCATTCTTTCATTCCAGCTGGGTGATAATCTAGTGATCTTTCAAATACTCCATTGTTTCTCTTTGTTTTTAAGTTGTTTCTTCGGGTTCTTCGCCTAATACTTATCGTATACTTGTTTTAATTTGCGCTCAGCGTTGTCATCCCCTAAATATGGAGTTGAAATTTGTGGATTCAAATATGAGTTGATTCAGCAGATCACTAGCTTTCTGAATGCTTGCTCTCTTATTGTCGGGTCAAATTACCATTCCATTTCCGCTCCATTTTCAATATATTCCCAACAATGTCAGATCGAAATGGTTTTCAATAATATTAGCAAACATTTCTTTCGCTTCATCAACCTCGATAAACATATGAAATTATTCAGCTAATAGTTCAAATATCAAATAATACTAGTTGTCTAATTTAAAAGTTTATATCTTATAATATTTTGCCTTATGTGTCCACTTTGTCTTGAGTCTTTCAATTTGACTATAAAAACTACAAATTTGTCAGATTTTGCATTTATATCACCCAACGACTTTTAATAGAAGATTGAGAACGCTCTTCTTGATTGCCTCCATGAAGTTCTAAGTATTGCAAGATTCTTTGCCAAAATGCACCACCTTGTTGTTCATTCCCAGTAATTGCATCTTTGCTCGTATTAAGCCACGCAGACACAATTAATTTATCTTCTTCTACAGAGAAGTTCTTTGTCCTTTGCGATTTTCTCAATCTTGGAACTACTTCATTTTGCAAATGACTGGCATTACTCGCGATTACCTCCGAATAGTATCATTATATAAACTCCAAGGTCGCTCTCATAAGCAACCAGCTAAAGAACCATCATATCAGTAAATCCATCTACAAAAAAAAAAATTATAATCAATTTAAAAAATGAGCAATTTATAACGTATCCAAATAAATCTATCAATTATAAAATTTATAATCAATTTAAATAATAAGCAATTTATCAATTAAAAAATTGCAAATTTATAAATTTAAATTTAAAAATTCAATTTGTCATCCTAAAAGAATGAGCAATTTATCAATTAAAAAAATTATAATCAAATTTTGAATGATAATGTATAACATATACAAATCAATTCCACAATTATAAAATTTAAAATCAATTTAAAGAATTGTTAAATTTATTAATTAAAAAATTATCAATTTATCAATTTAAATTTAAAAATCAATTTGTCAATTTAAAGAATGAGCAATTTATGAATTAAAAATTATAATCACTCTTAAAATAAGCAATTTATAAAATATCATTAAAGAATTAATGAATGTAAAGAATTAATAAAATAACAATTTTGATTTAAAAATCAAAATTTCATAAGTTCTCCTACCCGTACACTTCTCCTTCTTCTTCCTCTTCCCTTCCTCTTCCCCTGTTTCTTCTTCTTCCTCCCAACGACGCTCACCGTGACAACGAGTTCGATTTCTCACGTATTAATGCCGACCAGCTTGATTCAGTGGGAAGCTGAGATTCGAAAAGCTAGGTTTTTCACAAGCACCAAAAGGCAAGGATTTTCGGTTTGTAATTTTCCCTTTCTCGGTCTGTAATTTTATAAGGTTTCAAATGGAATATAGCCGTTGAGAGCCGTTGTCCAAAACAGTGGCATCAACGGCTATTTTGCATCCCCAATCTTCTCTCTCCAAAGGTGCCAAATATGGCACCCCATAAACTCGGATGGCATTTTGCCACCTCCGATGCACTCTCCGTTAGAGCTTCAATTTTTACCGCTGGGTGCCATTTTAGCGCTTAGAAGATACACTTCGATAGCAACCTGAGTTGTTTTAGCAATTATAGGTAAGGGAACAGAGGGTACATTTATGAATTATGATAGACAATGGCGAAATTGTGACGTTAATTAATATTTAAAATAAAGTAAAGAGTAGTTGTAGCTTTTTTCGAGAAACACGTGAAGTACTAAAATATTTACGAGAAGACAACTGCAATATGCATGCCAACAATTAAAAATAATTTTTTCCATACCCACTACTAGGTCTAAGGGCCGCTTGGTCTAGGTTACAAAACGGTATAAACTTATGTATCATATTGAAACCAATAGGACATTATCCAGACGATAAAGTCTTAAAATTTTTATGAGAATATCAGGGTGTCTTCTCAAATACTTGTTTTAGGATGACCCGTCTAGGATTTCAACGTCCTAACCGATCATCCTACCATATATGGAAAGTTCAAGATATGTTTACATGAAAACGAAAAATACGCAAAAGAAATATTTATCAGCAGATATCCCAGTTTCTAAATCCCTTATTTATCGAAAGATTAATCCCTGATAACAATCAATTTGCATTCCCTTGAAAGTACTACGTTTGTGAGTTGAATGCTAGATTTGTCAAATAGCAATGTAGTATAGCATTTGAATACCTCATGACACTATACATTTCACTATTTAGATAACCATATTCCTAAACCAGGTCAATGGGTATAAATAGCTACTTTTAGGATTTGATTCTCTTTAAGATTTGGTTATTTTTCCTAAACCAGTACTTCACAACCATTTCTTAAGACCGAAAACTGTTTGCCCCCATATACAGGATAATACAAGCATTTTGTAATGCAATTGGTACCTCAATCTGCAATTCATTATAATGCTCTATCTCCTTGATTAGAATCTAAGCAAACACGAGGATCATGATTATTCTGCCAAATTGAGATGAAACATCTAAACATTAAACTAATAGATCAGTAGGTGCTCTTACAAAGGTCAGAACATCACCAGTGATTTATCGGAGTGATATTTAAAGTTCATTAGTTCTAACAATATCGCTAGCATACCTCAAGTTATCGTATTTACACTCTTAAATGTAGAGCACATATATAACTCTTTCGAGTATAAAATATCGATATCCACAACATTTCTTATAAGAATAACATCATTGTATAAATTCAAATTTTCAAACCCATGTAATAAACTATAAATCAAAGAAATCTTAAATTGTTAAAAATTAATCCCCACTCCTGTAGTGTGTTTACGTTTCATTATTGAATTATAATTATCACAAATCAAGCAACAAGTAAGAAAAATAAGGAAATAAATCAAGAGATAAAGAGTGAGAGAAAAAATCGTGATTTGAACTTCAATATTTGTCTCAACAATAATGAAATCTGAATATTTGAATACAATACCGAAATCTCTTTAATACAAATAAAAATCAGTTCTAAAACTACTATGATATATATATATATATATATATATATATATATATATATATATATATATATATATATATATAATATAAATTTACTGTGTGAGTTTTCACTTCTCTCATTTCTTTATATGTGGCTTTAATGCGCTTTTCCATCAAACTAAACTTTTACCTTAGTACTCATTTTGTATAATCCATCAAAATGGCTTTTCGCCTTTAAGTTATGTTATTCCTAACAGGGTAACATAAGGTTAGCTACCAAAACTATATCCATAACATGATATAGTTTGTCTAGTATCTGGGGAGTCAATTCCTAACTCCCTCAACGCGCTATCACATGTTCGTAATCAAATTTTCAAAAGTCATTTTAATTTTAAAAGAAATTCTTAATCGGTTGATTGACTTTACTCTCTTTCTCTCTCTCCTTTGATTTAAATATCTGCTTTTAAATAAAATAATTCAAAAATTCAAAAAGTATAAAAATATAATGTAAATTATTAGAAATATATTTACACTTAAGTGAGCTAAAAAATTTAATAAAATAAGCTTTTTTATCACTACAACAAAAAATAGATTCAATGGCGCTTCAATCCTTGGCACTTTTAGAAAGTGTCAAGATTCAAAAGAAAAAGAGAATTAAAGGGATTTGATGGCACTTATTAATGCTTATTTTTATGAAATGTCATAGATTTAATTTATGCATTTGACCAATCTTGTCACTTTTAAAAATGTCATTCTCTTTCCTTCCATAAATAAATTCAAAAGAAAAAGAGAATTAAAGGAATTGATGGCACAATTGATGTTGACGCTTTTTAAATGTCATAGATTTGACTTTATGCATTTGACCAATCTTGTCACTTTTAAAAATGTCATTCTCTTTCCTTCCATAAATAAGTTTGTTTTTTACTTTAGACTGGGGAAACTCTTGCAACCCGATTGTGCCAGAAAAGTCACAAACAACACAAAGGCTAAATGGTACTCTTCTTTTCATTCTTCCGATTGAATCACTGAAAGTTCCCGTTAAATCAATTCATTCTTGCATTATTAATCCGTAGTCTTCTTCTCAGGGCTTGTACATGATGAATCCAACTTTCAATGTTCCTACCCATGAGCACCCCAAACTGTAAGAAAATGGACTATATTTACGATTCAAACATTGATTTTGTTAGTGGAGGACCTTGAGACTTCTTTGATGGTTTTATAAATGAGGAGTCTAATTTTTAATGTCTCTTTCCTTGTCTCCTTCTAATCAGGTAGTTTACATTGCCGGGTTAGGTTTCAATGAGTCCCATGGTGCTTTAAAAGCTCTTCCCCAAAATCTCTATTCAGTTTGAGAAAGTTCAGTTGTAAAGGTAAAACTTTTGGTTTTTTCCCTCCATTTTAATAATAGAAAGACGTATTATGTTTGTTTGCCTATTTGAAGTGTCGGATTTTGCATCTTACGCAACCAAAATGTAAGATAGGTGATAATTTCGCACCCTTGATTGAATGGATTCTCTTACTTCTTCAAACAATAATTTTTTTTTTCTAGGAGGATGGTTTGGTTCTATGGGTTATTTCACACACTTACTATCAAAAAATGGGAAAATCTTCCTATTTATTTAAGCAACTTTTGCTTACTCAAATATGGATGATTATATTGTTCTAGGGGTGGGCTCTACTTTTAAAAAGGTTAGAAGAGTTTAATAACAAGATTATATTTTTTTGTAGTTAATGGGTTGAGTTTGTGCTTGTAAGTTCGCTAGTTTGGTTTGAAGGAAGAAGGCAAAGTGGGAGCTAAGTTCGAGCAATTCTCATATCCTAATCACATCGCTGCTTAAAAAATTTGATTCCAAATTTTCTACTTATTGAAGCCATGTCAATCTTTTCACATGTCAACAAAATAAAAGAAAATAATTCTGGGTTGGGAAAGGAGGCAAATAAGGCAAAAATAATTCTTAAGTTGGGAAAGGAGGTCAAATAAGGCAAAGTGGAGGGCCAAGGATTTCTCCTCTGTTTTTCAGACTGTGAATGCACGGAAAAAAGGAGGCTATAATTCCTAAAAATGTGCTCTATAGTAATGCCATTTCAAAATCAATTAGCCTAAGGACCTAGAGACACTCCATTGTCATATCTATAAATTCAGTCTAGCCTACGCTTGTTTATTTTATGCTTGATATCATAAAGAAAGTCAAAATATTTCAAAATATTTGCTTATTTTCCTTCAAGAATATTTTATAATTAGGTAAATTAATATTCAATTTAATAAATACTTTTACTTTCTTTTTGAAGTTTGAATAGAATATTACTATCTTCCTCAAAAGAAAAAAAGAAAAGAAGAATATTATTATCAAATGAGAAATGTACTCTTATATACCCAAGGAATATTGATTATGGAAATGAGAAATTAAAATAAAGTATTTATAAAAATAAGCTACACAAATATGATATTACTATCAAAAAGAGAATATATACGTTATATACTTTATATACATGGGAATATTGATTATGAAAATAAGAAATTAAGCAAAAGTATTTGTTAAAATAAGCTACACAAATAAGGAAATAATGATCAGGGGCCGGTGAAACATATAAAATTTTAAGTAGCTGTAATTAAATAAAATATCACGTTCCCACCCCTACCAATTCGACGATAGGTAGTCCCACCACAAATATATAAAGACGTCCTCGCTCCCTTTCTTTCGCCTCAAGAGAGCCTCTCAACCTGCACCAGTATGGGACATATTGAAACGGTGAGCACTCACTACCAACTCCAGCCACTGCACTCTAAATGGTAGTGAGATTTTATCAGGTCTCACACTTCGTGATCACGGTGTCGCCAGTACATCATGCCGACCACGGGGGCAGTTCAGTGGGTCCCACTCACACACATACCTTCTGCATGCTTCGTCAGAGCTGACGATCAGGTCGAGAGTCCAATGGGGATATCTCACTACCAACCCAGCTACTAGCTCACAGCAGAGATGCTCCCATTGGACCCAAGCCCCCGGTCTCCGCCAGCCCCTACGGGTGCGAAAGAAATGCCCAGTGGAGGCGATGATATTCCCGCAGCACCCACCATGGCACCCAATACATTTGAGCACACTTACAAATACACCAAGGCACCCCGTGGTCACGAAGGGTGTGGACCCCACAATAAAAGGCGCCTTTTATCTTTTATTGTAAAACCCCAACCTTATTGAATGTTATAATAATAGTTTTTGAAATGATTAGAGGTCCAATGATAGAAACGAGGGTAGATTAGAATTTAGAATGCTCCTGACGCTATTCGACATGAAGTGAATTTTCGAAAATCAGAATCAACGCCTAATGAATAATGATTTTTCTATTATATCCGAATGAGGGTTTGCAAAGGAATTGGTAAGAAATTTCAGCCTTATGACTTTAAACCGATATTTACAAGAGATCAGAGTATTTATGAATAGTGATTTCCTGGACCGAAATTTGGAGTCATAATAAATTTTTCTTAAATTGAGCTTAAAATACTTAAAAGGTCTCTGAATAAACTACAAAGACTAACGAAATCGGAATAAAGTGAAACGGAGTCCGCTTTGGATAGTTTCCAGTGATCCGAACGTAATTCTGGGTAATAATACGCTTATCATTCTGATTACCGATTTTAATGATTTTAAATTCGATTTGATTTCAAGAGCTCGAAATTCAATGTGAAGGATTTAGTTAAAAATATTTTTATGTTCAAATTTAAATATAGATTTACCATAGAATATTTTGACATATAATCGATATAAAAGCAAAGATAAGGTGAAACCGAGATAAAAGTCGCTATATGAGATATTTTATTATGAGAGCCAATTAAAACTTTTCTTAATGACTAAGTTATGAATAAAGAATAGGTTAATGGATTTGTGATTCATTAGAATGGACCAATGAGCTTATTTGGTTCAAAGGTAATTTTGCAAGTATGAAAGGGCAATTTTAAGAGTTAGTCAAAATATAATTTAAGAGGTTAAGTTGTCTCAAAAAGGAGGAGAACCTGTGAGGGAGAGAAAAGGAGGGAAGAAAAGAGAGAAAGAAAAGGAGAGAAGGGGAAGTGCAAAAAGTGAAGGGCCAAGATGAGATGTGATTTTTCTCCTGTCATTCAAGCTCTTCAAGTGATCTACAAGTGGAATCAAGAGAGAGGAGCCAAGGAAAACCAAAACAAGTAAGTTTTTAATGGTGGGAAAAGTTGATTTTTATGTTTTTCTATACCTAATGATTTGATTTTCTTGTATGGATGTTAAATTAGGCATTTAGGTTGAATGATGATGATTTTGAGATAAATTGAGAAAGCCATGGATTAGATTAGGGTTTGACAAATCAAGAGTAATGGTTAGGGTTTGATAATGCATTGTGTATGATATGTTGAAATTGGTTAGGGATTTATGAAATTGAGGTATAATGCATGGGAATTGGTTAGAAAAGAAATGAATTGAGGGCATAAAGATCATGTTGTAAAGTAAAGGGAATGCAAAATTCCTGTAAAACCCTTGTTTGTATTTCATTATAGATTACGTTAGGAATTTATCCAAATGAATTGATTCCAATTGGTAAAGAATCATAAGAGATAGGGCTAAATTTATAGAAGGGACCAAGAGCCAAATGTAGCTCTAAGGCTCCCAAATACGGATCATAAGGTGAGCTCGTAACTCACTGATTTTGCTATGTTTTGGGTATGGTTGCAGTGTTTTGGCTATATGGAGTTGCACTCATCCAAATTGAGTGATTCAAAATTTCTGGGTAAAATAGGACTTAGGGAAAATTCTATCTAAAGGAAGTTCACAAATTGTAAACTTAAAGTGCTCCAGAAAATGGTTCAAAGTGGTTATGTGCAGATTTTGTTCTGCCAAACTGAGTATTTGCCAGCAGATTGTGCTATATGGTTGAGGCTTTAGAGACGGAATTTTAAATTGAAAATTTAAAGATGTTATTTGATATATCAAGAACCGATCTGGAGAGTTTGCAAATTTGAAGACTATTTGAATAATTTTGAGTCATAAAGTCTATAGGGTATGGTTAAAAAGGCCAAATGAATGAGTTTTTAGTGCTTAAGGGTACTTGTCTATTTGGTCTTTAAATGAATGTGTATGGTGGATTAAAATGGAAGTTATGATTAATGTATAGTTGTGATTTTGGAAGGTGAAAAGTGATGTGATCGACGGAACGTGAACTCAACGAAGAATGAATCGAAGAATCATGGTTTAAAATGATATTTTGAGAAACGTAGTTTTTAAAAGTGAATGGTTTTAATGTTAAACTGAAAGTTTGAATGTGAAATTTTTGCAAATGTTGGGCAAGATAATAAATGTTTTATAATGCATTGTTTTATCTTGCATCAATGCATATATTTAGTGATGTGTATTAAATATGTATGCATATGTTAAGGTATTATGAAAGTTTAAAAATGTTTAAAGTATGCATATGTGTTTTAATGATAAAGTAAAGGATTTAAATGTATTTATAAATGTATTTTGAAGAAATGTTTTACTGATGGTTACCCTAAACCCCCTATGACTGTTATGACTGATATCGGCCGAAGTACTTTAAGCGTGTAAGGTGTAAGACCCGAGAAATTCCAATGTATGGAATAAGGGCAAAATCGTAATTTTGATTACAAAAAATTGTAATTACGGTTAAAAATCCGTAATTAATTCTCTAGATCTCGGATGACGAACGATTGGGTACCGTTGAATCGCCTCACGAATCTAGTTAGCACGAAATTTGCATTTTTCTCGAGAGACACGGACCCACACGCTTTTCGAGGCATCGCGCCGTGTCGTGAATCTACTGATGACTTAAAAGCCACATATAACATGTACCATGAAAATTACAAGTGGTATAAGTAGAGAAATGATGAAAATGGACTGCCGAGGTAGTCACTGAATATCAAATCAGAAGAGGGACAAACGGTAATTACGGGAAATGATTTAAGCTGAATTGTAAGACTAAATAAATAGTTATGTCTTCTTCTCCAATTAAAGCAAAGTGTGGAAAACGGATTCACACATTTTCCAAAGAGCCACCAATTTTGAGGGTTTTAGAGAGAGAAGCACCTCCTTCTCTAGTTATCTGCGGACGGACCATACGATTTTGTTGCATGAAACGCTCTACGCGCTAGAGCAGCTACGCCGTAATCTCCAATTATAAGGTTTTGACAACCCAGGTGGTGGAATTTCTCCTACTTGAGTTTTTACTCCCATTCGCTTAATGCTTTAAGTACTTGAAATGAGGGGTTGCTTGATCTATTCCAAACCATGGACCGAATTGTTGGAATTTTCTTGGGAATTCTTTTGACCATCCGAGACTGCCCAGAACTGAGGGGCTGTTTGGGTCTCTTTAATTCTGGAATTTTCTCTTTAAATCATGTGCTTGATGTGAATAAATGCCGGGAATGGGTTGTTGGTCGGTCCCAAAACATGGGATCGAATTATGGAAAATATTTTTGGACATTCGTGGTCAGTCCGTGAACCCCAGAAAATCAGTGGGCTGCTTGTGCTGAGATTGTGCTTTTAAATTCTATGTTGGTATGTATGAGACTGGATTAGCTATGGAAATCGGTTTCAAATTAGAACTGATAGGATGAGTGGGCTGCCCGTGGATGTTCCACTCCCTCTGTTTTTGGGGGATCAACTTGAGGTGAGCAGATCATAATTTATTCAATAAAATTATTTGGGTGTTTATAAGATAGTGAAATGGGACGGAAATCGGTTCCACCAAGAGAACCGACGAGCATGGCTGCCCGTGGACAGCTCACTCATCGGGGATCAAAACAGTCCCGAAGTTTGTGTGAAATGGATAAAATCATCCATGTGTTTTGGGCATTTGACTTGTGTGAATTGGAATGACTTGAGTTGGTGTTGTGTAGAAATCAATAGGTTGTATGCTTAATGAGGATTAATATGAGGTCACAATTATATGGAATATAATTGTGTGTGTATAGGCCATTGGGAATAAAATTGTGGGATTTGCTCCAATTATATGGAATATAATTGTGAGCATAGCCATTGAGATGATTATGATCATTAGCCCAAGAGAGCTAATTTTGATGCTTGGAATTGATTAATTACATGACATGATTGTGATTGGATGTTATGCGAATATATTCATGTTGATATGTTTGCATGTGATTAGACTATATTGAACTGGCATACATGCATTCCATATGCACTGGAACATCCTAGGAATATAGGAGTTAGTGCATGGTATAAGTCTAGAGAAGACGCTCAGAGAGTAGTCTAAAATGTAAATCTTCGAGGGTAGTCCAAATCAAATAATATATATCAACCGGTCTAGAGCGGCCCGGCTTGATATTTATTTATCTGAGGGCGCCTAAATCGATAATATATATCAAACTGGGTCGAGCGGCCCTTGATATTTATCCATCTAGAGGGTAGTCCACAAACAAATAATATATATCAATCGCTTCCTGAGCTTACTTCAATTGATATATATTCACCTGAGGGTTGTCCACTAATAAAATAATAATTCTCTATACAAGGCTTAGGCGAGTGTGAGAGAGCCTGAGACTCCTGGATCCTAGTTGGTCATGTAGATATCTTGGCAGGATCATGCATTTGCTTGAATGTTTGTTTAAATTGGAACATTGCACGCACTTAGGTGGTAGCTTCACTTGGGCGATTCTCCCATCGAGCTTAGTCACCCGTCGTGGGATCCCCTTTACTGTGCACAGGAGTTGCGAGACGCCATCCTAGAGACCGTGGATTAGAAGAAAAGTTTATTGTGGCTTCAAGCCGACGATATGTACATGTATTAGAATTTCTAATCTTAATATATGTATTGTTTAAGAGAAAATATTAACTCTTTGAAACTATTGGATATAGTTTGATATATGTTGGAGTTATCAGCTTGATGGGCCCAAGGGCTTTATTGGATATATATATCACATATTGTCATCGGGACAGTTTATACAAAGTTTCTTTGTATTCAGTAGAGCTCCCGCATAAAGGAGACTCATTTCGATTTTCTAAAGTGGCGCCGTAACCCGAATTCTCCACTTGTATTCCGTTGGTCGACAGAAATAATCTGAATTTCGAGTTTTGGGGCGCTGCTACCAGATCGCAGCATAGGTATACGAATACCTATAGGAGCTCTGCTTCAGGTATCCATCACTACAATGGGTATCTGGATGAAGAGCATAGGTATATGGAAACTCATGGATGGAGGATTTGAGCTTAGGCCATAGTTGAGATGAGCATCACCACTAGGTGTGGTTTGATGTCTCTATTTTAGGTATGAGATTACCTAGAAAATCACGATTAAACTAGGATACTACGTGCATGTGTGTATGTGTTTTTGTGTGATTTTGTGAATTAATTGTGAATTATTGTGTGAATATGTGAAAGTTGATGAATGGTGTGTATGCTATGTTGTTTGTGTTAGGAATATGTGTGTTTGTGATTAGTACATGAATGTGTAGAAAACATTTTGAGTTGTACAAAGGTACAAAACTGAAAGAATTGAAAAGAATAAATTTCATAAATTTATTTGGCCTATTAGGTGATGAAAATAATTTTCTAAGTTGAAGAAAATCTGAAGAAATAAATTTTTATAAATTTATTGGATGAGGATTGAAGGAAATGGAGAAAATAAATATTTATAAATTTATTTGAGTGGAGAAAATTTTTTTCAGTGGAAAAACTGGAAAAAGAAAATAAAATTTTTAAATTTATTTGGTTATGAGATGAGAAAAATAATTTCTAGGATTTTACAAGGTGTAAAATTGAAGAAAATAAATTTTTGTAAATTTATTTGAGTGTAAAAGAGAATAGAAAAAAAAAAAAATGATTTTAGTGATTTTTTTATGATTTTTCCAATTGCTGGAAATAATGAAAAAAAAAAATTTAATTAAAGTGAAAAACGAAAAAAAAATTAGTGCGTAAAATTAAGGGCTACGCCTATTTATATTGCAAGATCAGATGGTGCGGGCTTGGCCGCAGGGATTTATTGCAATACAAAATTTGTATCAGCATCAAGGACAAGGTAGTTGGCAGCGCTGGGCGCGCAGTACGGCGTGGCGCAAGGCGGGCGCGCGTAGCGCCAGAGCGCCGCACGGGCGCTGGCGCAGTGCGCGGCCGGGCGTGGCTGGGCGCGTAAGGCGGCGCGGCGGCGACGTGCGCAGGCGTGGCGCAGAAGGCAGGCAGGCGCCGGGGCGCTACGGCGAAGCGGCAAGGCTGCAGGGGCGCGCGGCAGCGGACACGCGCTGCAAAGTGGGCCAAGACGGCGCGCTGGCAGCAGGCGTGGGCGCGCTGGCGCGCCGGTCATACTCGGGCGCTCAATGCTCGCAAAGGTAACCTGGCACTACCACTTTCGATCCGTTTTGACTCGTTCTTTTTCTCAGTCACCAAATGAACACTGCTCATCAACAGAAATAAAATTTTTCAAAAAAAAAAAAAAAAAAAAAAAAGTTTATTAAATTCAAATAAAATCAAATAAATTTTGATAAAATTTAAAATAAAATTTTCAAAAATAAAATTTTTGAAAATAAAATTTTGTTGAAAACAATATTTTAAATTAAATGATCAAGGTGGAGTACACCGAAGTTATGTGTATGATTAGTGTCTCATCGTGCTTTTATGCCTGTAGATAATCGTATTGGGTTTAACTACCATTTGAAATGGTGATCACATGTAGTTGCGCATTTAAATTATATGCATGGTGTAATGCGATAGAAAAATGGTGAATGCTAAGGTTAGAATTATGACCTTAGGAATTGGTAATTTAAACACAAGAAAAAGTTTAGAACCTTATTGGAAATAAATGAATCGAGTGGTTGAAATTAAGCGCTACTTAGGAAATGAATCTGTTAGTTCAAGGTTGTTGTCTATTAGTAATTGCGATCCGTATTGCTAGTTAGACTAAATGAAAATTACATGAATCGTGTTGCCATTTCTGAATCGTAAATGGCGGTGGAGGTCGAGAGACGAGAGAACGGCCCACTCGGCAATCGGTCAGTACAATCATGTTTGATCGGGCCGATTCTTGTACAAGGTCAGAGGTATTACAAAATAATGCTATAAGACAGCTAGTATAGCATGTAGACAGAAGATCCTCTAGTAACCTCTAGAGGTTTAGGCGTATCATCCTCCGACCTTCACAAGAGGGAGGAGGACCCGATGGTGACATCATCGTTTACGCAGAATTTGTTGGTGAGAGGCTATGAGATTACCGACGCACCTGATTAGACTAGTCGTTTCCACCGAGAACGAGGCCTATATGCTATGGAAATGTGGGCAAGGACCTCAGAGGACCTTAGAGGAGCCAAGCAGACGTGAGTCTCCCTGTGTGGATTAGGGCTAGAATGGGGGTGGATGACATGTCGAGGTTGCGAGTTAGAGATCTCGGGGACTCTACTCACAAAGGGACCCAAGGACTATAGACATGCTCGAGTTCGAGGTCATCCTCGAGGATGGATCACGACACCCATGTGGTCGTCATCGATCAGGAGCTTAGGGAGGATTACCGCCTCACACGCAGACTCCGCATCTCTATGGTATTTCAGGGGCAAGCACGATATTTCTCCCCAGACAAAGATACGAGTCCAAGGCCGTGGGACGCTTAATGGTCTGGGCTAGCGAGCCTTACCTCTAGAGGACACAGGTGAGACTAAACTTAGATCTACTTTGAGTAGTGTGCCAGTTTCAGGATGCTTCCGCATGAGCCACCTCGACTACCTCCGGTGATAGGATATAGACTTCCAGATTGAGTTACACCCCTGTATTTCACCCATCTCTATGACTGCATAGATGGCACCTATTGAGTCATAGAACTCGTGAGTCCGTACCACAGGAGCCATCGGACAAGGGCTTTGGCCAAACCAGCACTTCACCAGCGGGCGCCCGATTCTAAATAAGGGCAGATGAGGGGCAAGACCTTCGACTATGCATTGGCTACTGCATACCGAACAGGTTACGATCCAGACCTGCACCCATTACTTCCAGGATCATGAATTATTTAACCACAGAGGAGCGCGTAGTCTACTCCATGATGCATCTTCTACCGTTACCATCGGGGCCAGACTAAGTCTGGGAAGTAGTTTTGACTTCTACCGAGGTGAGAGTTCGAGACATGTGGTGTTAGCATTAGAGTGTCAACACACCTAGAAAAGGTCGAGGTAGCGATGCGCTGGAAAGACAGTACGTCAATCTTCGAGATAATGAGTTTCGATCAGCCGGGTATTACGAGAGACATGAGAATGGGCCATAAAGTTGTCCATTCGTGAGACAGGATCGTAGGACTTCACCAACGGGATATGGACTCATGGTCGACTCACTCGACCATGGAGAGAAATCGAGGATACTGGAAACACTCTCGATACGAAAGTGTCGTGAGAAGAGGAGGACTGCCTCTCCCTAGTCTCGGTGGAAGAGGTATGCCACTCTCGCTTCAGCGTTAGTTTCCAGGCTAGCCAGATTGAGTACATGGAGTGACGGATCGCCTCTGGCAGGATGTGTGATCCCAAAACTGGGACAACACCCCGTCCCACTGGCGTCAGAGAGGCTCATTCCTCCACACCCTAAGTATGCTGGGGAGGAACTGGGCTAGTTTCGGGAGGTGCTATACAAGCACTTCCAGCAACACGGATAGGCCAGAAGGGCCAAAGTGTGGGTCAAAGTCAGGGATAGATCAGGGTTACGCAGCGGTGGGTTTAGCGACCTAGGTAGACCTATTGCTGCTGATCGTCAGGTTTGATACGAAGCCGACAGCCATCTAATGTCGCATCAGACTCACAAGTTATCATACCCATTAATTATATGATCTAGCTAGAGGTTAAGGCTTTAGAGTAGCTTCAAGATAGATGTTCTTCCCTAGGATGTATGGTGAGAGTCGACCGGGAGATCTAATTATAGAGTGGAAATCTCTCATATTCTACTCATGGTGGACCCTGGATCAAGTGTCAAAGATGGCATTATCAAGGCTTCAAGGCACTCAGAATATCCCGTCGAGCCTGGTGGGTGCACAAGATGGCTTCACTCACCACTCTTGGTGAGTGGGTTGAGTTGGTCTTCTATGACTACGCCAAAAGAAGACTCAAGAAGGAATCGTAGAAATGTAAGAGGCCTATGGTCAAGAGTTGTGACTCAAATGAAAACATTGTAAGACACATATCACGCAAACTTTAGAGTCGAGTGATGTGAGCCTGAGTGACTCAGATTTGATATCCCTTGGAAATTGCATTGGGTGTTGTCAGAAATGGCAAGGGCTCAGAATGGAAGTCATCCTTGACATGGACTAGGTTGATGGTCCATGGATTGTCAATGATTGTGACCTTGAGAGGTTAGCGTTACACACCAAGTGCGGTCAGGTGGGATTATGTGTGCAAGGATTACACTGCAGCTAGGGACATTAACATGTGTCCTGGGTCATAAGGGTAGATGATTAATGCCTTAGAGGAAATTGGCCACACTAACAGCTAATAAAGTGGTGTACTAATGCACTATATGAGAGTCATGATAATGAGGCTGCAGATTTACTGCTATGCTGGATCGAGAGGAGAGAGATCCATCACTGTCCATTCTGTTAAAGACACCTCTGAGAAGGTGAGCTTGATATGATAGCGTATTCTCACGGCTCAGAGCCGACAGAAGAATTATACAGATGTACAACGTCGACCCTTAGGGTTCGAGGTTGGTGATCACGTTTCCTTAAAGGTGAATCCTAAGAGAGGAGTGGTCAGCCCGATAATGAAGCTACTCGCGAGGTTTATCGGGCCTTCGAACACTCGAGAGGATGGGCGTGGTTATGCACCGGTTAGCGTTACCGCCCAGCATGTCAGGTGTCCGAGAGGTATTTCACGTCTCCATACTCCGAGAGTATACTCGAGATCCACTACGAGGTGGATCGGGGATAGATCGAGGTCACACCGATGGGACCTTCTGAGCAGGACCAGATGCATTGTTGATAAATGGTGGATCTAAGTTCATGACGCAAGACTCCGTGAGGGCTAGTGGGAGTGCTATGGCAGCACCGCGGATGGAGGAGTCAACGTGGGGGGCGAGATGATGCGCCACCTATCCCTTCTTGCCAGTATTGAAGGTACGAATTTTAGTCGCTTAAGATTTAAATACCAGTTTATGTGGTAGAGTGCATGTTGCATGTGGATGTGTTCGATAAAGATCAAGCTCAATTTCCTCGACGAAATTCCTTTTAAGGAGGAGAATGTAAGACCTGAGAAATTCCAATGTATGGAATATGGGCAAAATCGCACTTTATCATAAAAATTGTAATTACGCAAGTTAAAATCCGTAATTAATTCTAGATCTCGGATGATTTAAACGGATTGTACCGCTGAAATCGCCTCACGAAATCTAGTTAGCACGCAGTACTTAATTTTCTCGAGATGTTTAATCGACATCGCTTTTTCGAGGCATCGCGCCGTGCCGTGTGAAATCGGTTTTCGATAAGATTTAAAGCCACATATAACATGTACTCATGTACCATGCGGTATAAGTAGAGAAATGATGAAAATGGACGGCTGAGAGCCGAATATCAAATCGAAAGAGAGGGACAAATGGTACTCATGGAGTTGATTTATGACTAGAAGACGAATAGCAAATAGGGTCTTCTTTCCAATTAAAGCAAAGGGGAAAACGTGATTTGAAGCAGATTTTCCAGCAGCCACCAATTTTGAGGGTTTTGAGAGAGAAGCACCTCCTTCTCTCTAGTTATCTGCGGATCCGACCGTCATGGCCACTGAGCAAGAAGTGGAAAACGCCGACGCGGAGTGCGCCACGCGCTTTACTCCCGGAATCATGAAGCCTTGACAACTCCAAGAGGTAGGAATTTCTCCCTACTTGAGTTTTTACTCCCACGGCGTTTTTTTTGATGTTTCAAGAATTGGTGCCGTGAGTGTTGGTTTCGACGTCCCAAACCATGGACCGAATTGTTGGAATTTTCTTGGGAATTCTTTGACCATCCGAGACTGCCCAGAACTGAGAGGGGCCGTTTGGGCTCCCTTTAATTCTGGAATTTTCTCAAATCATGCGCTGATGCTAATAAACGCCGGAATTGCGTTGTCGGGTCGGTCCCAAAACATGATCGACTATAAAATATTTATTATTTGTACTGTCCGTGAACCCCCAGAAAATCAGTGGGCTGTTTGTGCTGAGATTGTGCTTTAAATTCTATGTTGGTATGTATATAATCAGATTAGTTCATGGAAATCGGTTTCCAAAAAATTAGAACCGAGGATAGAGGGGCTGGCCCGTGACAGCCCACTTCCCCTGTTTTGGGGGACTGAATTGTGGTAGTTAAGATCATAATTTATTCAATAAATTATGCTTGGGTGTTTCTTATAAGATAGAAATGGGACAATCAATCACTAAGAGAACCATTTAGGCTAAGGCTGCCCGTGACAGCCCACTTCCCCTATTTGGGACTGTAAAACAGTCCCAGTTTGTGTGAAATGGATAAAAATCATCCATGTGTTTTGGGCATTTGACTTGTGTGAATTGAATGACTTGAGTTGGTGTTGTGTAGAAATCAATAGGTTAATGCTTAATGAGGATTAAGATAGAGGTCACAATTATATGAAATATAATTACAGTGTGTATAGGCCATTGGGAATAAAATTGTGATTTGCTCAATTATATGGAATATAATTGTGAGCATAGGCCATTGGAGATGATTATGATCATTAGCCCAAGAGAGCTAATTTTGATGCTTGGAATTGATTAATTACATGACATGATTGTGTGATTGGATGTTATGCGAATATATTCATGTTGATATGTTTGCATGTGATTAGGACTATATTGAACTCGCATACATGTATTCCATGACCGGAACATCCCAGGAATATAGGAGCAGTGCACATGGTATAAGTCTAGAGAAGATTTGTCTGAGAGTAGTCTAAAATGTACATCTTGGGAGGGTAGTCCAAATCAAATAATATATATCAACCGCTCTGAGCTACCATTTGATATTTATTTATCTGAGGGTACCAATGACATATATCAACCGTCTGTTTTGGCCCAGCTGGATATTTATCCATCTGAGGGTAGTCCATTAAACAAATAATATATACTCAATCGTCTGAGCGTCACCTAACGATATATGACCATCGAGGGTTGTCCACCAACAAAATAACAATTCTCATACAAGGCTTAGGCGAGTGCAGAGAGCCCTTGGTACCCTGATCCGGTGCTGGTCATGTAGACATTCAAGCAGGACTTACTTGCCGAATGTTTGTTTAAATTGGAACATCAGACCGCACTTAGTGGTGGTGAAGCCCAATTTAGGGCGACATTCTCCTTATCGAGCTTTAGCTTCACCTCACGCGGATCTCCCTTTGGCTGCGTACAGGAGCGTATGAGGAGACGGTCAACTGTGAGAGACCGTGGATTAGAAGAAAAGCCGGATTGTGGCTTTGGCTTGACGATATGTACATGTATTAGAATTTCTCTAATCTTAATATATGTATTGTTTAAGAGTAAAAATATTAACTCTTTGGAAACTATTGATATAGTTTGGATATATGTGTCGAAAGACGTTGATGGGCCCAAGTGGCCGATTGATATATATATTGCATATATTGTTGACGTACTGTGTTTATATTGTGTTTTGTATTTGGGTAGAGCTCCCGTACAAAGGAGACTCTCCGTCTGATTTTTTAAAGTGGCGCTGCAACCCGACCTCCACTTGTATTCATGCCGACAGTAGTCAATCTGACCCCGAGTTTTCGGGGGCTCACATAAGGGATTAAGAGGGTAAAGACAGGTTACTAACTCGAGGGAGGAAATAGGTGTCTAGAGTAATATCCTACACGTGATAAAGTACTATGACTGAACCCTATGCAAAGCGTGAGTTTCTCCGCACTTAGTGGTTATGATCGGAATGTGATCGTCCCCACCGTCACATTCTAACCGTTCGTGTTTATTCCCCGGGTTCCATCAAAGAATGAAAGAAAGAAATAAAGAAAGAAAGTTTAAGGCTTAAATGCTTAAAGCATAAACGGATTTTAAATGCATAAGTATTTCGAAAGAAAGATGCATAAATTCTAAAGCATAAATGGATTTTAAATACAAGTATTTATGGAAAGAAAGTTTAAGGCATAAATTCTTAAAGCATAAATGGATTTTTAGAATGCATAAGCATTTATTGAAAAGAAAGCTGAAGGTATAAATGTTTAAAGCATAAACTGGATTTTAATAGTATAGTTATTTATGGAAAGAAAGTTTAAGGCATAAATGTTTAATGTATAAATGGATTTTAATTGTATAAGTATGTATTATTTTGATATGTACCGAAAAATGTTATATAAATGAAAATGTACACTCACCGAGCCTCGTTTAGCCTACTCTTTCATATGTTTCAACAAATATTTTCAGACTCCTAGACAAAAATGCAGAGTACTCCCTCCTCGTGCAAAGGAGTCGAGCTATCGAGGAGACGACGATGTGACCGCATTGAAAATAATTTGCATATTGTAAGGGCGTGAATATTTTGTCATGTTTTGATAAAATTATGCATGGAATTGAAGAAGGTTTAAATGTTTTGATGATTTGAAAGAAATAAATGTATATATATATTGTGTTTGACTGGGGTTGTGGACGAGGAGTCCTAATGCAAAGTTGATGAATTGAAGTTTAGAAGTGTTTTTAAATGTTTTCTAATGGGGGTTTTGTAAATTTGGGAAAGTCCGAAATGTAGGAAACTCCCCGTCGATTTTCCCGGAAAAAAATCTAAGTAAGCCGGAAAAGAAAGAAAAAGAAATTTTAGCACTCGCCTCCGCATTATTTTTAAAAGATATGTGAAGAATCAGAAGGGGTTCCGCCTCCACTGATTTTAATTTATGTTTTAAGGAAAGTTTCTATATCCGCTGGAAGCGAGGTCCCCAAGTTCACGGCGCGCATCCCGGCCTGATCCTTCGCAGTGCTCCCATTTCAATATGTCCCTTGGTCTTGGGTCTCGAGCCTACGAGGCGAAAGAAAAGGGCAAAGCGGGAGTATGTTTCCTAGCAGTTGTGGAGCTGAGGGTTGCGGGTGGGGCCCCTACAAAAAAGGCGCTAATGTAAGGGCCCCACCCCGGCTCCACTCCGATGAGGGTGGTCCCACTCACAAAGTTATCCCCTAGCTCACAGGGGTTTCTTTCGCTCCGTGGGCTCAACCCGGGACCATGAGCTTAGATACTCCATTCGACGTAGCCTCCCACTACCAACTTAAAATTAAATTTTCTTCACTCAACCAAATAAATCATGAATTTATTTTTTTAGTTTATTTGGTTATATGAGAGGAGAAAATATCTCGATTTTACAAGTAGTAAAATTGAAGAAAATGGAAGAAAATAAATTTTATAATTTATTCGAGTGGAGAAAAAATTTTCGTGAAAATCGAAAAGAAAATAAATTTTTATAAATTTATTTGGTTATGAGGTGAGAAAATAATTTTCTAAGGTTTTATATGGTGTAAAATTTAAGAAAAATGGGTTAAATAAGTTTTTAGAAATTTATTTGAGTGTACAAGAAAAAGGGTGTATATTTTTTATGATTTTTCCAAATTGCCGGAAATAATGGAAAAAATATTTATAATGAAAAAGAAGAAAATAAATTTTTAGAAATTTATTTTAGTATTATAGAAAAAATGAAAAAAATAAAATTTTGGAGTGCAACTGCTGGGCATCGCCTAAGCACATTGGGTGAAAAATATATATTTTTTGTATTGCAAGGTTCCAATTGTATTGCAACCTTGGTTGGGTAGGGGTTAGCATTGTATTGCAAGAAATGAGAAATTTGTAATACGGTAAATATGGTAGGCTTGAAGGGCTTGAAGGGATAGAATTAGTCAAGTAATACACTGTTGCATTGTGACATGAGAGGTTGAGGCCAGAGGTGATCAGATGTAATACACAAAATTTGTATTGCAGAAGAAGGCTTGAGGGTTGAGGCTCGTACAGTAAATACAGAATTGTATTGCAAGAGTTGGCTAGTATGGCAATATATTTGATGTAAGACTACCAAGTGTATTGCCATAGGTTAGCTATGGCTACTTAAAATATAACTGTAGGTTGGGTAATTTTATTGCAATACACCTTTGTGTATTGTGAACAAAAAGGATTGGGGGTTGAGAATTGTATTACAATACAATTTTTGTATTGTGACCAACAAGCAGACCGGGTCAACTGTAAATGCGAATAACTGGCCAACTGCGGGGAATGCGAATCTGGCCAACCATGAACATTAAATGTCGACCATTAACTATGAACAAGAATTAAAATTTTTTTTTAAAAAAAAATGAAATGAGATAAAATAAAATAAAGGAGATTCCCGCCCCGATTTTCTAAAGTGGTTTTGTAACCCGACATCCACTTGATTCCGCAGTCGACGGTAGTCAACTGACTTCCTGCCTGGGGGCGCTACACATGGCTAAAAGGAAAATACATGCTAAAAGGAAAATCATGGCCAATAAAATTTTCCTTTTCCCAATGTCATGTCCTTTTCTTATAAATTAGAGAATTAGCTTAATTTCAAATATGATTTAAATTATTTTTCATTAAAAAAATAACAAAAAAGGAATAAAAACCTATAATGCACTAGAATGCATAATGGAGGTTGTAGATCCGACAGAGGAGAATAAAATATTTTTATATTAAGGAATTGAATTGTCTCATATTTGACTTTATATATAGTTAATTAAATGATAATTTTTTGTTTAAATATTTATTTTCCTAAGAATCGTATTTCAACTGTGAGAAATACTTTCATGTTTGATTTCCTTCAAGAAATGTGCAATTGAAATAAATTTAATAACTGTTTATTGATTTATGGATTATTATTATTATTCTTATATTTGTTGTTTAAATATAAAGACAAAGACATCAAATTAATAGTCATCCCGCATGACCCACTTATTATCCTTCAGCCTTAATTCAAACACAACATTTTATTTAAAGTAACATTATCCTTAGTTGGAATATATATAAGAAAAGTTATCCTTGTTGAATGAGTAGATATTATATATATATATATATATATATATATAAAATCATTTTTGTGAAAGATAAACAAAAAATGTTATAATAATAATAATAATAATCATCATCATCATCATTTAGGCTATTATGATACGTTAGATAATAATAAAAATTTCGTTGCCTTATTATTTATTTTAGGACAATTACTATGTGCACTTTAAATTATCAAAATTAATTAATTTCATTCAATTTCCTTCATAGTTTTTTACTCACAGATGGTTACTGTTGTTATCTTAGGCCTTCCCGATGTTATATATTTGAAATAAGCATACTATAGATCGAGTGTAAGTTAATCTTGTAATGATTCGAAAAGTTAATCTTCTAAAATTAATACGATATGTAACTAATTTATACAAACTAAGTACATTGGTGGTTGACACATAGAAATTATATTCCTATATGGGACAGGGAACCACCTAATTTATGATGTTAGAAATGTTAGCATAAAACAAGTAAATATAACTTGATATTATATATGTTAATATTGATATACACTCATGTAATGTATTTATACATCTTTGAATTTACTACTTCCTAGGCAATAAAATATATATATATTTATATATATATATATATATATATATATATATATATATATATATATATATATATATACATATATATATATATATATATATATATGTATACAATTGATTGTTTAAATCTATAAATATCTCAAGATGTTATTCTATATACAGATCTATGTAAAACAAAGTCAAAATGATTGTGAATATAATGTCATCCCTTTTATCTTAAATCCGACATGCTTATAAATATTTTATTAAATTGATTATTGATTATTCTTGAAACAGAAAATAGAGGTTGCTAAACGAATAACATTGACAATGTTGATATGT
The DNA here is from genome assembly GCA_016808115.1 of Tetrastigma voinierianum. NCBI lineage: Eukaryota > Viridiplantae > Streptophyta > Magnoliopsida > Vitales > Vitaceae > Tetrastigma > Tetrastigma voinierianum. Next base: position 208,275 of record JAEQBH010001413.1, on the reverse strand, counting down.
TCTTCCATTTGAAGCTCGATCACTATCGAAGTAATTTGTTCTTTAAAATGGATCGCTCATGGATCTAAGGATAAGGATCGCTAAATACAAGATGGAGTAGAATGCTTTGTTGCATTTGCAATACAAAATTTGAAATAAAACCCATTAAATGTCCATGCTTACAATGGTAATATGATATTCCATACTCCTCAAAAGATTCGAGACCATTTGTTTTCTAGGAATTGATCGCCATCCACACATGGCATCGCACGAGAGGCGTACCAAGTGGCCCACCAACCATAAAGAGCGTAACATTATGATAGACTTTTAATTGGATGATCAACATATACAATAGAAATGGTCTTGGCTGCACATGATGATCGCCAAATGATCCCAATTGTTTGCAAGATACACAAGATGCAAAACCACATTATATCCTGCTGCGTAAACTTTGCAAGTGATCACCGCCAATCAAATTGTAGCTAACTAAAGCACGCTTGGGTGGTCCGATAAGAGCTTTTCGTGAGCTTGCAAATACTGAGACAGGTTGTTTCAACAATGAATTGCCTTTTGTCCATGTATACATGAAGCGAAAAGACATTAAATTCTTTGGGAATGGAATATGAGAAAATACATGCATGCCCAAATGATTTCACTTTATCTAAGGAGTTGAAAGATGCATCCTTATGTCCTACCCGTGACTTCGAGGTGGAAGATGAGTAACACAGAACTAAGAGGAGGAAAGCGAGTTCTCGCGAAAGTAATGTGGTATTTCCTCCACCCCAAAGATTTAGAAGAATGCTCTAACTATCAAAATTGTCAAAAGATTTCATACGGCATGTCAAGAAAGCAATTTCGATGGAAATGTCATCCATCGATTCACCATCAAGGGAAGCAAAGATCATAGATGGCCTGAGTTTTCCTAACCTAGAAAACTTGAGACTTGCCATTTCGCAGATGGCATAAATCCTCACAAGCCATTTAATAGCAAAACATAGTTGTCGCCCATTCTCATGATAATTTATAACCTTCCAAATTATGGTTGTAATGAAAAGAAAATTTATGATGTTATCTTTATTAATTTCTCGTCCACGACAACCTGGTAATGACGTTGATGTCTATTTAGTAATCATTAATAAGACCTAATAACATTGTGGGGAGGTTGGAGTCCAAGTTTACGATGCACATCAACAAGAATTCTTTACATTAAGAGCCGTCATGGACAAATCAATGATTTTCCGCATATGGAAATCCTGTCACAAGGTACAATAGTTGATATTATGGTTGTCCAATATGTGGAGAAGAAACATATTCTTGTAGGTTGTGCATGGAAAAAGAACTCCTTAATGACATGTGACTTACTTCTTCCAAGAAACCATCCATAGGAAACAAAAGAAAGCATTCGATGGAAAACAAGAGTTTCGCTCACCTCCACAAATATTGACTGGTGAGGAAATATTAAAAAAAATCAATGGAATTTGTAATTCTTGGGGGAAAAAAAAGGTTAATCTGTAACTAAATCAACAATACAAAATTGTTGGAAAAGAAGTCCATATTCTTGACTTTAGTATTGGAAATATCTTCATGTTCATTGGCAATTTGGATGTAATGCATATCGAGAAAAATGTCAGAAAGTACTTATCAAATTTTACTCAACATTGCAGGTAAGACAAAGGATGGGCTTAATTTCTAGATCTTTGGTAGAAATGGGCTTAAGGAGAATTGGCACCAAGGCCTGAATCGAAGAGAACATATCTCCTCCCGCATGTTATACACTTTCTACAATGGAAAAAGGTGCTTTGCCAAACACTTTCACAATTGAGCGTCTTTCACGGTATTGTTCCTAACCTTCAAACCTCGTGGTCAATGGAAGATTTGAAACTTTATGGATTAAAATCCCATGACTATCATGCACGATGCAACAATTTTTGCCGCTTTGTTACGTTCTATCTCATTCAAGCATGTGAGGAATGCCACTGTAGATTGGAGTTTCTTTATCGCTGCTCGTAGTAAAGTCGTTGATGTTCCTTCATTAGATGAGTTGGCAAAATGAGATAGTGGTGACATTATGCTTGTTTGAAAAGTACTTCCTACCTTCATTCTTCGATATCATGGTGCATCTTACTGTGCATCTTGTAAGAGAAGTGAGACTTTGTGGACCGGTTTACTTTAGGTGGATGTACCCATTTGAAAGGTTTATGAAAGTGTTAAAAGGCTATGTACGAAATCGTACTAGACCTGAAGGTTGTATTGTTTGAATATATCAAGGTAAGAAGGAATCAGCCTTTGCATGCAGTGCACGATCAATGTGGATGCAATTGGGATTCCTATTAGTGCAAACATTGACCAAAAAGTTTGGCACCAATATTCGAGGTCATACTATGAAGGTTGATTCCAATTTATGGCTTATACATCATTATGTGCTGGTATCACCCCAATCATTCAACCTTATTGAGTAAGCACCACTAACTTTTTGTTTCTTTATTTGTTGTACATATAATATGACTCTAATTATTTAATTATTATATAATGATCACAGAGAGCATATGCAATGGCTAAAGTGAAAACATCCACGCCAATCAAAAAGGCAAAAGTGGTTGCTGGTGGATGAGCATGCACGTATTTCTTTACCTTTCGTTACTTACTAAAAAAGGTACTACAATGGTTTTCTAAGTTTTATATCTTTGGCATTAATGGTAAACATATAAATGATAAACTGAACTTATTTCACAGTTGAAGTTGTAATTGGAAATAATGAACTCAGATCCGAAACCCTTTAAATGGATAGCTGATGGTCCAAGCCATTATGTGATGAAGTATCATGGTTATGTCATCAATGGGTGTCAATATAATACCAAGGAGCAATGATTTACGAGCTACCTAAAATAGTGGAGTTAGTATTGTAGCAACGACCATGCAAATTGCTAGTGCTAAGGATAAAAATCCTATTTTCGGGGAGCTTTGTTTCTATGGAGTTATTACTGAGATTTGGGACCTTGATTATACTATGTCTGTGAATTCCACTCTCTGGCGTGATCGTTGATAATAAGAATGGAATCAGTTGATGATCTCGGGTTAACTCTTATCGACTTTGAGCGGAGTGGTTCTCATAAGTCAGATCCGCTCATATTAGCCTCCCAAGCCAAGAAAGCTTCTATGTACAAGATGGCTTAATCCTAAGATGGTCAATTGTTTCGTCAACCCTCAACAAGACTTCATAAAAAGAGCAAACGATGATGATCCTATGGACATTTTGTTGAACACAATCCACTACATCTTCTTGCCACAAGTTGAATTATTTGATGCAATGGATGACTCGATCAAATTTGTATTCGAGATGATCGTGGAGGGAATCCTGCTGAGAACAACCATATATGTAACCAAACTGTAGCTTGTTATGGTATTGTGAATTGATATGCTACTATAGTTTTTGTAGTGTAAATGTATGCTTACTAGTTACTTTATTTGTCTTTGTTATTAGATGATTGTTATGCTTTAATTTTATTAATGTCGTTGACATTATTCAAAATATTGATGTATTATAGTTTTATGCAAAGCAAATTGGATTAGGTAATGCCTTAAATTAGTTAATTTTATTCTTTAAATTTTTGTTAGATATTTTAGTACTTCTATTTAAACATTATAATTATTTTATGATTGTGTACGGATATGCAATAACAAGATAAAGCAAATACAAGAAAGAGATGTGTAGGGATAAACAAGAAAGACTATGATTATCAAGAATAGAAGCAAAGGAATAAAACTTGCGATAAAGTATAATGTTGATGGTGTTTATACTGTGCATCTCACAAGTTATTTAGGCGTATTGGCATGTACCATGGTGCCAATTAGATATAACACTTGGCACCATGTACCTAAGGAATTGAAGAATAAATTGTGGGACTCCATTGAGGTAAACTAGTATTTTTTTTTCTATCTATAACGTTTTCTAATTCTATTTGCAAAATTTTTAACAACTAATAGCTATGTTTCGTACTTCTAGGCTGCATTTACATTGGATTGTAAAAGTAGAAGGAATTGTATGAAATCAATGGGCAGGTGCTTTAGATCATTCAAAAACATGTTGACTGCAAAGTATATCATTCCTTTCAAAGACCAACTAGAGATTCTTAAAAAACCACAGTTGAATCAGTTTTATTGAGAGATGAAGATTGGACAATTTTTGTCAAGAAAGATTGTCTCAAAGATTTCCAGGTAAATTTCTAATTATTTTCATGTCATATATATATTTTCTTTACTTAATATGAAATAAAATTGTGTTTTAGAAGTTCAAAAGAAGAAGGAAAAAGCATATTTATAATCATCATCTTAGTAGGGATATGCTGGTCTTGAGGAAGAGATGGTAAGTTAAAGATGTTGTTAATTTAAAATTTTTTTATGTTGAAATTGACTAGAGACTCATTATATTACATTTCAATATTTTAAAAGTTGGTAGCAACCGGCTTGACGAAAGTCATTGATAGAAGTGTATTATGGAAGAAAGCAATGGAAAAAGATGGCACTTATGATGAAATTGGTCATTCCGAGTAGTGGAGAAGATTGTATGAGTATAAGTTATGTAACATATATTTCAGTTTACATTAATAACTTATTTATATTAACCAATATGACATTAAATTTTATATCATTGTGTTTAGGATGAATGTTTGCAGCAGTCACAAGAAAGTGATGCGAGTTCAATGGAAATGACATACTTAGAAGCATTGGAACTCCTGAATATAATGGTCAGTGCGAGCTAAAGGAAACGTATACACCACGACAATATTTTCATTCTATGGCGGATCGTGCTGCGGGAATTTATGAAAGAATCTCAAGAGCGACAATCAAGTTTGGGGCAAACATTTTATTCGACTCTCGGATGGTACCCACCCACCTCGTCTTATGTTAGTAGCTCCTAGCATGTTCCAAAAACATATTGTCATTCTGAAATTGTTGAGCAACCAAAAGCGTCGAATAGATGACCCACCTCCTCAATGCTAAGCAAACAAGGTATGTTAGTAATTAATATTCTATAATAAAAATGTGATATATTTCAACTCATGTTATATAGACTTACCTAGTTGAATCATTCCTATATAGAGAGTAATGTTACAATAGATGTTTGTATAATAGAATTATATTAATAAACTCGATAAGTTATAATTAACTCAATTTTGTCTAACTAATTCTTTCCTACTTGGAAATTATCAACTTTAGATGTTGCATATAACTAAACAATATTGTTTCATTTTATAGGTTAGAAAATGTCCAATTGGTGAAGGATCAGGCCGGATTAACCTCATACAGACCGAGGGGACCTCGAGCCTCAACGAGATATAGAAGCTTTCCTTAAAACCATAAATTAAAATCCGTGGAAGCGAGAACCCCTTTACAATTCTTCACATATCTTTTAAGGAAATAATCTCGGAATAGTCTTTAAAAAAAATTCTTTTCTTTTCTTTTCCAACATAGATTTTTCGAGAAAATCGGCGGAAGTTTCCTCACATTTTGGACTTTCCCCAAATTTACAAAACGTGAAAACATTTAAAAACATACAAACTTCAATTCATCAGCTTCATAATAGGACTCCTCGTCCACAACCCAATCAAACACAATATACATATATATACATTTATTTCTTTCAAATCATCAAAACATTTAAACCTTCTTCAATTCCATTGCATAATTTTATCAAAACATGACAAAATATTCACATATACAATATGCAAATTATTTCAATGCGTCACATGCGTCGTCTCCTCGATAGCTCGACTCCTTTGCACGGGAGGTACTCTACGATGCACATGTCTCGAGGTCAAGAAAATATTTGTTGAAACATATGGAAAAGTGAGCTAAGCAGGCTCGGTGAGTGCATTTTCATTATATAACATTTCGGTACATATCAAAATGTACATACTTATACAATTAAAATCCATTTATACATTAAACATTTATGCCTTAAACTTTCTTTCATAAATACTTATACCATTAAAATCAGTTTTATGCTTTAAACATTTATACCTTAAACTTTCTTTCAATAAATACTTATGCATTTAAAATCATTTATGCTTTAGAATTTATACCTTAAACTTCTTTCCATAAATATATGCATTTAAAATCCATTTATGCTTTAAAAATTTATGCCTTAAACTTTCTTTCATAAATACTTATGCATTTTAAAATCCATTTTATGCTTTAAGCATTTATGCCTTAAACTTTCTTCTTTATTTCTTTCTTTCATTCTTTACGATGGAACCCGGGGGAATAAACACACGAGCAGTTTCCGGTCGCGCGGTGAGGGCGATCACATTCGATCATAACCACTCTGTGGAAAAACTCACGCTTGCATAGGTTCAGTCATAGTACTTTATCACGTGTAAGGATATTACTCTAGACACCTATTTCCCTCCCTCGGTTAGTAACCTATAACTTTACCCTCTTAATCCTTACACGCTTAAGTACTTGACGATATCAGTCATACTTAGTCATAGGGGTTTAGGGTAACCATCGGTAAACATTTCTTCAAAATACATTTATAAATACATTTTAAATCCTTTACTTTATCATTAAAACACATATGCATACTTTAAACATTTTAAACTTTCATAATACCTTAACATATGCATACATATTTAATACACATATAAATATATGTTTATTGATGCGAATAAAACAATGCAATATAAAACATTTCCCTTATGCCTTAACATTTATAAAAATTTACATTAAACTTTCCAGTTTTAACATTAAAACCATTCACTTTTAAACTAAATTCTCAAAATATCATTTTCACTCACAGTTCACCGCTCAATCCCGCTTGCTTCCCGTCGAATTCCCGTCTCCCGTCCGATAGTCCTTTTCACCTTTTTCAAGAAAACCACAACTATACATTAATCATAACTTCCATTTCAATCCACCATACACATTCATTTAAAGCCAAATGAACAAATTACCTTAAGCACTAAAAACTCATTCATTTTGGCCAACCTTTTTCCAACCATACCCTATAGACTTTTGACTCAAGAATTATTCAAACAGTCTTCAAAATTTATGAAACTCTCAGATCAGTTCTTGATATATCCAAGTAGCATCTCTTTAAATTTTCAATTTAAAATTCCGTCTCTAAAGCCCTCAACCATATAACACAATCTGCACAACAAATAACTCAGTTTGGCAGAACAGATCTGCACATAGCTCCACTTTGAACCATTTTCTGGGCACTTAAGTTTACAATTTGCATGAACTTCCTTCAGATAAATTTTTCCCCTAGAAGTCTATTTTACCCAGAATTTTGAATCACTCAATTCCGATCTGAAATGAGCAAGTTATGGCCAAAATACCAAAACTGGTCAAAACAGAAATAGGACATTTCCTGTACCGAGACTGCTGCCCAAATTTACCAAATTGTGTTTCTCTTCATTTTCTTTCCTCTAAACACTTAAATCTGATGCATTATACCCATTTCAGCATATCACACAAAAAGTTCAAACCTAACCATTCATTCATGATTTGTCAAAACCTAATCTAATCCATGGCTTTCTCAATTTATCTCAAAATCATCATCATTCAACCTAAATGCCACTAATTTAACATCCATACAAGAAAATCAAATCATTAGGCATGAAACATAAAAATCCAACTTTCCACCATGAAAAACTTACTTATTTCTTGGAGTTTCCCTTGTCTTCTCTCTTCCTTGATTCACTTGGAGCTCACTTGGAAGCTTGAAGAGAATAAAAAATTCACCTCTACCACTTTGCCTACCCTTTCTCCTCCTCTTTCTCCTTTCTTCCTTTCTTTTCTCTCTTTTCTCCTTTCTTTCCTCTCTATACATTGATCCCCTCTTTTGAGCACTTAAATCCCCAAATTTTAGACTTTAAATATTATTCCAAAGTGCCCTTAAGTAACAAAATATGTGGTTTGGTTTAAAGTAGATTACTCTTTTATCCAACTCTCATTTGATCCATTCCCATGAGACCAAAGTCATTTACCCATTATTTAAATCATAACAGCCATTAAGAAAGATTTTGATTAGCTGAGTACAATTAAATATATCTCATTATAGCGAATTTTATCTCGGTTTAGCCTATTCTGCTTTTATATCGATTATATGTCAAAAATATTCTATAATTAGTCTATATTTAAATTTGAACATAAAATATTTTAACTAAATCCTTCACAGTGAATTTCGGGCTGAAATCAGAAATCGGAATTTAAAATCATTAAAACGTGTCCAGGACAATAAGCGTATTATTACCCGAATTACGTTCGGATTACTGGAAACTATCAAGCGGACTCCGTTTCACTTTATTTCGGTTCGTTAGTCTTTATGATTTATTCAGACCTTTTCGTATTTTATTTCCGATTTAGAAAAATTTATTGCTGAGCTCCAAATTTGGTCTGAAATCGCTGTGCTTAAATAAAATTTATCTTACAATATCGGTTCAAAGTCATAGGAACTGAAATTTTCTTAAAAATCCCTTTGCAACCCCTCCATCCGGATAAAATAAGAAAAAATCACTATTCATTAGGGCACCCGGTTACAATTGTCGAAAATTTTCACTTCATGCCCAAATGATGTCAGGCGTTCTAATTCTAATCCCACCCTCGCTTCTATCATTAGACACCTCAAATCGGTTCAATAACTACTATTATAACATTCAATAAGGTTGGGGTTTTACAATCACCCCTCCTTATAAAATTAAATCTCGAAATTTAAATTCTCATGTTGCTTCCTCTCACAGTGATTCATCCACAACACCTACTAAAGGAATCACTTTGTTTCAAAGATCCTAATCATTTCGATCAACAATTTGTACCGGTCTTTCTTCATACGTCAAATCTTCTTTCAATTCAACCGGTTGATCTCTTAACACATGTGAAGAATCTGTCATATACTTTGGAAGCATAGAAATGTAAAAATATATCATGTCACAGCCAGATGGTGGCAACCTCAATCAAGGCGCTACCTCTCAATTATTTTTATAATTTCATAAAGTCCCATATAGAGGACTGCTTCCCTTTCTTTCGAATATCAGCTTACCCTTTCCGGGGTGATATCCTCATAAATACGATCCCCGCTAAAATTCCAAATCTCTCCTTGGGTTATCAACATAACTTTTACATCAATCTTGAGCTATCTTTAATCTATCGCGATAACTAACATTATACGTTGTAGCTGAACAATTTATGAACCTAAAAATTTTCTCTCATATCATCCCAACATAATGGAGTCCTACACTTCCTTCCATATAAGGCCTCATAAAGGCGCCATTTCAATGCTTGCATGATAACTATTGTGTAGGAAAACTCCATTAATGGTAAATATCTTTCCTAACTTCCTTTAAACTCTAACACACAAGCCTTGAGCATAACAGTATGCATGTGGCTCTTCAGTTGGTGTCAGGTGAGTCGTACAATCTCTTTTTTATATACAACTTCGGTAGCTTCTCAACTAAGTCACTGTTTTTCCATAGGTAGGAAATTGGCGATTTCGTCAATCTATCCACAATCCACCTATATCACGTCATAACCACTGCGGCAAAGTGGAAATAAAAAAATCCATCATGATTCTCCCATTTCGCGAGGATCGGAAGGACTATAAGAACCTATAAATCTTTGATGCTCGACCTTAACTTTTGACAAATGAGACATTTAGAAATAAATTCTGCAACATCTTTCTTTATACCCCTCCACCTTTAGTAACTAAGCAGGGTATGATACATTTTAGTGTTTCCACTGATGCATCGCCTGCCTATGTAGAAGAGTGAACCTCTCCCATAATTTATTTCTTTAATCTTCCCACATCTAGTACACATAACACCGTGACCTATCATCACTATACCATATGCGAGTACTAAAAATCCTTTTAGCGCTTGAGACTAAACTTCCCTTTTCAATTTAATCATGATCATTATCTTGAGTCTATAGCTTCCTTACCTTAATACATTAGTACAGGACTAATATCTGTCAATTCTAGTCTCGCACCTAAAGACCTCAATTCCATAAATCTAGGAGGTACATTCTTTAGGTGAGATATGGAACCGTGAGCTTCTACTAAAACATCCGATTACCACATTAACATTTCACTGATGGTACTCAATAGTGCACTCATAATCCTTAATGAGTTCAACCCATCTCCTCTATCTCATATTTAGCATATGTGAATAAATATTACATGTTCTTGTGATGCAGTAAAAATTTACATCACCAGCTCCATATCAATAATGCCTCCATATCCGTAGAGCAAAGACTACAACAGCCAACTCTAGGTTATGTCTCAGATAATTCTGCTCATGCTTTTTCAATTGCCTTAAATCATATGCTATCACATTTTCATGTTGCATTAACTCACCCCCTAAGCTCTGCCTAGAAGCATCACAATATCTTATTATCTCCCTTCTCCCTTACAATGAATTGTAAGAACTAGGGCTAAGGTCAAATTCCTTTTTAGTTCATCGAATCTTTTCTGACATGTCTCTTACCATACAAACTTTTCATCTTTCCTTGTCAATTTAGTCAAAGGATCCACTAACTTTGAAAATCCCTTAACAACCTTCCGATAATACCCTGCTTAACCTAGAAAACTTTGTATCTCTGTCACATTCGTAGGTGGTTTTCAGTTCACAATTTTCTCAATCTTTTGAGGATCAACAGAAACCCCTTCCACTTTAAATCACATGCCTTAGAAGGCAACCTTTGTCTAACGAGAACTAAAATTTACTAAGTTTGGCATACTAGTAAATAGAATTTTGCTTAGATGCTCCTCATGATCTTTACATTCTTGTAATAGATTAAAAATGTCATCAATGAATACTATAACAAGCCCCAGTCTAAATAAGTGAAAGATCACTATTCATAAGATCCATAAAGCGGTGAATATAAGTTAGTCCAACTAGCATGACTAAGAAACTCATAATGCCTATACCGTGTTTTCAAAGTTGTCATAAGACATCCTCTAACCTAATCTTTAATTGATGGTAACTTTGAGCTTAGATCCGACTTTAAGAAATACCCTCGTTCCCTGTATTGATCAAAAGATCATCAATCACGTGTAAATGGGTGTTGATTGCGTATTTCACTTTATTCAACTCTATATAATCAATATACAATCTTAAACTTCATCATCATTTTTTTTTTTACTCGCGAAACTAAGCACTCCCAGGCGAAATGCATTTCTTTCAAGCCTCTCAGCTCATCCATTATACTTTCAATTCTTTCCAATTCTTTCAACTTTAAGGAACCATCATATAAGGTGCCTTAGCAATTAGTTTATGTCTAGGGGTCATTTCAATCTAAAAGTGTATATATATATATATATATATATATATATATATATATATATATATATATATTTATATATACACAGAAGATCCTACGGAAATACATCAAAATTGACTATCGAAAGATATCTTCCATTCAGCTACCATTATCCCTCACCTCAATAGCATAAATGAGTACCTTTGATATAACTTCAGTATTTTACTAGCCCATATATGTCATATTATTGGTAGGTAGTATTTTCAGTAACCAATATAAAGCGACTCTATCTTCATAGAAACTATCGAACCTAACCTCTTTCCATATAACAATCCTTTGTAGCATATGATGTCTAGATAGTAAATCCATTACCCTATTACTAACACATCAAAATGTGGATATCTAATATTATCAAATCACGCCAAAGCTCTAGTACTCCAAATAATCACTATGTTGTAACAATCGACTTTTCCATTACTTTTCACTAGGGTGGCTAAATCCTACATGTTACACATTAAATCATTACTCATCTTGATTTTCTTTTCATTTTCTTTCAACAATTACAATTAACAATTCACTTAATGTATTGATTCACTTAGCTAAATTAAAACCCATGCATTTTCAATTAACCATCTCATTACCCTCTTCAGCACGACCATGCCTTTCGGGATCTCCTATCTTAGTCATAATTTCTTGCCTCCAATTTCCCTTTATCTCAATGGACCTTGTGACTCACGGGGCTGATTAAATGTGTGGCTGCTTTGCTCCCGAGCCATGCGCTCTAAAGGTATCCTATCCTCCTAAATTTCCCGGAGGCGTTGGCGTGTTTGTCTTCTTGGTGGAGGAACATCTGTGAACTCATCAGCCCTTGATTGTTTCTCGGGTGGTGATACTATTCCTCAGAGCTCTCACAGGTGGGTGTATTGTTTTCAGCGGCAGCATTTAAATGAATTCAAGATTTTTCGTATGTCATGTAATGCATATATAGTTTCAAATCACATAAATTTTTTGTTTTTTTTGTTTTTTTGAAGTGCTAAGAAGCATTAAACAGTATATAAAAATAAAAGAATTTTTCAAATCTTTATAACTTGTTTTCAAAACCGCTCGATACCATGTTTGAGGATCAGGCGGGTTCCAACTATCAGCAGACCCGGGGACCTCAGGCCTCAAACAGAGATATAGAAACTTTTCCTTAAAACCATAAATTAAAATCCGTGGAAGCGAACCTTCTGATTAACAGCTCTTTTAAAAATAATCTTGGAGGCAGCATTGCAAAAAAAATTTCTTTTCTTTTCTTTCTGACACTTAGATTTTTCGAGGAAAATGCGACCGAGGAGTTTTCCTCTGTTTTTTCGGACTTTCCCAAATTTACAAAACACGATGAAAACATTTAAAAACACTTCTAAACTTCAATTCATCAACTTCCATATTAGGACTCTCGTCCGAAGCTGATCAAGCACAATATACATATATACATTTTATTTCTTTCAAATCATCAAAACATTTAAACTTCTTCAATTCCATGCATAATTTTTATCAAAACATGACAAAATATTCACATATACAATATACAAATTATTTTCAATGCGGTCACATGCGTCGTCTCCTCGATAGCTGACTCAGCACTTGCAGTGCTACCGATGCACATGTCTCGAGTCACGAAAATATTTGTTGAAACATATGGAAAAAGAGTGAGCTAAATGACTTCGGTGAGTCATATTTTCATTTATATAACATTTTCAGTACATATCAAATAATACATGCCTTACAATTAAAATCCCATTTGCTCACATTCTAAGCATTTATGCGGCAAAGCTTTGCTATAAATACTTATACCATTAAAATGGTTATGCTTTAAACATTTATACCTTAAACTTTCTTTCAATAAATACTTATGCATTTGAATCATTTTATGCTTTAAATTTATGTAAACTTTCTTTCCATAAATACTTATGCATTTAAAATCCATTTTATGCTTTAGAATTTATGCCTTAAACTTTCTTTCCATAAATACTTATAATTTAAAATCCTTTTATGCTTTAGCATTTAGCAAACTTTCTTTCTTTATTTCTTTCTTTCATTCTTTCGATGGAACCCGGGAAATAAACACACCGAACGATTTCAGTGCGACGATGAGGGACAGTCACATTCCGGTCACGCCCACTCATTCTTGGAGAAACTCAGCTTTGCATAGGGTTCAGATACAGCCACTTTATCACGTGTAAGGATATTACTCTAGACACTATTTCCCTCCCTCCAGTTAGTAACCTATGCTTTACCCTCTTAATCGCTTACGCTTAAGTACTTGGCGATGTCGGTCATAACGGTCATAGAAGTTTTAGGGTAACCATCGGTAAAACATTTCTTGAAAATACATTTATAAATACATTCCCAAATCCCTTTACTTTATCATTCTAAAACATATGCATACACTTTAAACATTTTTAAACTTTCATAATACCTGCTGCATACTGCATACATATTTTAATACACATACTCATCATATGCATTAATGCAAGATAAAACAATGCAATATAAAACATTTCCATATGCCTTAACATTTACATAAAAATTTACATTAAACTTTCAGTTTTAACATTAAAACCATTCACTTTTAAAAACTAAATTCTCAAATATCATTTTTTCCTCCCACGAGTTCAGCTCCAATCCACTTGCTTCCCGTCGAATTAAGTTTACGTCAGATAGTCCTTTTCACCTTTTCAAAAAACCACAACTATACATTAATCATAACTTCCATTTCAATCCACCACACATTCATTTTAAAGCCAAATGAACAAATTTACATAGCACTAAAAACTCATTCATTTTAGCCAACCTTTTTCCAACCATACCATAGACTTTTGACTCAAAAATTATTCAAACGGTATTCAAAAGTTATGAAACTCTTCAGATTCAGTTCTTGATATATCAAATAGCATCTCTTTAGAAAATTTACAGTTTGGATAATATATACAGAAGTATAAACTATGTAACTTTGATCGCGACAAACAGCTCCAGTTTTGGCAAACTGGTCTGCAGCATGCTAAACTGAGGCTATGTTTACCTGGGCATAAGGACACAGAAAATTTGCAGACCTGCCAGATGTAGGTTCTAAGTCTATTTTTCACCCAAATTTTGAATCACTCTGTGTTCAAGATCCAGGCCAGGCAAGTTATGGCCAAAATACCAAAACTAGTCCAAAACAGAAAACGAGGACATTTATGTACCGAGACTCTTGTAAAAATTTACAAATTGTGTTTCTCTTCATTTTTCTTTCCTCTAAACATAATCTGATGCATTATACCCATTTCAACATATCACACAAAGTTCAAACCTAACCATTCATTCACTTGATTTGTCAAAACCTAATCTAATCCTTGGCTTTCTCAATTTATCTCAAAATCATCATCCCATTTTCAACCCTAAATGCCACTAATTTAACATCCATACAAAGAAAAATCAAATCATTAGGCATGAAAAACATAAAAATCAACTTTCCCTGTAACACTTGTTTTCTTGGGTTTCCCTTGTCTTCTCTTCCTTGATTCACTTGGAGCTCACTTGAGCTTGAAGAGAATAAAAATTCCACCTCTACCACTTTGCCCTACCCTTTCTCCCTCCTCTTTCTCCTTTCTTCCTTTCTTTTCTCTCTTTTCTCCTTTCTTCTCTCCCTACGTGATCCACTCTTTTGATGACTTGTCACGGAAATTTTAGACTTTAAAATATTAATTCAAATGCCCTTAAGTAACAAAATATCATTGGTTGGTTTTTAAAGTGAACTACTGCACTATCCAAGCTTCTCAAATTGGTCCCATTCCCACTGAGACCAAGTCATTTACCATTATTTAAATCATAACTTAGCCATTAAGAAAGATTTTGATTAGCTAGTACAATTAAATATCTCCGTGCCATGATTTTATCTCGGAGTTTACTTTAATCTTTGCTTTTATATCGATTATATGTGAAAATGAAAATAATTAGTCTATATTTAAATTTGAACATAAAATATTTTAACTAAATCCTTCCGCACGGAGTGAATTTCGAGCTCTTGAAATCAAATCGAATTTAAAATCATTAAAATCGAGTGTCAGGACAATAAGCGGTATTATTACACAGTGATTCGGATTACACTGGAAACCTATCCCAAACGGACTCCGTTTCACTTTATTGATTCCACGTTAGTCTTTATGATTTATTTTAAACCTTTTATTTTAGCTCGATTTCAGAAAAATTTATTTATGAGAGCTCCAAATTTGATGCGGAAATCACTATTCACTTAAATCTCCCATTATCTTCTAAATATCGGTTCAAAGAAAGTCATAGGGCGAAATTTTCTCCATCCTTTACGCCCTCCATAGGATAAAATAAAAATCACTATTCATTTAGGGCACTGGTTACAATTTTCGACAATTTTCACTTCATGCCCAAATGATGTCGGGCGTTCTAAATTCTAATCCCACCCTAAACACATCAGCAGACCTCAAATCAGTTCAATAACTACTATTATAACATTCATTGAGATTTGGGTTTTACAATTGGCCATAAAGGGACAAAAGAAGAAAATGTAGTTGCGATTGGAACAATAGTAGCAGATAATAGAATTGTTAACTTCCCTTGTTCTTTGGCAGGTGCTTCCATGATCGAATGCATTACTTCGTACTTATTCAAGCAATTACCCTTTATTGGAGATGCTATTGATTAGGTGCCGGTAAGGTGGCGAGGATAAACAAAATTCTTATCCGTAGTTCCTCCTACGCCGTAGTCAAGCTCTTGCTTGAGTATAATTAGTCTAAGTCGAACACGAGGATGGGTTTTTCTTCCTAAAAATGGTTAGCATTAGGGCATGAAGGTAAGGCTTTCTATTTGGACTTTTTGGTTGTGTTAAAGCGTAAATGGTTTAAAGCTTGGGAGAATTACCAAAGGCCAAGATGGTAAAAACTAGAAGTTAAAAATGAAGAAATTTACTTTGAAGATTGGTCTAACCCAGTAAGCTAGACGAACACATGTAATCTCAGGTTTATCCTCCCTATTTTGAGTCAACACGGGATCTGGGTTATGGCCCCCTTTTGTTTAAAACCTCTGTTCCTTTATCATTATTTATAGGCTAAGTAAAGACCATCTAAAGAATCACGATTACGCTCTATGACAGCACGAACCTAAAGCATGGAGTATTGGCCAAAACAGTAAAAAGTCAATGTTATATAACCTAATTTGAAGAACACAACATGTAAATCTTTACCTGAGACCCAATGGAGACCATCTAAAGAGCCACAGTACCTGTCACTAAGCATTGGATCTAAAGCATGGAAGTATTGTAGCGAAGGCAATAACATCCCATGTTATGCAGGTGAGTTTTGAAGATAAGGGGCATAAATACACTACCCACGTAGCTTTAGTACATGAGGACGACATGCCTAAACCCCAACGCGAGAGCTAGCTTCCTTCTCTTCCAAGGAAGGAGGCATGGCACTCTCTTGAGTTGTCATCTCGAGAGGTGTGTTTGGCAGCCGGGGAAAGTGAAGAAAGAAAGAGAGAAAGAAAGAAGAAGAAGAAAATAAAAACAAAACTTAAAAAATAAAACAATTTATTTACAAAAAGCGAGTAAATGAAAGAACTACAATCACGAAACTTGTATTCACTTACATCCTCCTCTCTTTAACATTACAAAACATAAGGGTATTTATAAATAACCTCTCAAGGTATGAAATTGCAAAAACCTAATAACTAGGCGAGTTATAGGACAATTGGGTAATAAACCAAGTTTGAAGGCGGTTCGACATTAATTACAAAGCATGGCGAGGCATCGTTAAGCTACGGTGGAGAGAATTTAGCTAACTATCAATTGTGATGTAGAAAATTGGAAATTTATTTAAAGGGGTGTAGTTCGCTAGCCTATGAAATTTCGCTAAACTAAGCGAAATCTTTGTGAGAAGCGCGATAATTTCGTTTAAGAACGATCTTGAAGTGGGCTAGCGAGGGTGCTTCATTACCCTTCAGGTTACTTGACGGAGTTTGCGACAGGTTCTGGGAGTCGCTAAGATTGAATTGATTGCGAGCAGGATTGCGAAAATCCACTGTTCTTTGTTCTGCGTGCCTCGTCCACATCTTCCATTGCATCCTCATTTCCCTCCACTTTTTCGCTGTTTTTCCGCGATTTTGGGCTTGTTGATGGGCGAGACCTTCAAACTTGACCCTCGCTGATTGATCATTTGCATTATTGATTTGAAGCCTAGAAACAAATACCTACAAAACAACCAAAAACATGCTCCAAATGGCATAAGTCATTTGCTAGATAACATGAACACTTCAGTTGGGATATATGATTATGATTAATGATCAAAAAGTACTAAACTATCTAATATAGGGTTCAAGAATTGCACTTTTGAGCACTAATCCACACTGACCGAGAAAGCGTTGCTAGTCCCTTAGCAATGCAAAATAAATTGAGATGCATGTGGTGATTTTTCAAAAAGGTTGTGTTTAAGGTTGTGTACTTATATACAAACTAACATTACTTTAAAGTGAACAATTGGAAATCTGTTTGAAAACCTATATCTGGCAAAATCCATGAAACTTGATTTTTTAAGAACAACAACATTTCCATGATTTCAACTTGGATTTCCACCTAAGTCCCAATGGTTCATTTGTATCTAGATTGGAGTCAATAAAATCTGAAAATTTGTTCCCCTTTGACCTAGCATTGACATGTGGCCTTAAAGCGTTGAACAATTAAGATAGGGCTGGATTTACTACTCTTATATTGTGGGATCTGATGCTTAAAAATCGGGCTTAAGCTGAGTCCGTGTAGCGGAGGTCCCACTTGAACGACTCCCGATAATTAAGGTTTAGGGCATCAAGCCAAAAGGATCAAGACCACTTAACTCCTAAAGGCTTCACCGGACTTATTGACTTGAAAATCAAGCACCTACGATTCGCTAAATTCTACCTATCCACCCATGTACTTGAACACAAAATCGATGACTCCCGACCAATGAAGGCTTAGGGCATCGGGTTTCAAAGACTTCATGCATACACCCCTCGGACCGTGCTCGGGTTTCAAAAACAAAACTTCCACGATTTTATTCTTAACTTTCTTCTTTTCTTTTTCTTTTTCTTTTCCTTTTTGGAAGACAACATTGGTCTTCAATTGTTGGTAACTCGAGGCCAGATTCTAGGTTGTCGACATGCCCTAAGGCCGGTTTCACAAAAGTGGAAGGCATACAAATTTACAACCTATTGAAGCAATCTAGAGTGCGGTGGTGAAATATCATAAAGGAAATTTCCAAAGTTGAGCATCTTTGGGCAGTGGCCCGAACACAAATTGTTTCGAAAGCATGGAGTTTGTTCTAGCATATGGGTGACAAATATGATGATTGATTATCGATTTAAAGCGATTATGATTGTTCAATTTGAAGCGATTCAATTGTTCAATTTGAAGCAATTTAATTATGTAGTTTGAAGAAAAACACATACTTGTACATAGGGGACCTGATAAGCTAATATGCAAAAAGGCTGAATATATATATATAATACGAGTAACTTTTGATATAGCCAAAATGGCTTAATACATGCATATGAGGCCACACGACAACATATCAGCACCTCTTATAGCTAATACAAAAAATCATAATCAAAATTGGCGAGGCGATTGATAAAGGCTGAAACTATACATAAATCAAAAAGACCTAACCACCTCCTTCTTTGTGGTGGTGGTGGTGAAAGCTCACTGCGAATTTCTTTGCCCGACATATCCAAGGAATTTCTGGCCCGGAGCGTGGAGCTTAGAAATCTTGGGGTTCGGGTGCTCCCGAGCCCGAACCCGCGCAGGCTTGACCACTATGCCATGCAATGTAGGCATTTGCCATCTTCTTTGATGTAGTGGCAGAGGCATGTCACGAAGCCACTAGTCTTCTAATGTTTTGCAACCTGTGGCGGTGATGGGAATTGGCCTTGGTGGTGGATGTTTGAGGTTTCGATTGTCTTTGCGGGCATGGGCGATATGAAGGCGAGTCGAAGTCTTCATTTAGCGATAGGTTGGACTTAGCTTTGGGAGGCTGATGGCTGTGGTTTGATTTTGTTGCGGTGTGGGTGGTGCGAGGTGGGGTAGAATATATGTGATCAGGCGGAAGGAAGCTACTGCGGTGGGTATTTGTATCTTGAGCGTGTACTTAGGATTTAACTTCATAGGGATTGGTTGAGAGATGAGTTCTTGGGGCTCTTCCTGTTTCATGTCCACTACTCTCCTCAGTTAACAAGGCAGTGATTTGTTCTTCTTTTGTCCAAGGCCAAAAATTAACTGGGGCATCCTGCAGTTCCTCAGGAGCTTCTAATGATTCCACTTTCAATTCCTCCTGAGGTTGCAGTTGAACCTGCTCACCCAAAGTGTTTGATCAGCTTTTCATCCTCTTGACTCTCTTCCTGCTGCATGATCGAGCTGGCAGAGCGAGCTTTAAAATTGAACAAGTTGTCGATTTAAGCTCAGTTTCACTTTGAAGTCCATCAGTCCTCTTGTTCAGGGAGCTCTTCACTGTCTCAATTTCCCTATTAGCTTGAACATTCACCACCCTATTATCCTCTATGAAATTGTCCACTTGTTTGCTCAAATTCAGGATGGCTTGTTCAGGGGATAAGGGTGGTGGTTGTTCTTCTTTGATGGGGGCATAACATGGAGGAGTTCAGGAGGTGCATAAGTTGAGGGAACACTATAGACAGGTGCACTCATCCATTGGTCTCTATAGTCCCTCATAGACCTAGGTGGGTTTGGATTTCTCTCTACAGGTTGTTGCCACTGGTATGGAAGGTTCCTATAGCCTCTCATTGTCATGTAAGCTCTAGGGTTACCACTCTTTGGCCAAGTATTGCTCTCCATATGGGTGTTCCATTTTTCTCGATCAATTTTCCCACTTGAACTGGCCTTGCCTTATAGGTTTCAAATCCACTTTGGGAATGGATTCTACTGACAAATATGGCACCTGCGTCTACCCAACACTTTTTTTTTTTAAATTGCAAGAGTTAAATTAACTAACGAGAAATTAAAAATAAGCTGAATGAAAAAGCGAAACGGTCACGATTCGCGCTAATTGCTAAAGCGCGGTTCACTACTTGGCGAGTTGCAAAAAAATTAAAGAGTTACCTTCACTTGTGATGTGGATCACAAGTACTCTTCAACACCATTTGTAGTTTGGCACCATCGACAGCGGCGCCATTTTGATTCGATTGCCACGGTAGGGTGAGGCGAATCAACAAAATTTGTATCAGTAGTTCCTCCTGCGCCGTAGTCGAAGCTCTTTGCGGTATAGTGAATCTAGGGTCGAACAGGATGGGTTTTCTTCCTAAAATGGTTAAGCATTGAGGCATGAAGGTAAGGCTTTCTATTTGGACTTTTTTGGATTTGTGTTAAAGCGCCAAATGGTTTAAGCGTGCAAAAAGCGGAAATGGTAAAAACTAGAAGTTAAAATGAAGAATTTACTTTGAAGATTCGAGATCACTAGCAGTAAGCTAGAATGTGACACATGTCCTCGGGTTTTATCCTCCTATTTGAGGTCAACACGAGGATCTTGATTATGGCCCCTTTTTGTTTAAACCCAACATTCCTTATCATTTTTTTTATAGGCTCGTAAAGAGACCATCTAAGAATCACGGTGCATCTCTCACCCAGAACGAACCACTAAGAAAATACATGGAAGTATTGTACAAAACAATAAAGTCAATGTTATATAACCACAATTTGAAGAACCTAACATGTAAATGCTACCTCAGGAGAGCTAGTAAGGACCATCCCCAGAGCCACGATTACGTCACTAAGCCTTGGATCTAAAGCATGGAGTATTGGCGAACAATAACATCCGTGTTATGCGGTGAGTTTTGAAGATAAGGGCCATAAATACACTGTAGCTTTTAGTGCGTGAGAGGACAGCGATACCTCAAACCCCATTTGCCAGCTAGCTTCCTTCCTCTTCAAAGGAAAGGAGGCTTAGCAATATCTCTCTTGAGTTGTCATCCTCAAGAGGTGTGTTTGGCGGCGAGGAGAATGAAAGAAAGAAGAGAGAAAGAAAGAGAGAGAAGAGAAAATAAAAGCGAAACTTAAAAAATAAAACATTTATTTACACAAAAGCGATGTAAATGAAAGAGACACAAATGCAAAAAACTTATTCATTCTATCCTCCTCTTCTTTATTCTGAAACATGAGGGGTATTTATAAGCCTCCTCAAGGTATGGAAATTACCAAAACCACTAATAAGCCCAGGCTGGGTTATAGGACAATTGAGTAATAAACCAAGTTTGAAGGCGGTTGACGTGTAGTGCAACATGTGAGCATCATTTTCGGCTACGGTGAAATTTAAGCTAACTAAGCGAATTTGGCAGTGTAGAAAATTGTTCCTTCAAAGTGCAATTCGGTAGCTAAGCGAAATTCCTTCATGTGAAATCTTTTGTGAGAAGCGGCGATAATTTAAGCTGGGAACGATCTTGAAGTGGGCTAAGCGAAATTCTTCATTTTCGCTAAGGTTCTTAACCGATTTGCGAAACGATTTGCGAGAATCGCTAGATTGCGAATTGATTGCGAACGAGGTTGCGAAAATCCACTGTTTTGTTGTTCTGCGTACCTCTCGTCTGTCAGCCTCAGCGCATCTCATTTCCTCCTTTTCCTTTGTTTTCCATTGATTTTTTGGGCTTTGTTGATGCATTGAGACTAAACCAACCTCATGATTGATCATTTGCATTGTGGTTGAAACTAGAAAGTGCATAAATACCTACAAAAACAGCCAAAAACATGCTCGAAATAGCATAAGTGTTACTAAGATAACATGAACACTTCAATTGGGATATATGACATGATTAATGATCAAAAGTACTCAAACCTATCTAATATAGGGTTCAAAAAATTGCACTTTTGAGCACTAATCGGCTATTGGAGTATCAAAGTTTTATGGCACCTTGATTAGTCATTCTTCTTACTTTCATCTCATCCAGGTATGAGCTTTTTTTTTTTTAAGTAAAAATTTCTTGTTACTAATAAAAAAAACTATTTTATTTAGGACAATTCTTATATATACAATGATATGTTATGTTTGATAGGATTCAAAGAAATTTAAGAAACAGAGGAATAAAGAGAGAACATTAAGTTTTAAGGATGAGAACCCTGCAGATATCAAGAACTTTGCTACATTTGTTGGGCTTTGTTGTTAAAGGATGAGAAGGTACATGAAGTAGAAATCATAAAGGATGTTTTTGGAGAGTCTTTTAAGACCTTCCTTATGAAAGAAGATATGGATATCATAATTTCATCAACAGAGGTGTCATCTAACTGTCTTATGTTCTATATATGGTAAGAGAAACATTTAATATGTTTTTCGCATTTTAACTATCTTATTTATGGTTTAATTTTCATTATGAGAATGGTAATTAATTTCGATTACATTAAAATATTAAAACTTTTTAAATATTGATGACGAAATTAGAATTAGGCACTTGCATAAAGATGGTTGATGCTAAAGAGGCGGAAGTTTATTTTGGCAAATCAGGCCTTGGTTTTCAAGGCTGAGAATGGGAGAAGCAAGCAAGGAAAAGGGTTATAGCTAATGTCGGTTGATGAAGATGCAAATGGCTGATTTTGTTTTTATTCCATATAACCCAGGGTAAGTTATTAAACATAAGTAAGCTTATAAGTATGCATATTTATCAAATTATGATATGTAGATACACTCGTGTTAATTTTAGTAAATTATCATTGGGTTTTGGTGGTACTTGACCTGGGACTTTGATCCTTCATACCTTGATTCGTTTGTATGATCAGCCTTCGGATGATCTTAAAGACATTGTTAAGTTTTTCCCTCAATATTATAGAGATGAAGCATAGTTGGTAACAAAATTATTTTCTTCATGCGGGGCTACAGAATTCATCCACTTGAAAACATAAATCTCATCAAAAGAGAGCCTAATTGGGTTGTATTAGAGTGTCTCATATAAACTGAATAATAAAATATTTAGTGTCTTCTTGTAGGGTAGAAATTCCAATTTACGGAATAAGGGCAAAATGAAACAATTTTGATTACAAAATTTTAATTCTTGTTAAAATCCGTAATTAATTCCTAGATCTGGATGTGGCTTGGATTACTTAGTTGGAATTGTCTCATAAAATCTAGTTAGCACGTAAAATTCGCAATTTCTTTGAAATGATTAGGAGTCGGCACGTTTTGAGCATCGTGTTTCGAATGCAGTAAATCGGTTTACCGATCGGCAGCCACATATAACATGTACTCATGTGCCATAAGTGGCATGAGTAAAGCGATGAAAATGGGCGGCCTTAGAGATAGTGTAGAATGTCAAAAGCGGAGAAAGAAGGGACAAAATTGGCATTTTCGAATTGTTTAAATGGCACAAAAAGACAAAGCACAAATAGTGCTGTCTTAAAACAAAAGCAAAGCAGCGTGGGAGGCAGGGGAAGATGCGAAGCATAAATGGGAGATAGTTTTAGAGAGATGATGTCCTCCTTCTCTCTAAAAATACGGGCAATCCGACCGTCGAAGTGCTTCGGGAGCAAGAAGAATGTTCTCACGCGGGGTGGCTGCAGCGTGGACTCTGAGATCGGGTTTCTTCAAACTCCTTGAGGTAGGATTTTCTCCCTACTTGGGTTTTATTCCCATTTTTAGTGTTTTTCGAATGTTTGAGTCGATTGAGGCCATTGGAGTACATTGGATGGAATCCCGAAAACATGGGGCGAATTAATACAATTTTGAAACCAAATGGACGACGTAGGCGCTCCATGGCTTGTCAATAGTATGAAAAATGGGTGTAGTGGTTTGAATCATGTATTGGTTGGATTTGAGGGCATTTAGTGGCCGTGAAATGCGAGTTGAAATATGAACCTAGGTTATTGAGTGTGGGGAACCGTCGGCCTAGGGTTTTTGCGTTCCCCAGGAATAATGACCAAAAATGTTTTGGGAAATACGTGTTTGGTTAAGTAATTCGGTCCCGAATTGCTTGTGTTTGAACATTAACTTTAAGTGGTAATTTTGGTGTTTGAAATGATAAATTACATAACATGTTTGTGATTTAATTTTTATGTGAATATATTTGTGTTATATATTTGCATGTGATTAGGCTATGTGGGAGGCGGCATCATGCATTCCATATGCCTTTGGAACATCCTAGGAATATAGGGTTAGTGCATGAGAGTCTAGAAAATGGTTAGGAGGGTAGTCCTAAATGTTAATTATCGGGTAGTCCAAAATCAAATAATATATATCAACCGTCGGACGGCCCGGTTGATATTTATTCGTACGGGTAGTCCTGAACAAATAATATATATCGTCGTCGGAAGCCCATTACGATTGATATATATTCATCGAAGGTTGTCCACTAATAATATAATAATTCTTATACGAGGCTTAGGCGAGTGGTGAGAGAGAATCGGTGGACTCGGGATCTGAGGTTAGTCATGTAGACATTCAAGGATCATGCATTTGCTTGAATGTGTGTTTACTTTAGACATTGCCACTTGGGTGGTGAGTAGCCCATTTCAAGTGATTCTCTACCTGAGCTTTAGCTCACCCCGTCGTGGGACCCCCCTTTATTTTACAGGTACAGGGAGCGTGCAAGGGAAGGCTCGTCCAAGAGGTTGAGTCTTGAAGAAAGCCGGGTGTGGCTTTGATGATTGTACATGTATTAGAACTCTTTAAGTTTAATATATGTATTGTTTAAAAGTCTTTTGAAACTATTGGATATAGTTGTTGTAGTATGAGGAGTATTGGTTATGGGCCCAAGTGGCCGTTTTACTCATATTGTGAATATATTGGTATTTTGAGACGGTATTTCGGAATTCATATATTTGGGTAGAGCTCCGTACAAAGGAGACTACTGCCGTTACCGTGAAAAAATGTCAGGTCACCCAGACATTCCGGCTATTCATGAGTTGTGGTGAATCAACGGACCCTCGGTTTTTGGGGCGTCACACTTCTTCTTAATTTTAAACTTAGTACAATATGACTTGCAAGTAACTCCATATATATATAATGATTTTTTTTTTTTATCTCTTTAGTGCCCGATACAACCAGGCAGTGTTGAATGTGGATACTATGTGATGAGATATATGAGAGATATCATTCTCGTCGAGATGTCTTACAACAAAGGTATGTGTTGATTTGTTGGTTCTCAATATATCAATGTTTATTTTATTTTCCAATGTAATTGATGAAACTATTACTTTACTTTTCAATAGTTTCATGGGAAAAAATCATACAGCAAAGATGAGTTGAATGAAGTACGATGCGAATGGGTGATGTTGATTTACTCAATTAATACTTTCCTCGGTTTTAGCTTTGGGGACATCTTTTTGTAGAAGAATGAACAAATTTTGGCATATCCAACTATCACTTGATAGAGGTTGCATATTTTATCTCTCTTTTAGACAAACTATGACCAAGGTAAATTGTTTGACATAATCACTTGAAAGACTTTTCATAGTATTTTTCTTCCATAGTCATTATATTTCTCTATTTCAATAGTTGAATTAAATTTAGTATATTCTTATTTTTTTGGGTTCTTTGCAAGATTCTCAAAGAAACTTGTTGAGAGTTATTAGAAGATCTTTTAACTTTGGAATGGTTCATGAACTATTGTATGATAATAAAGTATTTTTCATAATGATATCAAGTTTATTACTTCTTTCTTTCTATTAAATATTTTAAAATGGAATATGCAATTGGAACTTTATTGTTCTCCCTTATGATCTTTTATAATTTTGTTCTCAAACTATAAGTTTTGTTTAATTGACTATGAAACATGGAAATTTAGACTTTTGACTAATGCTTACACAACAGTATGAGATTACATTTCACCCACTAAGAGAAGAGCACAATGATTTTTAAGGCACAATTTTTTATGTGCCTTTATTTTATTGACAGATCTAAGAACTACAAGTTGATGGATTACTATATATGTAGCAATCAATAGAACTTGAAATTACATTACATAATAATGAAGTTTTTAAAGTATTGGGAAGATGGCTTGTAATTTAACTTTTCATTTGTAAATTTAATTGGTTTTTGTATTGTTTCTTCAAGTAGTTTGTGATATTGATCTTTCAGCTCACTCACACATATATGTTTTTAATGGTTATTATTGTTTTGTATTTTTACCATAATTGATCAACTTTTGTACCATATTATTCAAATCTCTTTCTATTTTACCGTACTACTAACTTTGTTTTTGTTGTTGTTAATTTTTTTTTATCAAATATGTCAAATGTTATATACATTATTTTCATGAAATGTTGATTTATGTTCAGCCATTTTATTTTCCAAGTGCTCTATAAATTTTTACGCAGAAGTGTAATTGATTATATTTCATATTTTTTGCATGTAGGTTGCCTTTTTAAAATTATCTTTTTCAACCAGCTTCAAGCTAGCATCAGAGCGATTTTACTTGGAGATAAGGCCGCAGTGGGTTTGCATATATAGAAGGTACCCAGATTGAATTAAAAACTTGATAATGAAATTGTGATTGTTTTTGTTTTTGTTTATGAAATGTATTTAAGAAGTACAAGTTCCCCCATTGTGATTAAATACTAAAATCTTGGTATGGATTGAACATAATTTTCTTATGTGCATGCATTATTACAATAGCAGTGAAAATTTATTTACAACAATTATTAAATTGATATTTTAATTAAATCATTATCTTCCTTGACTTAACACTAAGTGTGTGTGTATTGAATAATTTAAGATTGATACAATAAATAATGACATTTAAGTGTCGAGAGCTTCCCTTTGATGTCGCTTTTATAAAGCACCGTTGTATAAAATTTCAAAACTTGGCACTTATTGAAAGGCGTTAAAGGTCTACTTTACTTAACAATAGCGTTTATTAAAGGTGTCAACATAGGTGAACAATAAACAATGACATTTTTGTCAAGGTTCTGCTTCAGCGACACTTCTAAAAATGACTTTACTAGGCAACTACTTAAATATAGCAGGCTGACGGATGACACTTTCGATAAGCGACATGGAATGTCATTCTTCACGCTTTTTAAGCGTCATTGAATATGTTTTTTTTTTGTAGTGTATATATTTAACATTATTTAAATAATAATAAAGCATTAAGTAAAAGTAATTTATGATAATGCGGATGAAATAAATTATTTTATTTTCAAACACTCTGAATCAATATTATGTTAAATGACTTAGGAAACACAACATTTGTCTACTTAATAAATTAAATTACAACTATTATCATTTAGTAAATTCATATTATTTAATTAAGAATTATTTTTCTATTATAATTAAATTTTTAAAAAAATAAGCCTTTCTACTTTTAAAAGGATAATTACTTCTTTTCTTTATATGTTTAAATGAAAATGAATAAAATATGATATATATGAACATCTTGCATTTATCTTAAAAATAATCTAATAAACTATTTTCCAAATATCTCAAAAGATTATCTTGTTCATATAATTAAATTATTTTTCTATTATAATTATTTTGTTTAAAAGATTAAATGTTCATTCACTTTTTATTTTTTAAAAAAGATAATTATTTTTTTCTTTAAATGGTTAAATGAATATTACGGAAAATAATATAATAAAATATTTTCCCCAAATATCTCAAAGATTCTCTTGCTCATATAATTAAATTATTTTTTTATTATGAAATTTTATAAAAAAAAATCACTCACTTTTTATTTTTAAAAAGATGAAACTATTCTTTTTCTTTATATGATTAAATGCAAATTAGTAGATATAAGAGGAAAACTTAGTCCTATTGCTTAGTATAAGAGTATAACATATAAATAACTATATACATTAAAATATATATATATATATATATATATATATATATATATATATATATATATATATATATATATATATAAAATAAGTTTGATTAAACATATAAATAATATGTCTTTAAAACCAAATATTTATATAAATAGTATGTTTTAGTTTAATGATATTTGTTTTAGAAAAAAACACATTCTTACTATCTTACTCTCTCTTCTGCTTGTTAGGCCCGAAAGAATCTTGGTTCGTCTTAGATGCTTCTCTACTTGCGCCGCCATTAGACTCACAGTCTAGCTTCCGCGACCTTACCGATGTTCTATTGAGACTTTAGAAATTCGGAGATAAAGATTCATTCTCAATCGCCCCTTTATAGACCAAATATTTCTATAAATAGTATGTTTAGTTTAAGAGATATATGTTTAAAAAAAAAAAACACATTTGCCCTATCTTCCTACTCTGCTTGTTCGGCTAAAAGAGAGAGAGAGAGATTGTAAGACAGAATTCAATTTACAGAGATAGGGTGACCACGTAATTTTGATTATAAAATTTTAATTACGGTTAAAAGTCAAGTAATTAATTCCTCTAGACCTCGGATGGCCAAGCCAGTTGTACCGTTGGAATCATCTCGCGAAAATCTAATTAGCACGTAAAATTTACGCAATTCTTTGAATAGTCGGGTCGACCTAGTTTTGAGGCATCGCGTTTCGGAGTGCCGTAAAGCGTTTTCGATGCGACGAAGGCACAAATAGCATGTACTCATGTACCATAAATTAGTATGAGTAGAGGAAATGATGAAAATGGGCCGGTAGAGATAGTGGAATATCAAATACGAGAAAGAGGATAAGGAGTCATTTAGGAAATTTTAAGTCACAAGAGGACAAGAGAGCAAATAGTCTTCTTCTCCTTCAAGATCAAAAACAAAACATTAAGGTAAAATGGTGATCCAGTAGCTGATTTCTTGAGAGCTTTTTAGAGAGAGAGAGTGCTTCTCTCTCTAAGATCAGACGATCGGACCGTTGGATTTCGGCCAGGCAGAGGGGAAAACATTCTCACGCGGAAGCAGATTTACGCGTGGACCCAGATTTGGAGTTTTGACAACTCAAGAGGTGGGATTTTCTCCCTGCGTTTTATTCCAATTTTTAAGGGTTTTTCGATGTTTCGGTTGGTTTGGGGACCGTAGGGGGACCGTTTGATCGAGTCCCGAACATGGAATGGGTGTTAAGCAAATTTCTTGGGGGTGCACCACCATCAGGGGCGCCCCGAGGAATGGGGCTGTTTGGGTGTTTTTAATTCCAGAATTTTGCTTTAAATCATGTATTTGTATGGAAAAGGCCGAGATGGGCACGTGGGATCGATCCCGAAACATGGGACAGTGTGGAGATATTTGAGTTCTTGGGCTGTCGTAATGATCCGAAGCTGACAATGAGCTGTTGTGTTAGAATTGTGTATTAAATTCTATGTTGGTATGCATGAGACCGGGGAATAGCTATGGAAATCGGTTTCAAAGAATTGGAACGATGTAGGATGAATTAGGCTGCCGTGGAATGACCCGCTTCCCTGTTTTAGGGGCTGAATTGGGGGTATTTTGTGATAATTTATTGAATAAATTATGCTGATGATTAAGGCCGAGATTGGGAATGGAAATCGGTTCCATCAAGAGGAACCGATGTAGGAAGTGTGGGCTGCCAGTGGACAGCCCACCTTTGCCTGTTTTAGGCGTAAAAATAGTCCAGGTTTTGTGGGGAAATGGGATAGGAATTGTCCATGTGTTGTGTTAACCTGAAAATGGTATCAAAGCGAATGGCTTGATATGTGTGGGCCCAGATAGGTTAAGACATTATTTTAATGTGTTAGTTCAATGACTTACAATTACATGGAATCGAATTGTGTTATAAGCCATTGGAAATGATTATGAGTTGCTCAGTGAGCTACATTGGGTGATAGTGATGTGTTAAATTACATGAGTGTAATTGTAGTTGATTGAAAATATGCATATTGTCATATTGTGTAAATGGTTTTTGAAAATGGCATAATGCATTTCCTGCTCTATGGTAACTCGAGTTAGAGTGTGAAGTGCAAACAAAAGGTATTCTCGCGGATATGGTTGCAGAAAGGAATTTCCACGGATCAAATGTCAGGAGAGTGGGTTGGAGATGAGCCCAGCGGATCATTTCGGATGAGGACGTGAAGCCCATTTCGGAGAAGCCTGACAATTCACTCGGAGGGTAGTCCCATGTTGTCAAGAATATTTAGGTGAGTATATTTTCAGAACAAAGTTTTGTTTGAGAAATCGTGTATACCTGCCATGGCTTAGGCAGAGTGTGAGGTGAGTCGGTGAGGACTGCGACATGGGGTAATCATGTAGACATTCAAGTGGGATCATGTATTTACTTGAGTGTGTGTTGTTTACTTTGGAGCATTGCCCAGCTGGCTCAGGTGGTGGGCAGCCCGCCGAGGCGATTCTCCCTCTTGAGCTTTAAACTCACCAAGTCGTGGGACCCAACTATTTTAAATTTTCCAAAAAGCCTCAGGAGACAACTCATTTTGAGGTTGATTTTGAAGAGAGACGGTTTGTGGCTTGATGGTTTTGGACATAACATGTATTAGAATTGTGATTTTAATATATGTTTGTGTTCTTCTCAAAAGTGCAATCAACTATTGAATTATTAGAATAATTGAGAGAATAGTTATGATAATTGATCTTATAGTATTGGTTTATAGGCTGAGAGGCAATTTTACTCATGTGGGGGATATATATTGCATATATTGGATTATTTGGGACAGGTTATGCGGGGTTATGTATTTGTTAGAAGCTCCGTACAAAGGAGACTCTGCCGATTTTCTAAGGTGGCGTCGGGTAACCCGACCTCATATGGTTGGCGGGGTGGTGACGGACCCAGTTTTGGTGATCACGACTTGGTATCGGAAGCTAGGGTATCTACGATTACCTGCGTGTGGGCATGGGCCTAGGATGTGGTTGCCAGTGTAGTGCCTGGTTCTGGGATTACCTGGGCGGCAGGAAATCTGATACCGGCGATCACGACTTAGTGTCAGAGCTTTAAATATCTGAATACCTAGGGAGCTCGGGTTGAGTAACCATCACCACTAGGTGGTTTGATGTGAATGTATAGGTATATGGAATCTATAGATTGAGAATTTGAAACCAAACCATAGTTTGGTAGAAACATCACCACTAGGTGTGGACCCGATGTTGAGGATTTAAGGTATGAGATTACCTGAAAATGGGTTCAAAACTGGAGACCTGCACGTGTGTTGATGTGTTCCGTGTGATTTGATGGTGTGTGTTTGGTGTGTACAACTTGTTTCATGTGTGAAGAGATTGTAGACTGCTTGGTGATTAGCACATGAATGTGTGTAGAAAAATATTTGAAAATATTTTGAGAATTAGTGCACGATATTAATAAAGAAATAGGAAAATGAAAAGAAGATAAATTTTATAGCTATTTGGCCTGATAGGTGATGAAAATAATTTTCTAAGTTGGAAGAATTGAAGAAAAAAAATAAATTTGATAAATTTATTGGGAGAGAGTTGAAGAAAATGGAAGAAAATAAATTTTTTATAAATTTGCTTGAGTGGATAAAAAATTTGAGTGAAAAGCTGGAAAAATAAAATAAATTTTATAAATTTATTTGATTTATGAAAATGAAAAATAATTTTCTAAGAGTTTATATGGAGTAAAAGCAAGAAAAGAAAAATGAAAAGAAATAAATTTTATAAATTTATTTGAGTATTAAAGAGTATGGAAAAAAAATAAAATAAAATGATTTTTAGTGATTTTAGTGATTTTTCCAATTTCTGGAAATAAATGAAAAAAAAAATCATTATAATGAAAAACAAATTTTTTTTTAGCAGAAAATTTTGATGAGCTCACCTTATTTGTATTAATGAAAATTTTTTGTATTACAATAGAAGGCTGGAAACTAGATTGTATTGGAAGAAGTTGGAAGCGTTTATAATATCTGATGTATTATGTTGTGGCCCCTAAAACTAGTGAGGGAAAATTTGTATCGCAATACAATCGGATTGTGTGTAGTAGTGACGATCTTGTATTGCCAATCCCCGACCTTGCCAGCTCTTATTCTGGCCTTGACAGCCCGGCGGCCCAGGGCGCCTTCAGGCGTGCGTGAGGCACGGGCGTAGAGCGGCCCAGGCGTGCGTGGGGTCTTGTCGGGCCCGGGCGCTGCGGTGGGGCGTGCGAGGGCAGCGCTGCGGCGCCGGCCAGCCTTATGGCGCCACAACCTGAGCCGCAGGCGTGAACAGCAACCCGGCAGCAGCTGGCCTTATGCTGGCAAGCGTAAAAGCCGCGAAGCGGCAGCATATGATCTGCGTCGTAGCCTTATGGCAGCGAAATCTCTGGCAGCCTTGCGGCGCAACACAAGCGCTGCGCCGCGACGAAAGCGCAAGGCGGCAAAGTACGCAGGTACACCAACACATTTTAGCTCGTTCGGCTTCGGTATTTCACGAGTCGAATTTTAGACGTGACCATGTTCCGGTTCTTAAACTGCTATTCATCTAGGAATTTTGAAAAATTTAATTAAAAATCAAATAATTATTAAATTAAATTAAAATAAAATAAAATAAAATAAAATTTGATAAAATTTTCAAAAATAAAATTTTTGAAAATAAAATTTTGTTGAAAACCCGATATTTTAAATGCAAGAATTAGGTTGCGTAGCACACGACTATGTGTATGATTAGTGTCTCGAGGGTACACGTGTTTATGCCTTGGAATCTTGTATTGTTTAATCATTTTTTCATGTTGATTGTAGATGGCTAGTAGAGGGTGAGGGCAGCAGGTCGATCCCGCGGTAGCTGGTCGGGCACCATGAGCTTGATTGACAGGCAATGAAACTTGTCAGCGGCCTTCTTGGCCGTGAGATCGCGAATTTACCAGCCATCACCGCGAGCATATGCAATGGTGAGGCAGGAAGCCGGGTCGAAGCGATCTTAGGCCGCGGAAAACATGACGCTTCGCGGCGAGAGAGGGAGAGTGGGCGACATGAGAAGCATCAGATAGGTGTTAATGCGAAAGGAGGAAGATCCGTCTTCTTCCAATCGAGAAAAAGCGAGAAGGCACCGCCCGCGAGATATCCCAAGCAGAAGCAAAGGTCACTCCGAGACCAAGAGCGGGATAGGTGGTCGTCGACGGAGACCGAGATGATGTATTATTTGTCGGCCCGGCTGAGACTACTTTTCAGCAGGATTGTCACGGAGGCGGGAATCCCAGACTATGGGACACCAGTCCCGATCATCGGTGAGCAGTGAGGGTTGCGGTCGAGGATGGGCGGATGGTATGCTACCATTGCCGACCGTCCGGACATATGAGGAGGATTGCCCCGAGAGGCGGGGATCCGATGTTTGGGTTAACGTGAGATCCCGGTCGGGTACATGGGGCGGGCGGCCTCACAGTTGGTTTCTCAGCCTGCAGTATGGGTCAAGGGATCGATGTCGGTCCCGAGGGATGCCACACCCGGCCGCAAGTGCCAGCGGACGAGACCCGCGTAGGCCCGGGATGCCGAGCGTGGGTGGTCGATGCGGGTTTGAAGGTTGAGTTGGTCGGCCCGGAGCAGATGGCGTGTTACCATTGCGCCGGCACCGGACATATGGCGGGTATCTGAGGCCGAGAGATCCTGTGAGCCGCAGCGGCGTTGATTGATGGGATATGCGGGGCGTGCGTCTACACTCTGCAATTATTGACTAAGCGTAGTGTTTGAATTTGGATGCATCATGTTCATTCATTAATGCATCTTGTGTGATGGGTTTGAGTGCGTCCTGAAGCCCCGCGACAGCATAGAAGGTTGAGGCCTTTAAGCGATAATATGATGAAAAAATTTTACTCCCTAGAATGTAAGGGAGAGATTTGACTTTTCTAGAGGTCGAGGAGTTGCGCGTGGCCCGGAAGCGATGAAGTGTGGACCTTAGGGTGGTAGACATGTTGGTTGTTGATGTCGGGTTTGACATGGATGAGATAAGCTTGACCATCGGGTTATCGATAATTGGGACCTTAAGCCAGGGTCGTCATACCGGAAACCACGCCGGTTTTGCTGGGATGGAAACAAAGGTTACATATGCACATGATTGGATGCGTATGTCTGTATTGGGACTGGAGACCGAAATTCTTTTAAGGAAAGAAATGTATGACCCGAAATTCCAATTTACGGAATAAGGGCAAAATAAATAATTTTGATTATAAAGAATTTAATTACGGTTAAAAGTCGTGAATTAATTCTCGAACCTCGGATAGCCAACGGATTATGCCAGTTGGAATGAATCTCGCCAGAAATCCCAGTTAACACGTAAAATTTATGAATTTCTTTGAGATAGTGAGGTGACAGCACACCCCCGAGGCATCGCGTTTCGGTCTTGCGTAAAACGTTTGCCGATCACGGCGAAAGGCCTGAAATAACGTATACTCATCAGCACCATAAGTGGTATGAGTAGAGAAATGATGAAAATGGGCCAGTAGAGATAGTGCGAATATCAAATACGAGAAGAGGGATATAAGACTAATTTTAGGAAATTTTAAAGTCACCAAAGGGAATAGAGATAATAAGCAGTGTATTCTCCTTCAAAGATCGAGAGCAAAGCGTTAGGAACGAAAATGGTGATCAGTGGCTGATTTGTGAGAGCTTTTTAGAGGAGAGGTGTGCTTCTCTCTAAGATCCGAGAGCGATGGACAGTTGGATTCTGACCGAACAGAGGGAAAACATTCCTACGCAGAAGCGAGGCTACGCGTGGACCCCCCCCCGGGTTTGCGAGTTTTGACCTTCGAAGGTAGGATTTTCTCCCTACTTTGCGTTTTATTCCAATTTTTAAGGGTTTTCGATGTTTCGGTTGGTTTGAGGCATGAGGGCCGTTGATGATCCCAAAAACATGGGACGAATTGTTAGGATTCTTGGGGGAATTTTCCCACCATCAGAGACTGCCCAGAAATTAAAGACTCTTTGGGTGTCTTCAATTTCAAATTTTGTGGCACCCAAATCATGTGTTGTATGGAAAAGGCAGGAATGGGCCGTAGGATCGGATCTGAACATGGGACTTGGTGTCAAACCACACGGAGATTCTTGGGAGAGCATGCCGTGACAGTCAGGAAGCTGACCAATGGGCTGTTATTAATTTGAGGTGTGTATTAAATTCTATATATTGGTATGCATGAGACCAGGAATAAGCTATGGAAATCGGTTTCAAGAATTGGAGCAGATGTAGGATGGTGGAGCTGCGAGTGGACAACCCACTTCCCACAATTTTGGGGACTGAATTGGGGTGTTTTGTGATAATTTATTGAATAAATTATACTAGTGATTAGGAGACCGGAATTGGGAATGGAAATCGGTTCCATAAAGAGAGCAGATGTAGGAAGAGTGTGGAGCTGCAGTGGGCGACCTCCACCCTTTCTGTGACACAGGTTGTAAATAGTCAGGTTTTGTGTCAAAATGGATTAAGAATTGTCCATGTGTTGTGTGCTTCAAAATGGTATGAAGCAGAATGGCTTGATATGTGTGGAACTAAGATGAGATTAAGACATTATTTTAATGTGTTAGTTCAGCGGGCACAATTACATGGAGATAAGTGTGTTATAAGCCATTAAAATGATTATAAGTTGCTTTCCAGTGAGCTACATTGGGTGATAGTGATGTGTTAAATTACATGCAGGAGTGTAATTGTAGTTGATTGAAAATATGCATATTGTCATATTGTGTAAATGGATTTAAAGAAAATGGCATAATGCATTTTCATATGCAGGTAACCCTAGAGTTAGGGTGTGAGTGCACGACCAGGTATTTATAAAAAGCGGATATGGTTGCGGAATTTCCGAGGATGATATTCCGGAGGGGAGTGGGTTGGGAGATGGGCTGACAGATCATTGGATGAGGACCATGAAGCCCCATTTTGAAACCTGCGGCAATTCCTCGGAGGGTAGTCCCGTATTTTCACCCAGAATATTTCGTTAGTATATTTTCAGAACAAAAGTTTTGTTTGAAAATAATTATTTTCATACGTAAGCAGAGCAAGTGTGGAGTGAGTCGGTGAGACGTGACATGGGGTAATCATGTAGACATTCAAGTAGGATCATGTATTTGCGAGTGTGTGTTTACTTTAGACATTGCAACACCTTAGGTGGTGGAGGCTGTTCACTTGGGGCGATTCTCCTCTTGACTTTAGCTCACCCGTCGTGGGACTTCCCCCGCTATTTTAGTTTGCAAGGCGCTCGAGGAGGCCCGACTCATTTTTGAGGTTGATTTTTGAAGAAGCCGGTTGTGGCTTGATGGTTTTGGACATAACATGTATTAGAATTGTAGATTTTAATAACATGTTTTGTGTTGTATAAAAGTGCAATCAACTATTGAATTATTGGGAGATAATTGAAGAATAGTTATGATAATTGATCTTATGAGTATTGGTTTATGAGCCCAAGAGGCAATTTTACTCATGTTGGGATATATATTGCATATATTGGATTGTTTGGGACAGGTTATGCAGGTTATGTATTTGGGTAGAGCTCCCCGTACAAAGGAGACTCTGCCCGATTTTCTAAAGTGGCGTCGGGTAACCCGACCTCCACTTGTATTCCCTTGAGGTTGTGGTGAATCAACAGACCGAGGTTTTGGGCGTCACGAGAGATCTTGGATTTACGTCTTCATCATCTCTACTTTGCGCCGCCATTAAACTCTGATCTAACTTGACCTTACCGATGTTCTATTGATACTTGAGAGTCGGGAGATAGAGAAATTTCTTCTCAATCGCCCCTTTTATAAACCAAATATTTATATAAATAGTATGTTTAGTTTAAGCGATATATGTTTAAAAAAAAACACCTTTTGCCCTTTTATCTTCTACACTAAGCACATTACTTTAAAGAGAATCTTGGTTGTCTTAAATCTTCTACTTGCGCCGCCATTCGACTCACAGTCACAATTCACAACCTTACCGATGTTCTATTGAGACTTGAAGTGGAGATAAAGTTCTTCTCAACCGCCCCCTTAGACAAAATATTTATAAATAGTAACTGTTACTTCATGATATCTGTTTAAAAAACACATTGCCACCCCATCTTTCTACTGCAGCATTCGGCTAAAGAGAGAATGCGGTTCGTCTTCGTCTTCTCTACTTGCATGTTCGACTGTCTCTGGTCGCGACCCTTCTAGGTGTTCTATTGAGACTTGAGAGTCGGAAGATAGAAAATTCCTTCTGTCCGTAGCACATAGACCTCTATGAGTAATGTCGATAGTTAGAGTAAAGTTGTTTTATTTATATATATATATATATATATATATATATATATATATATATATATATATATATATATATATATATATATATATATATATATATATATATATAATATGTTTGATTAAACATATAAATAATGCCTTTAAAACCAAATATTTCTATAAATAGTATGTTTAGTTTAAGCGATATATGTTTTAAAAAAAAAACACATTTGCCCTATCTTCCTACTCTGCTTGTTTGGCTAAAAGAGAGAGATTTAGGTTTCAGAGGAATCTCTGATTCATTGTAAAATTTTGATTTTTTGTTGTGGTTTTATGTCCATCAGGTTAGCTTAAATTTTTTTTTAGAAAGGAGTTTGAATAATAACTTATGTTCTAGTTTATCTGAATTGAGGATTAGCATAATTATTTTGTTTCACAACCTGATAATTTAAATGCATCGTCTAGTTAACAACTTCCGTTGATTTTCTTAGCAGTAATTAAATAAATGATGCAGGTTTATATATATATATATATATATATATATATATATATATATATATATATATATATATATATATATATATATATATATATAATATTGAATAATTAATATAAGCCATGATTTCAAATGCTGAATATGAGAACGTAACATAAATAGCCCTCTCATAATCTCAGTGGACCCACTTATATTTTTTCTCTTTTTTCTTTTAGACAAAATAATATCAATCGTGACTTTTTATTCCTTTGATTATAAAATTAAATAAAAGGTAACAAGAATTATTTGAAAATAATTCATATTTAATTTTTCTAAATAAATAGTATAAATATTAAAATAAAAGGTTATGATAAATTTTCTCTAAAATATTTTTTCTTCGATTTTTTAAATTTATATGCAATTATACCTTATTCATCATCATGTTACAAGCTTTAGTGAATTTTATTATCCTATATCACTAATTGAGTTATTTATTCTATTTTAATTTCCAGCTATAGATGATTTTTCTTAAAACCTGTTTTTAAGAAAAAAAAGAAAAAGAAAAAAAAGAAAAAAGTAATTATAGGGAAAGAATTTTAGGAAAAGTTGAAGTATAAGGAATAAATGTCATAAAATTTTAAGCGATGGATAACATTATTCTTAAGAATTATAGAAAAGTCTTAATTTCAAAAGTGCTTTTAATTTCAAAAGAAAATCGCCCATGCCACATACGGCTATACCTACCTAAAAAAGTCTTTGATCGATTTAAACACTGCCATGTGTGACCCCCTTTCTCTTTTCTTCCATTCCTATACCACTATATAGCTATAGCCATTACCCACCTATCTTCTCTCTCATCCCTTTCCCTCCCATTACCAAGACCATTTCTTCCCCTCTTCTCCCCCTTCATCTTCATTCTTTTCTTTTTCTCTCCGCTTGCGGTCGAATCCGTCTCGAAAACACCTGAAGAAAAAGTAGCAACGGCCGGAATGCTAGAGATTTCTTTACTGCCATTTCTTTCTCTTTCTTCCTTTTTCCATCACCCGGACCTACAGATCGTCGGAAGATTTCTTTAGCCGGTCACCATCGGCTATCCATTGCTGTGACCCTATACCCTTCTTTCCCATCCTCCATTTTGTCCACTTTTCCCACTTTTCTCTTTTCTCTCATTTCTACCGCTCAAACGCTACTTTTCCTCTTTCCTTCCATTACTTAACCACTTTGCATCTACATATTCAAGTCTCAAGTGAGTAAATTTCTCTTTACCTTTTCTACGTTTTGGATTTGGCCACAAAGTACTTGTTTGGGAGTATAGATTTTTACGTTTGTGGACCATGATATTGATCTAAAAAAAATTTTGATGCTATCTTGAAATAATTTTTTTAAAATATGGATTATACATAATTAAAATATTAGAATAATTAAAGTATTAAGAATATATTGTTGATCAATAATTAATTTTAATAATAATAATAAATATTTGTGATAAAGCGTAAAAATAGAAAATAGAAAATATTTTAGCATTAAATATTAAGAAAATAATATTATGTTAATTTCCATATTGATCTAGAAAATTTTTGATATTTATCTTATCTTAAGAAATTTATTGTTAAATTAATTTAAATAAAAATAATTTTTTATGTCTTATTAAAAATAATTTTATTTTTAATTGGTATCATAAAAAAGAAACTAATTTAATTATTCTAGGCGGTATTGGGTATAAAATCTTATGGAGTTAGGATAAAGGTTAAAGAAATGGCCCAAGAGAGAGATCCCAACTACAATATAAACAAACCTACGGGTCCATCTCTATGAGCATTATAACTCTGACCACTAGAGATTGATTGAGTTTATTTGGGTTCTTCATAGAAAAGCGTAGAAAGCCCGGAGATGCGGTGGAGGAGTAAGCCCAGGCAAATTGTTTTATGGTGAAGCCACTTCAGCGCCTTATTGCCATAGACATGAGAGCAAATTGAAGATCAATCACTACGAGTCTACACCAAGAAGTTTGAAGTAACTCCCTCTACCTCTAATCAATATGTTGAATCTGGCGGAGAAGGATTTTCCCTTTGGAATGGTACGCAAGTAAGAGACTCAAGGAAGCTCTACATGGTCGGCGGTGAAAAACCAAAGCCGGGAGCATCACCGCTATTGGCACCTGGGAAGCCGGGAAGGCGGGCCACGTCAGTTGTTTGGAGATGGGGCTTTCCCTTACGTCTGCGTTTTAGATCTTCTTGGGTTGGACTCACCACATAGGCTTGGACTGCGTAAGCATGCGCCACCTCAATACTTCATGACAAAACCAATTCCCATTGTTGAGGAGATTGAAGGTAAGATTTACGATCTTTGTCGGGTACTCATGTGAGGGCCAGGAGTGTCTACTCCCCGTTCAGCGTTTGGGGTTTATGACCCATCGGAGTTGAACAATGGAAGCCCTTCACTGAGCCTCCTTTCCATGAGCATGTGTTTGCTAGGTCTCAAATATATAAGGTAATTTATCACTCTGTTGTGGGAACCACCATTTATGTGTTAGCTTTGGCAATCGTATTGACCACCATGATTACTATTATTCTTACAATGTTAATGAGGAAATTGGGGAAGTTGGTTGGGGAAATCGGTGGATAAGTTACCGTCCCGTACCATTCACGCCTTTGTGTGTTGGCAAGAGTTTGTGCATACAATGACATCTTCATCTGACTGATTTGTAGTGTTTATGCCGCCATGATGATCCCTTCCAGCAGCCAGAGTAGTCTGCTTGTTCTCGACATTTGGATGAGGTTGATGGGGATTTACTGGCAGGGATGTGCCATCAATCGGGGAGTTGTTGATTCGGGTGAGCATGAGATGTGCATCATGCAACCCGGGGATAATGCATTCATAAAGATGATAAACTTGGTCCTCGCCGCCCATTCTATATATTACCACTCGCCAGTCGAGACGTAGCCCTAAGCCCGTGGTCTCAAGCTACTCAAGACTCCGCTGATGCAGCCCGATGTTTCCCAAACTTCTTCATCATGATAATGGTACTGCACATGTCACGCATAACACATCGAATTCAGCCATGATATTAATTTCTATGTTTATTTAGCCTAATAATTTTGATTTTATGTTGTAGATGTTCAAGACATCCGAGCTCCCTTCTTGTCTCCCTTCTTGTCTATTACTCTTTTGAGCAAAGGTTTCTATGACCTTGATGCATGGGGCCCCGAGGCACCTTACATTTGTAGTGCCTTCTTCCATCAATTGTAATGCCTCTTCTCTCTGGGCACTACGTTCAACAAAACCATGACCTCATACTCCAAGATTTTATCTTTTGGATATTTTTAACTATACTTTGTTCATTTCTATGATACCTACTCATTTCTATTATGTGATGTACTTAGTACTACAGATATTTTAATCACATGCATCTCTTGTTCATTCTATGAATATGTATCCCTGTGTATTCCTAATCTAAAATAGGTCACTGTAAAGGTTATGAAGTTACAGAATTAGGATATTACTTACTCATTCTGATAGAACTAATGTTTATGTTTGTGCATGATATTGATGGGGTTACTTTATGGCTTCATATCGCTTTATGTTGCGCCTTATCCACAGACTAGCCTCAATCTCATAAGGATGATGTTAAGCTTTCACCTTTTTCCCATGTATGCTTTTAATAAAATCTGAGATAGATTGATTTTATAGTCAAGCTGAAAGGTTTGCAATGCTACATCTTTTCCCACTTTTGTGGATTCATATTTCATGATTTCTTCTATAAAAAACCTTTAAGTTTGTGGGGAATCTATTTACAAAGGTTTGAAACCCAAGGGAAAATAATAACCTCAACCCACAATATCGATGAAGCCCTGAATTACGTCTGGGCATGTGATCATGTGGTTGCTAATATGGGTGGCCTCCGAACTAGTGGATCCGCCGTAACCACGCATATAAGGGATTTAGAGAAGAGGCTGGTCTGTGGACAGGTTTCACCATTATAATAAATTCTTCTTTATAATGAGCTTTAAGAGAATGTGTGCTGAATGTTCTTCCTACCACCGGATAGCCAACTTTCTTCTTGGCAATCGTGTTATCTCATTCGTCCTAAAGCTCTGCATAGTTACAATCTGCTGCCTATGTTATCCAAGAGTTGTAGGATGCACCCTTTGATGGCCAAGGGTTGGTTATCAAGTGAGGCACTAGGATTATCAAGTGTGCATGAAGGTTTTGAAGTCGATCAATCACTTTTTCGAATCTGTCAAACTCCAAATTTGTTTGATCCATTTTTCTTGTAAGTTTCTAGAGTGGTTATGCTTTTTTGCTTTGTTGCCTATTCTCGTATTCTAATTAATTATATTTGATAAAAATTAATTTTCCTTGGTGTTTCCCGGTGTTATCGTGGATAGTATTCTCACTTGTTCTTATAATATTGTACAATACACATGGTACTGTTTTCGTTCATAAAATTTCATATTGTTCATATATTGTGAAGCATCCGGTCATTTGAATAAGTTCGCATCATGGTTTTCGTGACTTTCTTTGTTGTGGTAAAACACATACAAGTTCAGCCACTGTGAGGGGTTTGCATGTGGTTTCATTGCCAAATGTTGTCATGGGTCTTTCATATTCCAAAATTGAAAATCTCGTTGGAACCCTAGATTAGGTGTCAAGGGCTCAACTCGCTTTCCTCTATGAAAGTTCGAACCGGGGCTGAGGAGGTCATGCTTACATATCTTGCAAGTTAGTTGATGTGACCGACAAAGTGTTTTTGATACTCACTGCATGTTGTCGCGGGCGCCATTGAATGATATGCGCAATCTTGGTCGACTTCCCAGAATTTTTTGACACGCTGAATACATAAGGCGATTTAGGTTCACAAATCGCAGTGGTTTTTCCTATTGGTCGCGGTAAAAGAACTAGAAAATTTCTGAACTTCAACCTGAATCATTGTTCATAAAAACACTTGAAGCTTTATTTTCTGTAGGTATGTGTGAGGAACGACTAATCCCCCAGAAATCGCCTCGAAAAATCATGTGATTTCTAATTTATCTTCCCACTTAAGCCGATATATATAGGAATTATTGATTTTACATTAGGGAGTCTCAATAGGCGCATTCCCTATTAAATGTGGGATATAAAGGTTGATCAATTGATAAATTACTTAATACTAAGATTGAAATAATCAAAAGGTAAAAAGTGAACCTCACTCCAAGTATTTATTTACTCCTATTTATTAAGCCTAGGTGCAAATTGTGCAATCCTCTTTTCGGGAGAGGGAGGCTTGTTTATGGTCGTAGCCCAAAAAGCAATAGGCCTTTTATTTATCATTATCATAAGAGAAACCCTCCTACCTATTGAAAGACCCAAACACCATTATCATTACCTACCGAAAGGGCTGGAAAAATTAGAGCTTAAATTTTAAAATGAAATTCTTATGTTTCCTTATTATTGTTTAGGCCCTTTTGTCCCTTTTTTTCTCACAGCCAATACCAGTGCGTAAAATGTACAAACTTTGCAACTTGCCTGGTTATGTTCAGACATGAACATCTTATATTTGTATTCGTATGCCAACCGAAGCAGTTTTGCCATGCCCTTTTCAATGTTAATTTTAAAGCTTTTAGCTGATATTACTCCCTGGTGCGCAGCTTCGCTCAAGTGGTAAGAGTAGTGAGGTTCCAAGTTTGAATCCGGGGGACATGAAAATGAAAAAAGAAAAAACAATACTTAACTATCAAAAAGAAAAGACCGCTTGTAATTATTCTTAAGCCGTATCAAAGTGGCAATCGTGATAAGTTTTTAAATCGAAGCTTGTTTTTTTTTTATGGCATGAATTGCCATATTGTATTGAATCATGGTGTGCTTTATTTATTTATTTAATTTTACAAGAAAACTAATTAATCAAAGATTCTTAGTAGGTCGACTCACGAAATGTGAGATGATGGGGAAGTGTCTTCGATGAAGCTTTGAAGTTTGAATCTACTACATGTGTCTCTTCACTATTTTTTATTTCCCTTCAAAATTCTGTCCTTTTTATTTTTTCCTCTACTTTTCTTTGAATTCCAAATAATCATTTTAGACGATATATATATATATATATATATACACATATAGGTTTAATCCAAATTTTATCCTTGTTTTTTTATTTTGAATCACCTAAGAATAAATATTGTATATTTATCCAATAAAAATATATTAAATATCCGGTGATAACATATATCCGTATAATAAATATTGTATATTTCATCACTGCATTTATCCAACAAAAAAACTATATCATGAACAGCCAAGCAGCAGATATAACATATATAACTTGGATTGGAAAGGAAAGGACAAAAATACAAATAAAAGGAAGGAACTGCTAGAGAGAAAAAATAAAGATATAGATGATGAAACATCTATATAACACGAGGCTTGCTTACTTGCTGTGGCTGCTGGTAATTTCCATATCCAGGATAGGCTCCATAGTACATGTTAGGGTCTTGAGGAGGTGGTGCATAGAGCCATATGTTTCGCATATCCATAATATCCACCACCATTCCACTGGCCTGTCCGCCGAGATCGATGACCAATCCAATAAAGGGCATCCATCTCCGATTAGTCCCATAAAAAGAAACATTCGAGGAAGCAAAAATTCTTTAATATATCTTGCTACTAGTTTAACAAACCTGTTTGTTTGAACTTTGGGGGCCATCAACACCCCATGAAAGCTCTAATATTCGCTCCTAATTGAATACCATTTTAGAGCATCTCCAACAATTAGCAAAAAAAAAAAAAAAAACATCTAAAGCTATTTTTTTTTGCTCCAAAAAACTACTTTTTGAGATTTAGCTAAAGTTTTAGCTAGAACATCTCCAGCAGTGAGCATCTAAAGCTTCATCTATCTTAAATCTATTCCAATTTTACCCTTTATCTTCCTTAATAATTACATCATGTACCCTTCATTCATTTATATCACTCCATACACTATAAATTTGATTTAAAAAGATAAATAAATATTTAATTAAAATTTAAAATCAAAATAAATATTCAATTAAAAATAAAAATGGCCATAAATATTGAACAGAGCTTTAGCATCTAACCTCGTTTAAAGCTTGCTCAAGACAAGCTCTAGACTCCAAGACATGGGCAAAACAAATAGAACATAGTAAGAAAATGGTGTCGAGAAAATAATTAATACTAATGCAGCCTGGACTTGCTTACCTATTAGCAACCGAATAAACCACAATAGCGCTT
Organism: Tetrastigma voinierianum; assembly: GCA_016808115.1. Classification (NCBI taxonomy): domain Eukaryota; kingdom Viridiplantae; phylum Streptophyta; class Magnoliopsida; order Vitales; family Vitaceae; genus Tetrastigma; species Tetrastigma voinierianum. The sequence goes on along the minus strand of JAEQBH010001413.1, from coordinate 163,333 downwards.
GCCTATCGGTATTTCTTTCACATGCACCATATCACATGGCCATGAGATTTTTGTACACATGGAAGACATTTAAACCATACTCATACTCATGTTAATCCTTATTCGAGTCAAGATGAAACACAAGAACAAAGAAATCCCCTACTACAAAATATAACTATATTCTCAAATTTAACTCAAAATTAAGTTAAAAATATTTAAATCATTAATCATCTCACTTATACATTGATTAGAGAGTAGGTTCATCAACTTCTGGGTTAGTATCTACATTATTATTTTTATTTCCAAAATATTTTAATAATTTTTTTTAAAAGGGAGAAGTATGTTTCATGCCGCTTATTTGAAAAATAATAAATGGGAAGTAGGTACAAAAGAATTTAAATACATCACGCATATTTGAAAAAATAATTGTCTTTGAGGAACAAAAGTAATGAGTAGGTACAAAATTCCTAAAATGCCCCTCTTAGTAATCCAATCACAATTCCAACTGGAATAAAAAAAAATTATAAATTTTCAAATGTCTGTCAAAATATATTGAAACCCCCTTCCCTTTGACGAAAGTGCGTAGGTACTAGTCTAATATAATGCAAGTACTACCTTAGTCATGTATTGTAGGTACTACCTTACAAGCATCAGGTACTACCTTAATAGAAATACCCTAAAGCCCTATTTACCACAATTTTCTTGCCCCTCTTAGTATTCCAATTACTACTATAGTTGGAATAAAAAAAAAAAAAAAAGAAAACATCAAAGGTACTAGTCTAATATAATGTTTATGTCAAAATAAATTGAAACCCCCTTCCCTTTGACGAAAGCGCGTAGGTACTAGTCTAATATAATGCAAGTACTACCTTAATGTATCAGGAGGGTACCACCTTACAAGGAATGTGTACTACTTGATAGAAAGGTCCTAAAACCCTTATTTACATCGCATGATTCACTGAGCTGTAGAGGAGTTATATCGCAATACAAGGAATTGTATCGCAAAGGAAATAATTGTTTTTGAGGAACCAAAGGAAAAAGTTGTCAAATAATACCAAAACTACCCCTCCCCTCTATGCACGTTAATAAGCAATCTTGTTAAATAAAAAAACTTATCTTTTATTTATATATTTAAAAAATATATATTCCAAAAAAAAATTTGTCTTTGAAAAATACAAACAAAAAAATTAAACTTTTCTTTATTTATATATTTATTATCTTGTTCTAGTTCATTACCATAATGACTATCTCGATCAGTAAGAAAATTCATTAGTTCAAAACAAAACCGAAATAAAATATCCTAGAAAAAGTATCCAAAATTAGTCTTAATATCCTAAATCCAAGAATTCTAGACGTAAATGGAATTAAATGTTCATTGGATTTCATGGTCGATTATACAAGTCACCCACTGCTTCTATTCCAAGAAAAGAAAATAAAAGAAATAAAAAAGAATAAAATGGAAATAAATCGCTTCTGTTACTCTAATTCAGGCTACCGAATCTCCTTCACGACTCTATCGGTTAAAAGTCTCTTAAAAAAAGTTAACCCTCACCGCCTTTACTCAAATCCCTAGATTTATTTATAATCTCTTAATCATTATCGTCGAATGCTGCGATTTTCATGGTTTTTTAGTGCCCAGTCGTTTGTATCGTATCATGTAATGGGGATCGTGATCATGATACAACAAATTTCATTCTCTCAGGATACAACAGTGTAATTTGTATCGCAATATACTCTTTGTTGTGTTTCAATTATTCAGATTTGTATCGCAATACAAATATTGTATTACGGCTAATCCGTATCATTGCCTTGGTATTGTATTGTAGAGAAAGGCTTCTCGTGCGTAGAATACAACTCGACGTTTTGTATCATGGATACAAAAGATCAGGCTTTGCAATACACGTATTCCGGTCCTCCCGCGCCTTCCTTCGCGATACAAAAGCCGCGTCTCTTCAAATCATGCTTTCGCGATTCAACCTTCTATCGCTATATATTCCAAAACGTCGCTTTTATTTTTGAACCAAAATTTCTGTTTTTTTTTTTGCTTTTCTGCTTCTTTTTCATTAAAACCTTCAAAACACAAATTTGGGGAACATGATATATATTTTCAATAAAAATGGATTTTAAGCCTTAAAATAGTCATGAAAAATGTGCTTAGTAGATAAGTTTTAGACAGGTTAGACTACCCATCAATTCGGTGAGGGAGGAGAGGGTCAGTGTCGTAGAGTTCAACCGGTCGAACCGGTTCAACCGAGGGATAGACCTACCATATACAAAATAAATCAAATCGGCCACACTCGGGTCACGTCATGCATATTGATCTGCAAAGTGTGATATTTAAATCAAACTGTAAAGGAGAGAGAGAGAGAGTAAAGTTAATAATGAAGAGAAAGCAGATATTTAAATCAAGGGAGAGAAAGAGAGTAAAGTTAATCAACTGATTAAGAATTCTTTCAAATTAAAAGCACTTTTGAAAAGTTTCAGTTCTCAGAAGACTTTTTCATAATTCTTGCATATCAATGTGCATTCTTAGTTCATCCATCGCTAATTTTTATGACATTTATTCCTTGTACTCAACTTTTCATAAAATTCTTTCCCTATAATTACCTTCTCTTTTTTTTTCTTCTTTTTTTTTTCAAAAATGTGCTTTAAGAAAACTAATTGAGAAGGAAAACGAAAGAACATAGGTAACTCAATCAAGACATAGATAATAAATTACTTTAAAGCATGCAACATGATGATGTGAATAGGGTATGATTGCATAAGAAAATTAGTACATGTGACTATCATTAGACAGGTGTAAAATTTGCACAATACGTGAACACAACACACGAAGCCAACACTGCTTTTACGTTTGATTGAGTATAAATCATGTTTAATATATTCGTGTCGACCCGCCTAACACGTTAGTTTGAAGATCATATTCGTGTTGGATCATTCAATACCTAATTTGACCCGACTGACCCGTTTAATTATTATATTAATTAATTAACCTATTTAATAAGTTATTTGTGTTAAATATGGATTATTAATTATAATTCATTAATTTAAATAATAAAATTAATAAATATGTTAAATTAATAGGTTATTTGTGTTAAACATGCATGGATGGATTAATTATAATTATTATTTTAAATAATAAAATTAATGGATCATATTCGTGCTTTTGACCTGCCTTAACACGAATAAATGGGTTGAGTTTGGGTTAATGAATACGACACGCTTATTATTCGCGGTCGCCTGGGTTGGGAATACACGATCCGCATACTGACACGACGAACACGAATTGTCACCCCTAACTATCATGACTTTTGGGTCTAAGTCTCATTACTTAATAGGCCTGGTATCTACACGGGTCTATTGCCTGATTCAAATCTCAATACGAATTTATCAACATGCCAGCATCAAAACTATATGAGAACTATCTCAGACAGAGCGACTCCACGGTCCCGTCCCGAAGTCCCGAGTCCCCTAGTCGACCGTCCTACCACTTACAAGATATTTATCCACGGATCTCTTAATTCGATACGTCTCAAAACAATAATCTTAAATAAGGGAGAATTGGTCTTTGATAAGGAAAGATAAATTTTATTGTTAAATTCATGATATTACCTTTCCAAAAATAAAAAAGAAGTGGTTTCTGATAAAAAAAAAAAAAAAAAGAGATTCTATCGCTAAAATCACAAGATTATCTTTCCAAGAATCAAGAAGAAATCCAAGTATAAAATGGGAGTTATTTCCGCAAGGAAAAAGGTATGTACTTAATTATACATACTTTCATAAAAAATTCCCTATAATTACTTTTTTTTTGTTCAAAAAGCAGTTTTGGGAAAACTAATTGGGAAGAAAATTGGAAGAACATATGTAACTCAATCAGTGCTATAGGATAATAAATTCATCTTAAAGCATGCAACATGATGGATGTGAATAGAGTATCATTGCATAAGAAAATTAGTACATACATAATTAATCTTCTCCACCACTTCAAATTGACAAGTATGTTTTATACATAATCCTTATTGGCTATAATCTTCTTGTTGCAATTAAATAATGTTGCTCATACATAATCCTTAGTAGCTATAATCTTCATGTTACAATTAAATAATGTTGCTCTATAATAGCCTTGAGATGTGACCTTGAGGGTTATAAAATATTGGACCCATCTACATTACACAAATTAGTTTCAAGTGAAATATTCAAAGTTTGATATAAGAATTGATATCAGCACTATAAGAAAAAAGACCTATCTTAACGGTTACTGACTGTCATCGTATGTGTTATATGTCATCATAACTTCCTAGTCTTATATGTCATCTATTGCAGTGTCAAGGTAGGTGTATCAGCAACCTTGACATATATATAAAATGTTAATGAATGTGTTTTTCTATTAATCAATATAACTTCTTTTCTACCACTCATAATATGTCAAGGTTTGTGTTCAAAATAAATCATGGTTTCTTTAAAATATGTCAAGGTATGATCTTCCACCATAGATTATAAATTGAATTAGAAGCATATGCCATGATAGCCTTTGAAAAATTTAAAAATAAGATTTAATGTTGCAACAGAGTAAAGTATAGAGTGCGGAAAACATTCAGCTGGCATATTGCACACTAATACAAATATTCCTTGAAATTTCATAATCTAATGACGATTCTCACCTTGTTAAACTACAATGCACCATATAAATATGCATGTAGCTATTAAAAACACATGTACATATATTGTGTTAATTTGAATTGTTGTCCTCCCTTTCAATAATATGCTAAAACAAAATACGAGTCTAAAAGAGAAGCTAAAGCAACTTTTTAATCAGAATAATAAAAGATTACAAAAGATAATGTAAATCAAGTTCTATTTATAATACATACATCAAAAATAAAAACTCATAGAACCAATAGATAAATTATACAACTAAAATATTAATAACCCATGTGAATGTATATACATTCAAATGTCTCATGCAAAAACTACCTTGAGTCTTTCACTAACCTGACCTCAGAGCAAAAAAATAAATAAACAAATGACACTAATTAATTATTAGTTGAAGATGAAATCCATGTAATAAAATCTTAGTAACTGGCACAAACTTTAATCTTACCAAAATAACAACTCGTATTAAACTAAAATATTAGTAACACATTCGTATATACATCTTGAAATTTCAGAAAAAAATACCATCTTGGAGTCTTCACACTGATACCTATACCAAATAAAATAAGGAAATAAAAATGATATTAACTAATTATTGTATAAGATGAAACCTCATGTAATGAACAAGGGTTCATTCTCAAATTCAAGGCACCAAACGAAAGACAAGTTTTTGGAGGTTCCTCATACTATTTAGGATTAGTGGAGTTTGATGCTACTCTTATTCTCTTACAGGCAATGACTGTGAATAATTCTAACCCGAATACCATTGCTTCCTATAAGGATGTCGTTTAGGGTGTCACCAATACCATTAGTGGAGTTTTCACATATGCTTTCATGCACGCTCATATTCTTATATCGTCATATCATATACTTTCATCTTATACTTTTATCTATTCATTTGTGTATTCATATATCTTATGTCATTTATTTATTCCTATTATTCATTTTCTCTTTGCATAGCATTTGTGTATTTGTTATCGTGATCACTTATCCATGTATGCTCTGTTATGCTATAGACTCTTGTATTCTCTTATTAAACTGCTATGAAATAACTAGATGGCCCTGTGAAACAAGGGAAACAAAATGCAAAATAAAACCGTCTAACCAGGTCCGATTCACTACTTTCAAATTTCAGCAAGGTTGTGAATCCCAATTGTCCTCCACATGCATAAATCTAGATTCTTGACTCAATGGGCTTTCCATAGAGTCCAAGAACACCTCAAACGGAGTTCGGATGAAAAGTTATGGTCAGCTCGCCGGGGAGGCACAATTGGAAAATTTTCACACATGGTGCGAAAATTTAATTGCTCATGTGGTGCGAAATTTCGCACCAGTTCAAGGGTGCGAATTTTTGCATGGGCGGTGCAATTCTCGCACCAGTTCGCGGCGCGGCACTCGTGACATCACCATGGGTGCGAAATTTTCGCACCCGTGTGCAAAAAATTTCCAGCCAGTTTTGTGTCTCTAACTTCGGACGAGCATAACTTTCTTTCGCTCGAACCCGGCTTCTTCAGGTGTTCTCGACTCCCATGAAATCCCATTGAGTCAAGAATCTAGATTTATGCCTGTGAGGACAAGTGGGGTTCACAACCTTGCTGAAATTTGAAAGTGGTGAACCCTGGAACCCTGCTCAAAACCATTTTTCTTTTTCTGCTTTTGTTTCCCTCGTTTCTCGAGACCATTCCAGTTGTATTTCATGTACGCCTAATAAGAGAATACAAAGAGTCTAGAGCATAACAGAGCATAAGCATGGATAAGTGATACCATAGAAAATTTTCCAAAAGAAGAAAACCAATCAAATCGAAACCAAACCAAAATAGGAAACCAAAGCAAAATGTAGTGGCATGTTTATTAACCTCAAACCAAAAAATAAAGAAATCATCGTGGCAGCGGTGGTTGCAAGCATACCGCTCTAGTGCCCTTCACATATTTAACAACTTTGGAACCGTGGTGAGGTTGTTGTCTTCCTTCTTTCGCCTCCTTTGTCGTCATCATTTTTCTCACCTCATTCTGCCTCGCTTCTTCAACAAGACTAGGAAGAAGAACCCATTTGATAAACTCAAGGAGCAAGTCATTCTGAAAATGTGCATAGGGAAGGAGAAACCATTTTATAAGAAACCCAACAAAAAGATCATTATGAAAAATAAGAATGTAAGAACTCAAAAAATCCTAACCTACCCACTCTTATAATCCGAAGGAGAAAACCCAAGTTTTCTTCCTCAACCTAGCCTACCCATTTCAAGAAGATATATAAAAACTCCAAACCCCACTTCACCTTCCAGATTTCAAAAGAAATCCTCCGTAATAGTAATAAAATCAAACTAAAGATCCCTCCTTGAACATGGAAACCAATGTCCAAACGTAAGCCTCGTGGATGCACCATCAAAAAACATGAAATACCGTGACACCTCATCCCTCCTAAAACTCAAACAAAAGCCTTGGGATGCATATATATGCCCAAACATATAAGTCAAAAATGGCACATCAAGAATCATCCATTCACCAAAACTTCCCACCTCAAATAGGAAACCACATCTTCATTAAACTCTAATAAAATTTCATTGTCTTAATGATAGCATATAAAAGTGAGAAAAAAATACTAATGTTTTTACTAATATTGACATAAAATTATCATTCCTTAGAGTATTGATATAGGTAAATTCAAATATATATTTCTTGCTATATTGATTAATGGAGAAATGATTTGAATTAAAGAATACTCTTTAAAGAAAAAAGATATCCCTCTATTGCAGATTGGAGAGAACATAAACCATGGGCACAATTCTTTTCCAGATTATGTCCACACATTGCTCTAATCCTGAATCAGCAAACAATCAAGAAACCAAGCATGTTATAGAAGGTGTGGAGTTAATTACGTATCAAGGGTATGTCAATCAAATAACCTTAATTTTTATTTCACAAGATCCCAAGGAATCATAGCATTTTTAAATATGAACATAGATAACTGTAATGAAAATAAAATTATTCAACGTGTTCATCCCAAAACCTAGAAAGTTGCTCTTAAAAGGCAAGAAGGCATATACTCAAATTATGATACAAAGATGAAACAAAAAGGTATGATTTTAAGGCATTAAACAAAGCGATGATATATAGAGGAGAAAGAAAAGGGTTGTAGCCTCAAGAAAGTTGCGGAATCTAAAACTCCATGTATGGAAGAATGGAAAACCGTAAATGAAAAGGGAAGGCTGGCAAAGAAAATAATCACCAGTTTACGATCTCGAGATCGAGATTTGAAAAATAATTACGAACATCATCACCGTGAGATCAAATGCAGAGAACAACATGATATGAGGAAAGCTCATCGACAGTGCCATCACAAAGAGGTTTTGTTGGCGTTATGTTTCAGGGTGAAAAGGGAGAGGAGAGAAGGGATGTGGTGGGCAGAGGAATTTGGGAATGGGAGACATATTAGGGTTAAATTCAAGAGGATCAAGGAAGTGAAAAGAAGGAGGGAGGAATTGGCGGTCTTTGAAAAAATGGGAGGGAGAGGGAATCTTGCTCTAAAAAAGGGAGATAGTGTACGTAATTAAATACACAATATTGACATATATTGTCATAAGTCAAGGTTCCATCATCCCAAATCATGGACAAGTTTTATGTATGTCATTATTGCTTTGAAGTGTTGTATATGTCATAATTGCTAATTTAATAGAGCACAATATTGACATATTGTCATAAGTCAAGATATTATATGTCAAGAATTATGATTTTTTCTTGTAGTGTATTTATTTATCGTAAGCAAGTATCCTCAGAACTTGAGGATAAGCAAATGAAACATCGTCCATGCATGATAGACCTAGATCACAAACAAACAAACAAATTTGAAGCAAATTACAAAATAGAACACAAATTAAATATAATTATATGTTGTATAATCTTCTAGTCGATGATAATTCCTTTCACATTAAATATACACAAGCACACCCGAATCACAACTATATTCATATAACCTAAAAATAAATCATCAAAATCCAAATCTAAATCATCAAGCTAGGGAGATATGGTTATATATCGAATAGTTATATGGACGTGCCTTCCCAGATGAATGTAGGTGTAATGACCCGATCCAACCATGTAGATATTATCCACTTCGGGCCCAAGGGGCCCTCACGGCTGTAAAACATTTCTACTAGGTTGAGAGGAGCCCATAGTTATATAGTATCAAGAAGTTTATCACTTATCCGATGTGGGATGTGACAAACACCCCCCTATACAGACACAACGTCCTCATAATGTCCAATGAGATTGCGGGGTCAAATGAACTAACACACCCAAAGGCCAACGGTCACTTCGAAGACGGCCTGGGATCTGGCCGATACCATTCAGGAACAACCCTCACTCCAACCACGTAGAGATGGAGCCATCCCCTTCTTGGGCCTAAGGGGTCCTCACGGCTTTAAAAAGCATCTACTGTGTCGAGAGGAGAGCCCATACTTGGCATAACAGTAGTTTCTCTCTTATCCGACGGGATGTGACCAACCCCCCATCCATGCATTAATAACGCCCTCGTTATGTCCCATGGGATTGAGAGGATAAACAAACTAACACCCCTTACAGGGCAAAACAAAACAGACCCCCACATCGGGGTCGGGGATCAGCTCTGATGCCATTTGTAATGACCCGGTCCAACCATGTAGATATATTGTCCACTCAGCCTAAGGGGCCCTCAATGTACTTTTAAACGTGTCATATTTGTAACGCATTTGACCTGAACCATATAGATATTATCCGCTTTCGGCCTAACAGCCCTCACGCTTAAACGCTGCTTGTGTCAAAGGATCCCATACTTATATAAAGGTCAAGAAGCTTCTCCCCCTATCCGATGTGGATGTGACAAACACCCTATGTGCATACACAACGTCCCGGCTGCAGGTCCCATGGGATTGTGGGACCAAATGAACTAACACCCCCTATGGGACTAAATGAAACAGACCCCCACATCGGGGTCGGGAATCAGCTCTAATACCATTTGTAACGACTTGGCCCAACCATGTAGATATTGTCTGCTTTGCGCCCAAGGGGCTCTCACGACTTTAAAACGTGTCTACTATGTTGAGAGGAATTTATACTTATACAGTACCAGGAAGTTTCTCCCATATCCGATGTGGGATGTGACAAAAAAATTTTTTTACATAAGGGTTTGAACCTCGACTTTGCTTCGAAGTCATGATACTTAACTATCATTAATTATCATGCCGCCCCTCATGGGATTGGCAAATAAAAGAATAAACACTTCTTCTACTGGGCAACGAAACAAACCCCCCCACATCAGTCGAGGATCGGCTTTAATACCATTTGTAACGACCCGATCCCCCATATTGTCCGCTTCGAGCCTAAGGGGCCCTCACGGCTTTAAAACGTGTCTACTAGGTTGAGAATAGCCCATACTTATATAGTGCTAGGAAGTTTATCTCCTATCGATGTGAGATGTGATAGTAGGAATATGTGAAGCAAGTTTCAATATATCGGGCTCATCATCATCATCAATGAAACAAATGCAATTCCTAATTCATCTTTTCATATGTAAGTATTTTGAGCTGATAGCCAAATGAAGTTGTGGCAGTGAATATCGATTTGTAGTAGAATTTCTTTCAAGTAAAACATTATTCCTAGTCTTAGCATTTCCAAATTTTATAATCATTTATAAAATTTTGAAATGATGTCGATGTTAAATGCATCAGTTCCGAACCTATCATTCCAAAACTTAAATTTGAAACTCGCAAATCAGCTTCACTTCATATGATGTAAATTCTATAATTCTATGTTAGTGGAATTAGAAATTAGAGAGGGAAAGTTATGAGTCTTAAACTCATCTATTTTTAATCCATTTTTCTGACTTGTTTTTAGTAGTTTCGGATCTATTTTTATGCCAAATTATGGAATATTCACCAACTTTATGTTTTGTAGGTTTTAATTAAAAAATGAGATAATTCCAGTAAAAAAGAAAAGAAAAAGTGGCAATTGCAGCATTCTCTGTCGCGACATAGCTTTTGTTTGTCACGACAGAATTTCAAGTAGACCAGATGAACTATATTGCAGCCAACAGCTGTATGTCGCAACAAAGTCCAGGCTAAACTCAAGGTAGAAAGAGAATCTCTGTCGCAACAAAGAGTTTTCTGTCGCAACAATGCTGAAGAAGAATGTAAAGAAGACTATCGCGACACTCTTAACTCTGTCGCGACAATGATCAAGGAAGATGGTAAAAGAATTTTTTTCGTGACAATCCTTCCTCTGTCCTAACATAAAAGGCTGAAGATTAGCAGATGAACTCTGTCACGACAAAAGACAGTGTCACGACAAAAAATGGAAATCTCCTAGATCAGGAGGATGTGGTACTAATGAAAAATGTCAAGGATGCAGGTTTTCAGCGGCTAATTTTTTTCTATTGTGTCGGGATTACAAGACTCCGAATCTCTCTTTCCTTTTCGCTTTGTTTGAACTCTAGTGCCCACCAATGTCAGCTTCTTCTCGCATGGAAGCTTCTGGGCAAAGGCATTAACTCGATCAATTAAAGAAAAGAGGTAGGATCATCGCGAATAGGTGTCAATTCATTTATTGATTCATTTTTCAAAGACTGGCAATTTTATGGTATCGTTTCTAGCCATTTATGGTGTCACCCTCTCTTCGCGGAAGAAAGAGACCTCTCGTCTCTGCAATGTCTCGTTTGTTGAAATGCATGAAGAAGGCGTGACGATCGCCCCGCCTTGTATTTCTGGATTCTATGGCTGAGAGAAATAGAATTGTGCTCAGGGTGGGATATTTCAATCAATAGGATGAAGTCTATTTTCTTAGTAATCTCTCTCGGCTTTAGGTTAATATGCATTGTGTGGAGAGACCAAATTCATTGATCGATTTGTAAACGAAGCTTTTTGCATGTCTTCTGAGTGGGTGGTTAGTTGTTTTCTTTCCTTTCTTCCCCATCGAGGGCCCTTTTGTACTCCTTGTACTAAGTTTGTCTGAGATTGTTGATGATTATTTTTCCAAAAAAATACCATATCCATTGACAGTGGAAACTAGAGATGAAAAAGTAGCAGTTGAGCTGACCTTCCTTGTAGAAACTCCCCAGTGTATAGGTTCTGTAGATCAGTTTCCCAAATGGTGAAGGGTTGTCCTTGCTAAAATAAAAAGACAAGTCAGATACAATCATCATACAACAAAAACAAGAAATAAAACACCAATAAAAGAAGCCATGGGATATGATGGAAATTACAGAGAAGGTAGTTGAGTTATAGAACATCTCCCGGACAGAAATGGAAGAGCTTGTAGTCATCTGAAGAGAAAATTGAGGGGGGTCTATTGGCACAACTGAAACCGAAGGAATCCCAAATTGGTTATTTTTTTTAATGCACAATTCATTTATTGAGCCGAAGTAGGGTAAGGAAAGTAAGGAAAGCTCGAAAATACGAAGCATCATGAATTGCTCTATGGGCATGGTTAAAAACACTACTTATAGTTAGTGGACTTTGTCAAGGAGGAGGCGGTAGGATTCTTGGCGAGTTCTATGAGCGTAATAAGTGTTTGTTAGAAGTTTGAATTCTACTTTTTCGTATTGATTCCCAAAAGTATAAGGATATTAAAGACTATAGGCCTACTAGTCTATCGGTGGATTATATAAAAATTCTAGCTAAGGTTCTTACTATCAGACTAAAAGGGTTGTGGGAAAAAGGTGAGCAGGCCTTAACGATTTTGTGGAGGGTAGACAACATCGGATCGACTTTGATCAAGAATGAGACTGCTGGATGCTGCGTTTCCTGAGGAAAACAAAGTGGGTTTTCAGTAAGCTCGATATCGAGAGGGCTTTACGAGCATCTAGATCGGGAGTTTTATTAGTGCGCTTTATTTTTTTATTTATCAGTAAAAAGCAAGTATTATAGAGATAGAAAAGGTTCTCAGGAGTACACAGGAAGTGGTCAAAAGGGAGCCAAAAAACCCAGACAGGAAAAAAACCCCAAAACCCTACCTACTCCCCAATCAAGTCCGGAAGTCCACTACAAAGTTCGTGTTTTCAATACAATACACCCAAGTTCATAAATTGAAACAAAGCTGCTTAATCCTTTGAACGTAGGTGGCCCCATTCTCGAACACCGCCTTATTTCAAGCAGGTTAGAGAGTTCAAACAGTGGCACAAATGTGTCGCTATCCATAATTTTTTACATTTTACCCATTGTGACTCCTTGCAAGGCTAATAGGGTGTGAAGAATCGAGCGCGGGAAAACCCAACTAATCCCAACAATCAACAGAAAAAGGTTCCACAACATTTTAACACTTTTACAATGAATCAACAAATGGTCTATGGACTCCTCATCATCACACACAGAAAACATCTGTTTGCAAAAGTCACTCTACGGCGTTTGAGTTGGTCTAGCGTGAGCACTTTACCCCAAGCAACTTTGTAATGACCCGTACCAAATAATACAAGTTTTTTAAAACGTTTGACCAAGTTTGACCAAGTTTGACAAACAATTAGTATGTGGGCCCAAGTTGACTTTTTTCAAGTATGAATAATTTTGGGTTGATTAAGACACCATTTCGTAGGCCTCGTCGATACGAAGTTCAGGGAAGTAATGAACGCCAAAACTGACTTACGATAGTGCTAGTAAGCCCTAGGAGTTCAACAATGATTTTATCGCTAAGTCCAAGCTATCTTCGCTTTACCCGAAAGCGACCCTGTGGCCCTGCTATAAACATATTTTTGTGTGCCAAAGAGAACCCTAGCACCAACACACTCATTTGAGCCCAAAGCCCTGTAGAGAAAACTCCCAAAACTCTTAACACCGAACCGGGTCTTACCCATTTGTGTACCGAATTGTGTTTTGGGTCGTGAGGCGTCACCGGCCACCACCCTTACACACGCGCCAGCCAGGGAGGAGGAGCACGGCGAGAGGCACCCGCTCTGCAAATTCCCGCCGGCCAAGCTTCGAACGCGCCCGATCGGGTCGGCCAATGCGCGCCGCCACCTTGGGTCGCCAGATTTTGGTGTTTTCCGGCCATTCTAGGCCGACCCATACCTCCCTCCCACAATTTTTAGACCCTCTGAACTCATTTCCGTGGTCCCTTTTTTCAAATTCCTCACTGTTTGAAAGATACGATGAAAATAAAGTCGTCGACGCTGATCGAGTTTTCCTACTAACAGAGCAACCTTTTGAACCAAGGTAAGGGTACTCTGTGTTCTCGGCCCTCGGGCTTCCGATATAAAAGTTTGTAAAATTTTGGACATTTGCTTGGTTAGTTTTCCATTTTTGGGTCATATCTCAGGTAATTACCGAAAAGGTTTGGACCGAAATTGGACACCAATTGGTCGGCAAATTAGCAAAATCGTTGATTGACATTGACATTTTGTATGAGTTATCGAATGTTCAATTTCAAAATAGCCTCCGTAAAAAGCCCCAAATTCGTGGTATTTCCGCTCTATAAGGCACATCAGATAATCGGGACTGTCGATCCAATTTAGATAGTTTCACAGTTCTAAAGATTGTTCAAAGACATTTAAGGCGTCCCAATGTCTTTGGTTTAGTTAATGGAACCTAAATGGTATTTTTATTATATGCTGAACCGAGACGTTCCCGCATAAGAGCAGGACTGAGCATCTGTAGTCTGTGAGTGATTTACATGTTTTAACTGCTTTGTGGTATTATTAGGATATATAATTGTGGTTAATTATTATATATATAACTTATTTGGTCGAATCCGCTGATTATGCAGAATATAATTACTTCCGCTTTATATAACCGTTATCGAGCTCGAATGGATCTTTGTCAACATTTTTAAATATTTGAAATTCTTTACCGAGTTCACGGATAAATTTCAGGGTATTTAAATACTTTTGGTACATGGATTGAGGTTTTAAACCATTTTGAAAAGTTATTGATTTAAGAAATGGATTTTTGAGACTTTGTGAAATGATTATAAATGCGGTATTGTTGGAAAAGTTACAATGATTATAATCGGGTTTACCTGAAGGTTTATTAGTTGCCACGTGATGGCGTGTCTTCACCCGAAGGCTATTAGTTGCCACTGATGTCTGGGTTCACCCTAAGGTTATTAGTTGCCATTACGATGCCTGCCCACTCTAAGGTTTAGTTGCCACGTGATGTCGCCCGCAAGACTCTCGACCGGGATTAACCTCATGAACCTCGGTGGGATCTTCCCAAGATCAAAGGATACAGAAACTTTTCCTCAAAACAACAAACTACAGCGAACCCTTTACGCCTCAATATATCTTTAGAAAATAACGCTAAGCTTAAGCGTGTAAAAATTCTTTTTTTTCTTTCCTTTTCAAACACTCGGATTTTTCTTTAAAATTTGCCACAAAGCTCTGCTTTTCGACTTTCCCAAATTTACAAAACTCCGCAAAAACATTAAAAACACTTCTAATCTTTCAATTTTCAACGTCCTTGTTAGGACTCCTTGTCCACAACTCAATCAACACAATATATACACATATACATAAATTCATTTCAATTATCAAAACATTCTAAACTGCCCGTTTCCATGCTTTTTTTTTCAAAGATTGGGCTTTGAGAAATGGGACTTAAGCCAAACGCTAAGTAGTTCCTTTTCAAAACATATCCATATATGCATATATACATGACAAAGTATTCGACATATAAAAATATGCAAACTATTTATACAATGCAGTTCACATGCGTCGTCTCCTCGATATTTCGACTCACTATGCGGGGAATACCCGTTCCTGGCTCTCTAAAAGGTTCTAAAACATATGGAAGAATGAGCCAAAGGAGCCCAAGGAATGTACATTTTCATTAAATAACATTTTCAAAGAGTATCAAAGCAATACATACTTATACAATTAAAACTAATTTATGCTTTAAACATTTATACCTTAAACTTTACTTTCCTTATAATACATATTTATACAATAAAACCATTTATGTCTTTAAACTTTCTTCTTTATTTCTTTCTTCCTATGGAACCCTATGAATAAACATTAATCCAAATACTTCCTGGTTCTTCACTATGAGACGTCACATTCCAACATAACCACTACGTTTCAGCAGAAACTCACGTTTGCATAGGTTCCAAATTTCTTCATAATCTTACTCACAGTGTAAGGATATTACTCTAGATACCGAATTCCCTCCTCAAGAAAACCTATAACTTCACCAAATCCTTACACACCTCTAAGGTACCTCGGCCGAATATAATAATACATGTGGTTAGGCAACCATCAATAAAACATTTATCAAAATACATTTATAAATCCTTATTTAAATCCTTTGTATTTTATCATGAAAACTCTCATATATATATATGCAACATATTATTAAGGCATTCTTACACATTTTTTAAACTTTCTATAATGCCATATAACATATGCATACATATACCGAATATAATCATATACTGGGAGGCAAGATAAAAACATTTTCACATGCACAAAAATAACCTTCCACATGTCTTCACCTTTGCGAAATCATCGCTCTTAAACTTTTCAATGGCACATTAAAACCATGACTTTAAAACCTGTAATTGGTAAATATCATTTTTACACTCACTGCTCACCCCGCTTCAATCCCGCTTGCTTCCCGTCGATCCCTGCCCCTTCCGATAGTCCTTTTCTCAATCTTTTTCAAGAAAACCACGACTACACATTAACCATACTTTATTTAATCCCCCATACACACTCATTCCTATATTCTTATTCCTCTTATGAATCTATTTTTACTTAGAATAAACTCTGTCCAATCGGATCATCCCAACTAAAGTTATGGCATTTTCATGCCATTCATTTACCGACACACTAGTGGTTAAAGCTGAAAATACCCATTTTTATTCCAGGTCTTAACTTTATATTTGACATTATATCTTTTGTACTATTTAAAGCTATGCTAAGGGTTCTTCTCCAATTAATCACCTATAAATCGAGCAAAATTAAACTCACGGTTACGTCCAAAATAATCGGGCTAATCTATATTCAAAACTCGAAACCGACAAGGCTTACACATACTCTTACTTCTGAGTAAATTCTTGTGACCACTTATGATCAGAATTCTTGACGATGCCTATTTCTATATGTATATTTTCCTTGAAGTCTATTTAACCAGCAACTTGAATCACTCAAAGAGGGATCAGAAATGAGTGCTATGGTCAAAATATGGAAAACTGGTCAAAACAGAAAAACAGAGCATTTCCTGTACCGAGAACCACAAAGGGTTTACATATATCCTCTACTTTGAGCGAATTTTTAGTTACTTATAATCGTAATTATCATGTTCTGGCTTTATATGTTTGGTTTTCCTTGAAGTCTAGCTTTACTCCAGCCAATTTGAATCACTCAAATCGGCAAGAAATGAAAGTTATGGTCACCAAGGAAAACTGGTTGAAACAGGAAAACAAAGCATTTCGCACTGAGCGTACTCTGAATTTTCCAGATTGCTTCTTTTTTTCACTTTGCTACCAATTAACATCTATACAACTTATAATTCATATACCTCAAGAATTTACGGAATTCATCTAAAACAACTCCACAACACTTGAAATGAGTGTTATGGAACTTCAAACCTCAAAACCTTAGGTGGAAACTGAACTCAACCTAGGTCCACCACCCTATTTAAACCACATGCTTGATGATTCCATGCTTACTTACACCAATTGGGGAAACTCCATAATCCCAACAAACATCTAGCTAGTGATCTCTCTTCAAAACCCTAGACCAAGGAAGATCAATTCTCCATGGGAAATTGCCACCAAAACCCAAAAATAAAGGATTCCACCTTGATCTCTCTCTTCTTCTCCTCCTCCTTCTTCCTTCTCTTCTGATCTCCTTTACTCTCCTTTCTTCTCCTCAAAACCAAGTGAACCCTAACAAAAATGAGACAAAATGGGATTTTGTTGGTCTCCACCCCTCTATTTATAAACTTATTATTTTACTCATAAATTAACCCTCATCTCAAATATTGTAATTCAACTTATTTTAATTTCTACTATAACCCTTCTCATCATTTGTATTTTATATCGCTTTTACTTGATGACAATTGTTCTTGTTTAATACCATAAATTCCTGCTTCCGTGAACTTTCCTTTCTACCTCTGCCTTCCAAAATTGTTTCAATATGACACTTGGTAATTCTTTATACACCCCTGTCAAAAAGATCATGTACCTGCATTTCTGGACTGGCAGTAGTCTACCCGGCTGCTATTGCCACGCAGATACCGCCCACCAAGGTTAAGAAGGTTATGCATGCCTGGGCAAAAGCTGGCCGGCTGCCTGTCGCGGGGTCAGTTTACCACCTGGCTTACTATGGATATATGGCACCCAAGAGTTATTATCGTTTGAGTAAAGTGGTAACCATCTCATCTATGGTTATCGTATTTTCATGATTATTTTGTCGCATGATAGGTTTATATATATTTTATGCTCAATTTTATGTTGTGAACAAAATTGCTATAATTTCCTTAGAAATATGTCTGCAAATTTTTGAGCATAAATTTCACATTGTTGACTTGGTATAAATTTCCGCTCATAGAAACGATTCCAAACGGGAACCTTATAAAGGAGCAACTGAGGCCTGAGAGAAGAATTTTCGGAAAATAAAAACATTTATTTTCCATATAAATTATATCACTCACCGAGATTTGGCCATTCCAAATTTATTGTTTTAAATCGTTTCCTAGGTCCAGTAAAATCAAGAGAGATCTACCCCTAAGGCCAACTTCTACGCTACCTGCACCCACAAGTGTTTTTTGCAAGAGATTCTATCTTATCTTTTGTCTTTGTTTTATTTGACCTATGATTTTCAAGTTATATTCTAAATTCACAAACACTCTAGAATGCTCATTGATTTTAGTATCAACCTATATGAGTCCTTATCATGTGTGCTGTGGTTGTGACCCATAAGAAGATGAGTCTGGCTGTGGAACTTGGCATATATATATATATATATATATATATATATATATATATATATATATATAGATATATATATATATATATATATATATATATATATATATATATATATATATATTGAGGTATTATATTAATGCAAAGTTACTTTCTTTCTAAAGTTAGTGGTCCCATTGTATATCACTCCCTAGGGATTGTGCCAAGGGGGAACTTCATTAGATTCGGGACCACCCAGAAATCTTGAAGGGTCGGCCTGCCTTGTCAGCTTAAAATTTAGCTCTAGGTTTCTAAATTTACAAAGATCACGTACCATCCGCTTTTGTATAGCTTCCTAACCTTATCCTGAA
Source organism: Tetrastigma voinierianum (assembly GCA_016808115.1). Classification (NCBI taxonomy): domain Eukaryota; kingdom Viridiplantae; phylum Streptophyta; class Magnoliopsida; order Vitales; family Vitaceae; genus Tetrastigma; species Tetrastigma voinierianum. The sequence continues at coordinate 144,467 of JAEQBH010001413.1, read as the reverse complement.
ACCACTGCTTCATTTATTCTGAAAATAGTTTTTCTTCCATGGCGTCTAGAGAGGTAGACTTAGTATTCAAGAAGCTTCTGTGGAAAGTTCAGATAATCTCACTTTACAGAAAAACTGTTTGAGCGTCTGATCTGATAATCTGAGAGGAGTGGGTTTAATTGGTGTTACTCGCTGACAGGCTCGTAGGGCTCGGGAGTGTTGGTTTTGAATGTCTACCTGATCCCATGGTGATTCTTTATCCTAAAGGACACAGAGAAGATTTCGATCTAGGGTATGCAAAGGTCCAAATGAGGATGTGAGTCGTATAGATGGTTTTCTGGGGGGTAGAAAAGGAAGTGGTGGGCGATGAGAGACTAGGAACCGCCACACTGGGGCATAAGTTCAAGACTGCCAAGACCGAAGTTTTCGTCACTTTGTTTATGCTTTCAGACTATTAAGAGGCTAGAGGCTCAGACGCTCACTCCGGTAGCATGACGCTTTCCAGTATGAGCTTAGATTTAGAGAGCTTCATCGGATTGGCCCTAATTTGGGTCATAATGAGGTCATGTGAAAGAGGAGTTTTCGATGGATCGAGTGAGTCGGGAGCAATTCAGCCCCTCTGTTCCGATCATCCCACGATCGGGCCGATTGAGAGACGCCATCAGAGGTGGAGAGGCAGACCTTGATACGCGACTGCTGATCATACGATGGATTATCTTTGGGAAGCTCCTGGCCGTGTGGATCGTCTAAGAGGGTAGCTTTCAGCCTGATCTTCTGGGCAAAGCAGAGGATCCAAGGATGACGTGGGCGCGCCTGCAGTGTGCTTCCCCAGAGTGGACATAAGCCACGGTGGTTCGGATTTCAATCAGCGAGAGTAGTGGCAATAGTCACTCGCAGGCCCGCAGACCGTGATGTTTCTATTCACCAGGCTGTACCGTAATTGCGATGACCATGCCGGGATAATGTATGCTTTCGCGGCGCATAAAACAGACATTTCAAGAGAAACCCGCCTTATCGAGAATCCGGCCGCATTCAAAGTCTCGGATCGCTACTCGCCAGCGTGCCAGTGGGCATGGAGGATCGAATACACGTGCGTGGCGTGCACTGCGTGGTTCCTTTAGCAGATGTGCCAGTCAGCACTCGCCACGCCGAGGCGTGGGGCAGAGAGGACGACCACCGCTAGAGGCGTAGAAGGCTTATGCTATGACCGCCAAGAGTACATCGTGCCACCCCACTGCGCCAGAAGAAAGATTGATTCATTTTGGTGACAATGCACGTGTACTATCGACCCGGTGGGCTAAGCACACCTTTATTTCACGGAGTATGTTGCACGAGCCTGGACACCCGGCCTTTCGATGTGGCTCGAGATCGCCACTACCACGAGAGCTCCTACGCTCAGTCGACAAGCGGCGAGTTTATTTACCAGCCAAGTTATGGGGAAGCAGATTTAATATTAATAGATCTCTATGCTGATGTAGATTCTTGGATGGATTGGCTTGTTTCCAAACCTATGTCAAATGGACGTTTCGTAGTGGAGGTGATATTTAGATGACCCCGGACTACCAAGAGTAGTCTTCATGAAGAGTTTTGAGGCAGTACCTTCCGTGTTTGATTTCCTACCCATTTATGCCAGATGTTTACTTCAAAAGGGTTGTAAGTGTATCGGCCAATGAGTTGACACTCGTAGTGGCTTAAGTGGGATTAGAGGATGTACCGCAGTGAGGGACTTTCCTGATGTGTTTCCTCGATCCATCTTCGAGGTTTGCCTAACTAGAAATAGATTTTCTCCCATTGATTTGGCTCCTCGGTACAAATTATTTTTACCACCTTTATAGAATGGCACCCGGCTGAGTTGAAAAGTTGAAATTCAAGCATAAGAGTTGTTGATAGGATTTATTAGGCCCAAAAGATTTCACCCTGGGAGCGCCGATGTTATTTGTGAAGAAGAAGGATGATACTTGAGGCCGTGTATAGACTACGTACGTTTCTGAATAAGGTCACCATCAGAATAGATATCCTTTGCCTCTCGATTGATGATCACACCACTGGGGAAAAGGAGAGTTTCCCAAGATTGACTTAAGGTCGTGGCACCATCACTGAGGATTAGTGAATCCGACATTCCACGACGGCATTCAGATCAGATATGCACAGGAGTTTTAGTGATGTCTTTCTTGACCACCAATACCCCAAAGAAATTTCATTGATGGATGACCCGGTCTTTTCGTCCATAGTTAGATCGGTTTGTCATTGGCCTCACGACGATATCTCGTACGAAGCTGAGCATGAGAGACATTCGGGTTTGGTGCCGCAGACTTTAAGGTAGTACCAAATGTATGCTAAGTTCACAAATGAATTCGTCAGAGCCGAGGATTTCTGACATGTGGCTTCGGGCTGATGGCACATGGGTCCTCATAAAGTAGAAGCAATGGGGGAGTTGTCCAACCACTATGACGTAAGCATGGAGTTTCCGGATTTACTGGTACATCAAGCGTGTCATAGAAGGGTTCTCAAAGATAGCAGACCACTTCACTGCTTGATCAGAAGGAAGTTAAATTTATGACTCGATGTGTGAGGGCTTCCAAACACCGGGCGAAAAGCGGACGTCGCCTCCTCGTTTTGACATTACTGCAGGGTAACGAGGGGTTCGAGGTTACAAATGATGCTTCACGCCAAGGTTTGGGTTTGCGTATTGATGCAACATAAGAGAGTCAGGCGCATACTCTGCACGCTTGAAGAAACACGATCCGAATTATCCTACTCATGACTTGGAACTTGCCGTAATTCAAGATTAAAGACTTAGAGGCATCACTTAGGCGTGGAGCGACTTGTCGATATTTATCGACCACAAGAGCCTTAAGTATTTGTTTCACCCGTAAGAACCAAACTTAAGCGCGTAGGAGGTGGATGGAATTACTTACTGATTATGATCAGACCATCGACTACCATCCAAGTAAAGTAAATGAAAAGCGATGCCTTGAGCAGAAGTCTACAAGCTCTTCTTGGCTTATATGCGCACAATACAACTCCATTGATACATCTGTGAAGGCGAGAGTTAGGTGTTGAGTTACATACGTTTCAGATCACTTTTTTCTAGGTTTCCAACTACGACCGATACTCGAGATTCTATTTCTATATAATAAACTTAGAAGATCCCTATTTGATGAACATGAGAAAGAAAGTCGAGGAAGGAAAACAATCGATTTTGTTATTAGAGACTACTGAGCCTTGGTGATTGGTTCAGCTGTTCCAAGAATCGAAGAGTTAAAAGGCAAATAGTGGAGGAAGCCCATAGTTCGCTTTATGCTATCCAACTTTCTAAGAAGTACTAAGATGTATCGTGACACTCACTAAGGAATATTATTATGGTCGTGGATGAAAAGAGAAGCTAATGAAATATGGTCCAAGTGTTTCATCTGTCAACAAGTGAAGGCAAAGAGACAAAAGCCTTTTGGACTTCTACATCCCTTACCCATCCCAGAATGGAAATGGGAGCGCATTATAATGGATTTTGTGTTCAAACTCCCTTCTACAGTTCAGAGACATGATGGCATTTGGGTAGTAGTTGATCGGCTCACCAAGTCCGCGTATTTCCTACCTATTCGCGGAGAGTTTTCTCCTGTAAAGCTAGCTTTAACTCTTTATGAACCATATAGTGAGTTTGCATGGGGTGCCGCAGCAATCATCTCTCGAAAGAGATCCACGATTCACTGAGAGGTTTTCGAAAGGATCGATGAAGGAACTAGTGCCGTTGGAATTTGAGTATCGCTTTTCACCTCAAACCGTTGAAAATTTGAGAGGACTATCTGTACCTTAGAGGATATGTTGAGTCATGCGCATCGCAATTCAAAGGACATTGGAATGAACATCTACCTTGTAGAGTTCACTTATAACAATGCATCGCCCAGCAAATAAGACAACACCACAGGTAATGAATGTCACTTTTCACCCACTATGTTGAATGAGACTGCTTAAAGGAAATTACTAGTCCCGAGATTGTACAACGATAAGGGACAAGGTTAATGTTATACGTGCCCATTTGAAAGCAAACAGATAAAAAGCTATGCGACAAGCGAGAAAGGACCTTAAGTTTCAGGTCAACATTCTAGCATTCTCAAGCCTCTCCTGAAGGGCGTGGTATCGCTGAAGCTTAGGAAGCTAAGTCCTCGCTACATTGGGCCTTTTGAGATTGTTGAGAGGATAGGTCCAAAGGGTTTAGATTAGACTTTTCCTGGGAGGAGCTGAAGTCCATAATGTGTTCCTACATCTCCATGCTGTTAGCAGGTCTCGCATCCACATGTGGCTGAGACACCCAGATCGAGTCGAGGGACGACTTATCCTACGAGGAGCAAACAAAGCAGACTCGGGTGTGAGAGAAGAGAAGGAGTCACAAATGCAAGACAATATCCTTAGTGAAGGTCCTCGAGAAAACCACCTTAGTCGAGGAGGCAACTTGGGAGCTGATGACCAAATGCGAGCGCATCCTCATCTCTCCATGATGTGTACTGATTTCAGTGAACCCAAATTTTCTTTAAGGGGTAGGTCAGAACGATCTGCACAAATAATACAAGTTTTAAAACGTCAATTCAAGTCACTAATAATTAGTATGTGGGCCCAAGTTGACTTTTTTCAAGGATGAATAATTTTGGGTTTATTAAGACACCATTTCGTAGGCCTCGTCGATACGAGTTCATAGACGGGTTGAACGTCAAAATCCGACTTACGGATAAAAAGCTATGGTCCTAGGGAGTTCAAACAACGACATTTTATCAATGTCCAAGCTGTCTTCATTTTTTACCTGAAAGTGACCCTAGGCCCTGTATAAACATAGTTTTGTGTGCCAAAGAGAACCCTAGCCCCAACACACTTCCATATTTCTCTGCAGCCCAAAGCCCTGTGGTAAAACTCTCAAACTAATATTCAACAATCGGTCAAGTTAATTCCATTTGTAGACCAAACGGGTTTGGCTGGAGGCGCTCATCTACCACCACCTCAGCACACGCCCAGCCAGGAGGAGGAGTTACCGCCAGGCGATCTTGCCTAGAAAATTTCCCCGCCAGCCATTGGCTTCGACGCGCCCGGACCGGCAGCGGCGCGCCGCCACTCTCGTCGGATTTTGGTGTTTTCGTGCCATTCAGTCACCTATGTTCCTCCTCCCACCATTTTGGACCCTCGAACTCATTTCCGCGTGGTCCCTTTTCGATTTCCTCACCGCTTGTGATGACGAAACAAGTCAGTCAATCGCGGATCGAAGCTCCGCCACCGTAGCAACCTTGACCAAGGTAAGGGTACCGATGTGTTCTCTCGGCTTCCAAGTGATATAACGCGTTTGCAAATTTTGGATCAGTTTAAGTTATTTTCCATTTTATCACATCGTATCAATTTAAAAGGTTTGGACCAAACAATACCAATTGGTCAAATTAGGCAAAAATTGAAGTCAATAGCAATGGGACATTTTTATGAGTTATCGACTGCTCACTCTAAAAAATTAGCTTCCGTAAAAAGCCCCACTGCATTTGTCTATGGCACATCAGATAATTGGATCTGTTTCTGGGGTCCAATTTAGATAGTTTCACAGTTCTAAAGATTTTTCAAAGACATTTGGGACGTCCCAATGTCTGGTTTAGTTAATTGTTCTTAAACTTATTTTTATTATATTACAGCGCCACCACGTTTGAGCCAGGGAGGCGGTTCTGAGAGGAGCGGGGTGAGCATCATGTGGTGCGTAGTGGTTTACATGTTTTTAAGCGCTTTGGGGTATTGTTATGATATATAATTGGATTTAATTATTATATATATAACTTATTTAATTGACGGTTGATTATGCGTAAATATAATTATCGGTTTTATATAAACAAGTTATCATTTCAAGTGGATTTCGTCAACATTTTAAATATTTGGAAATTTTACTGAGTTCATGGATAAATTTGTGGTATTTAAATACTTTGGTACATGGATTGAGATTTTAAACCATTTTGAAAAGTTATTGATTTAAGAAATGGATTTTTGAGACTTTGTGAAATGATTATAAATGCGGTATTGTTGGAAAAGTTACAATGATTATAATCGGGTTTACTTGAAGGTTTATTAGTTGCCACGTGATGTCAGGTCTACCCGATGGTTTATTAGTTGCCACGTGATGTCGGGTTCACCCAAAGGTTATTAGTTGCCACTTGATGTCAGGTCTACCCGAAGGTTTATTAGTTGCCCGCGTAATGTAGTTTCACCGCGAGGTTATTAGTTGCCACGTGATGTCGGGTTCCGAAGGTTTGTCGTTTGCCCGCGATTGTCGGTGGGGTTGGGTTTACCGACGGTTTACTATGGATATATGGCATGGTACATTATTGGTTCTGAGTAAAGTGTAACCATCTCAATATTTATGGTTATTGTATTTTTATGATTTTTTTTACGACATGATGATTATATATATTTTATGCTCAATTTTTATGTTGTGAACAAATTCAAGTTATAATTTCCGTAGAAATCATGTCGGGTAAATTTTTGAGCATAAATTTCACATTGTTGAATTGGGTATAAATTTGGGTTTTGTGAAACAATTCCAAATGGGGAACCTTATAAAGGAGTGAACGTGAGGTCTTGAGAGAAGAAATTTTCGAAAATAAAAATATTATTTTTCATATAAATTATGCCACTCATTGAGATTTATTATCTCACATTTTATTGTTTTAAATCCATTCTCCCAGGTCGGGCGGTCGTAGAGATCACCTCGCGCCCGGCTTCTCACGTCACTAGATCTACGGCGGTTCTCGAGTATTCTATCTTATCTTTACGTCTTTGTTTTATTTGACCTGTATTTTCGTTTGTACCCATAGAATTTGCAAACACTCTTAGAATGCTCTGATCTTAGTATTGAACTCATATGAGTCCTTATCATGTGTGTTTGTGGTTGTGACCTATAGTAAGATGGGTCGGTTGTGGATTTTGAGCAGTTGTGGAACTTTTATATATATATATATATATATATTGAGGTATTATATTAATGCAAGTGTTACTTTCTTTCTTAAAGTTGGGGTCCCATTGGACACTCCCTAGGGATTGTACAATGGGAACTTCACTAGGAGGGACCACCCGGGAAATCTTGGAAGGGTTTCTGGGTCGGGTCTTGTCAAGCTTCCCATAGGAAGAATCCTATTTTTGAGGCACGACTGGATTCCATACCGAGTGATAGGGGAACTCAATAGCGGGAGAGGGATCTAAACTTTTGAACATGATCTTAACCGAGAATCATTTTTCCTTAACACCCTTGAGAATAACATGTCCTCACCAGAAGAGCTACAAGAATTTGATCATGAGAGTTTGTAGAATTTTCCACCTCTTGATCTCCCGATCGTTGAGAGGTCTTAGGAAGGTATGAATAACACCACTTCCCCACGCATTTATCCCACGCCAATCCATGACCGTGGCCTCTTTATTTGAAGCCAAAATAAAAAGGGAGGGATGAATATAACACAATGCCTCCTCACCGCGCCAAACATCTTTCCAAAAGTTGATCCTCCTTCCATCCCCACGTCTTAGGGATTTTTTATTAGCAATTTTATTGAAAATGGGCTTTGGAACTAAGTGGATTAGTTGGATCAATTGGTGTATCTCTTTGGCATCCTTCTCGGTTATGGTAAATGGGTCCCCTTCTAGTTTCTTCCATAGCTCAAGAGGGTTGAGACAGGGGGATCTGCTTTCACCTTATCTTTTGTGGTGCAGGATGGTCACGATTGTCTCATTGACAAGTTTGTTGAGGGGATTTGCTACGAGGAAGGGGCGGATCATCTCTCACTTATTGTACGCGGATGACACTATATAGTTTTGTGAGCCGAAACAAGATCAAATGGCTTATCTTAGTTGGTTACTAATGTGGTTTGAAGCTATTTTGTAAGCCGAAGGTTAATTTTGCTAAAAGTGAGATCATTCTTGTGGGAGGAGTGGATAATGTTGAGGAGCTCGCTTTGGAGATTGGGTGTAAGATAGGAGTTTTACCTATTTCTTAGCTTGGTCTCCCTTTAAGGGCTCATCACAATTCGGTGGCGATTTGGAATAATATAGAAAAAAGGTTTCGAAAAAAGCTAGCTCTACGGAAGAGACAATATATCTCAAAAGGGGGAAGACTCACTCTCATTCGAAGTATCCTTTCTAGCTTACCAATTTATTACATGTCTATTTTTAATACTCAATGAGGATTAAGTTAAGGGTAATTATATATTCAAGACTTCCTATGGGGAGGAGGTTCTTTAGACAAAAAACCGCATCTAGTGAAGTGGACTACCTTATGCTCTGACAAAAAACAACGCGGGTTGGGTATTAGAGGCTTATATAATCTTAACAATGCCCTCTTGAGCAAACGAGAGAGAGTCAATGTGGAGAAAAGTAAATAACCTGAGAGTTTGGAGAGGAGCGAAGTGTGGGTGTTCATGTAAGGTGCAGAAATTATGGTTCATGAGTTTGGAAAGAGATTAGAAAGGAGTGGGAGGCCTTACTCCTTGGCACTTTTTGTTCTTTAGGGAATGGTAGGAGGGTCCGCTTTTGGAAAGACAAATGGTGTGGAGAGGAGCCTTTGTCTTTAACTTTCCCTCTTTGTTTCAGCCGCCTTTAAATAAAGGCTATGGTGAATGAATTATTGGAATCCAATTGGGGAGGAAGGGGGGTGGTCACCTTTGTTTGCTAGACCTTTCAATGAATGAGAGATGGTGGATGTTCAGATTTTTTTGCATGATCTTCAAGGAAAGAGGGTTCTCCTAGATCAGGAGGATGTGTTACTGATGAAAAATGTCAAGGATGGGAGGTTTGATTAAACAATTTTCTATTGTTATTGAGACATGAGTCTTTCCCTTTTTGTTTTGTGCAGACTCGGTTCCACCAAAGTTAACTCTTCGGCAGGAAGCTTCTTGAATAAGTGTTAACTCTTGATCAATTAAAGAAAGAGGAAGATCATTGAATAGGTGCTTGCTTTGTGGCGAAGGGAAGCGTCAATCATTTGTTATTGATTATTTTCAAAGACTACAATTTATAGGTTGCTTCTTGTTGTCGTTGTCGACTGGGTGTTTCCCTCTCGCCAGAAGAACCCTTAAGTCTTGGCAAGGTTAGTTTGTTGGAATGTATGTAGGCGGAAGGCGTGGATGGGTACGCCACACTTGTATTCACGGACTCTATGGGCGGAGAGAAATATAATTGTGTTTGAGGGTGAGGATATTTCAATCAATGGGATGAAGTCTATTTTTTTCTTAGTAATCTGGTCTTAGGTTAATATACATTTGTGTGGAGAATAAATTCATTAGTTGATTTGTAAATGAGCTTTTGCATGTCTTAGAATGGGTGGTTCGATGTTTTATTTCCTTTCCTCTCTTCCCCAGGTGAGGCCCTTTTGTCCACATTGCTCCCCGGGGTTCTTTTTGGTGGTTTTAATATAATTTGTTGTTTATTCATCAAAAAAAAAAAATACACTATTATCATCCATGCAGCCACTTGTTCCCATCAAAACATACACATAATAGAGAAGAAGTATATGATCCAAACCAATCATAATCTTATCGCGAAAATGATCAATCTGAAACATTGATGAAATGATTCCAAAAATAAGCAATATTATGTTTCATGAATCATCAATGGAAATCATGTGTCCTTAAACCGATTTTGAAAATTTTAAAGAGCCGATGCCCGGTCTGAATGCATTAGGTTTTTCTAGAAAACAAATCTCTGCTCCGATAGTGATTTTCTCCTCTTTAAAATGATACAAAAATGAAAATTTTATCATGAAAAATAGGTACAAATAGGATAGGATATCTGGCAAAGAAAATGTTCAAAAAGACAACATACATAAATGGATAGGATATAGGTTTCATTCACACAAAATGTTTCGAAAACATCTGTCCATCACCATTCATAATAATAAATGAATCTTTTATCTTATAATTACTAAAATTAGAAGATTAAGTTCTCTAGAATTCCCTGAAGCGGTTTTAATACTAGGTATACCTTGTAGTTAACAGGAATTCCATTTAAAAGACAGCGCTGAGTTTTTCCGGTTTCCTTGTCATGAACTTGTGATATTTACTTCTGGAGATAGAGGAATAAAAGATGGATTTCGCTCTACCGCTAATTTCTATAGTTGTGATGAAGATATAAATTCTTTTGGCACCTCAAGCTGCAAATTAGACAAATAAAATGATCTGATGCATAAAAGAGTCTCAGCCCGATGTTTTGATGGGAATGTCATGGCGGTGGAACTTCCAAATGGTAAGCAAGCAAAGTTTCTCACAGACACATACCTAACTGAAACTGATAGATTTCCTCGAGCTCGAGCTTGCTTTTATGGCGACCGTGATCTCACTGGAAATCTTTGCATTATAAATGTTTATAAAAACCAGGCTTTTATGCGGATCAACGACCGAAGCTAGAGGTGTGGGGTCCACACCCTTCGTGACCCCTCAGGGTACCCTTCAGGTGGGAGCCCACTCATAGGTACTGTTTCGCCAGGTCCCAACTGGCCTTTTCTTTCGCCTCCGTGAGAGCTCGAACCCATGCGCAAAGGATACTTATAGCGATAGGGCACTCTCTACCAGCCAGGCTACTAGCTCGGTTGGTAGAGTGAAGTGCTCCCCATTGCTAAGCCTCCCTTTAGCATGGTCTCAAGCGAAAACGATCAATTTGTAACATTTTCCCCTATGATGAGCTCCCGCAACCTACGAGGGTGAGAGTGAACTACAATAAGCGCCTTTATTGTGGGGTCACACCCCTTCGTGACCCCTCAGGTACCCGCCCGAGGTGGGAGCCCACTCCTGTGGAAATGCTTTGATGCGCCGGAGTCCTGGCCCGCATTTTCTTTCGCCTCCGTGAGAGCTCGAACCCATGCGCAAAGGGACTCTTATAGCAATGGGGAGCACTCTCACTACCAACTGAGCTAGTAGCTCAGTTGGTAGTGAGAGTGCTCCCCATTAAGTCCACTTCTTGCCCAGTAGACCAGCTCTCTCACCAGAGAAGCGAAAAAGCAGGTCTTCGATTGGTAGTGAGGAGTGCTCCCCATTGCTATAAGAGTCCCTTTCGCATGGGTTGGGGCTCTCCCACGGAGGCGAAAGAAAGGCCGATTAGGACACAGTAGTACTATGGTGGGCTCCCACAGAGGGTACCACCGAGGGGAGTCACGAAGGGTGTGGACCCCACACCTGCTCGCCATCTGGCCGATTCTTGGTACCGGTAATAATACATTATAAATCACCAGTGAAATCTCTGATTCAAAACTTTCGAAAGATTTTTTATTTCATTCATCATCTGTGATACGTGAGAAGATGTCAAGGGATTGGGTAGTGATGAATTATAGTGAATTGTGGATCTTGCATTTTGCCTTTTGAAGTTATTACGAATAAGCATCATATTAGAGTGTAAACAAGGGTATTTGGTCCACAAGCATTCATGTCTAAAACATAAAGTTCCGAACATGATGACCTTAAAAACACTATAAATCCCAAATTTAAGTAACATAAAGTTCCGAACATGATGACCTTAAAAACACTATAAATCCCAAATTTAAGTAACCATAGCATCATCCCAGTGCCAATACAAGTCCAACTCTCACAAGTATTTTCCAAGGAATTCAAGCATGTAGTAAATAATGATAAATAAAATGGTAATTAACAACATCTATGACAACCCTAATGTTGTGAAAAGCACCAAATCAAGAAACAAAGATTTAAGAACTATTCTTCTTCTTCAACCTTTTAGTCTTGATCATTATCTATCGTTTAATGGTGAACTTTGTAAAGCAGTGAAGGTTTGAAAAAGCAGTTCTGACGGCGAGGCGTGTATGGCTTATTTGTCAATTAAATTTGATTCCCCAGATACAAACAACGGTTCTTCGATGCGATGATGAAGCGAGAGCAGTAAAGAAGAAGGAAGAGAGAGATTCAATATCGAGAGACGGGAAATTGTTTGTTTTCCTTTTCGGCATAAACAACGATTTTATGACAACGTAGTTTGATTTTAAATACTCAAAAACTCAAGCTTATTGTTACAAAACAAGTGATTTAGTAAAACTGAATTTTCACAGGTTTATTCACGCCCGGGGCAAATCATCCAGCTTTTGGCCCATTTATTGTGGGCGGGCTCCCTTATTCTCAAGTCATCTCTAAAACCCATAATTGGGTTTTAGTTTATAAACTATATAGACAAAACCAAGGCTCACGATTTTAAGCTTCATCCAATTCCTACGCAAACAAGATTGCAGCTCATCAACTAGGTGTCTATGAGGCTGCTGCATAAAACAAAACCCTCCACAAAGCAACTTCTAATAAAGCGAGTAAAATCTTGTTTAATAATAGAAGAATTGGGAATTAATGCAGTGCTTAGTTGTTCTATTTCGAGATGCGCGAGAATGGAGAGATCTCCAGAAAAATGGTTTTGATCGATTAGTCGTTCGAGATCTCGGTGGAGGGAGAAGGGAGAAAGCAAAAGGGCTTCATCAGAAGCGGAGGAATGGAAGCCGTCTCGATGAATTCGCTATGGTGAAGTAAATTTAAGAGATCTCACTCTCTTTGGGAGTTTGAAGCTTGGTTGCAAAGAAGAAAGCAAGACAAAAGCGAGTTTTTGAATGGAGAGAAAATGGGTGTGCTGAATTTGGAGAACCGCAGAGGAAATGAGGGGATGTTTCCTCCTGCAACCGATTCTGAGATGGCGTAGCGATGGGAAAAGGCACGGGATTTTCTTCCGGGCTTGATCGAGGGGATGGAAAATCATGGAACTTTAGAGGGTTGGGGATAAACAAGGGGGAAGAGGAAAGGAAAAGAAAGCGTGTTACCACCCATTTACCTTACCTTGCCCGAAGTAGAGAAAGACAAAAGGGGTTGATTGATAGCGCCAACCATAATGCATCCGGAAGAGCCCCAGCGATGATGCGATGGGAGGCGACGGGCGAAGCGAGGGTGAGCGAGGGCGCCTTGATCGAGGAGGAAATGGAGTTTGGACCTATTTAATTTTTTTAAAATTTATTAAAATATTTTGGAAATAAAAATAATGTGGATACTAACTAAGTTGATGAACCACATCTAATCCAATATATATTGAGATGATTAATGATTTAGATATTTTTTAACTTAATTTTTCGAGTTCGAATATGAGAATATAGTTATGTTTTGTGATAGAGTTTTGTTGTTCTTATGATTCATCTTGACTCGAATAAGGATTAACATGAGTATGATATGATTTAAAAATGTCTTCCATGTGTACAAACATCTCATGGCCTAGAGGAATGTGGGCTAACTGGGTCGTACACATAAAAGCCCCCAACGGGTGAAGTGGCTTGTGGGCCCCGAAAATAAACCACCTTTTGTTGCGTGTAATGCACAAAAAGTTTAATTTATAGGGTTAGAGTCAATTTGACAATGTTTTTTTAAAAGTATTTGTATGCATAAAAACACTTTTAATGTTTCAAGGACAAAACAAAAAGATGCTTGATAATACTTTAAAAATAGTTTTTTTAAGTTCTAAAAAACACTTAAGAGTGTTTTTTTTAGAAGCACTTGAAGGTGTTTTTTTTAAAACATTTATTTATTTTATTTAAAGTCGGATAATATGACATACTTTTTAAAATTTTAAATAATTCAAATGTTTTTTATATAATTTTATATTTATTTATAAAAAATTTTAGGTTTTATTAATATAATTTTATAATCATACAAAATAATTTATTTAGGTTTTATTAATATAAATTTTTATATGTATTTATATACTTTTGTAATAAAATATTTTTTTATCATGATATCCTATTTTTGTAATTAAATATTAAATGTCTTTTCTTGTAATTTTAATAATATAAGACCACCAACATAGTGCAATGCAAAAAGTTTAATTTCTAGGGTTAGAGTCAATTTGACAATGCTTTTCTAAAAGTGTTTGTAGGCATAAAAACACTTTTAATGTTTCTAGGACAAAAGAAAAAAGGTGTTTGATAATACTTTAAAAATAGTTTTTTTAAGTTCTAAAAAGCACTTAAGAGTGTTTTTTAAGAAGCACTTGAAGGTGTTTTTTTAAAACATTTATTTATTTTATTTAAAAATACGGATAATATGATATACTTTTAAAATTTTAAATAATTCAAATCTTTTATAATATTTTTAAAATTTATATAATCATACAAATATTATTTTATAAAAATATTCATTTTAAGTTTTATTAATACAAATGTTTACACATGCACTTTATTAATTAATTCAAATCCTTTTTATAAAATATTTTTTTGTAAACATTGAAGTAATGAATAAGAAACATACATAAACAGAATTTTATAAATATTTTAAAATTTCATAATGAAAAAAAAAAATTTAGGTTTTTATTATTAAATATTTATTAATTGCTTATTTCTGTTATAAATTTTTTATAATCATAAAAATAATTTATTTAGGTTTATTAATATAATTTTTATAATCATAAAAGTATTCTTTAGGTTTTATTAATATAATTTTTATATGTATTTATATACTTTTGTAATTAAAATTTGTTTATTATGATATCCCTATTTTGTAATTAAATATTAAATGTCTTTTTCTTGTAATTTTAATAATATAAGCCCTTTTGTGCCTATCTGACATATTACAAAACTTTAATATAATAATTTTTTAGGTCGTATAAAAACATTTATGATTAAGCGTTATTTTGATTATAAATGTTGTTATAAGAAGCAATGTCAAATTAGTCTTTAGAATAGGGGGCCGGGGCATGGTAATATTATCTCAAAAAGACTCCTATGAGTAGAACAATTTTATATAACAGGAGTATATTAGCTTTTATTGTTTCCGGAGTCATATACCTAAAATCACAAAATAATTATTTTCCTGTATTGATGTACTATTATTACAAACAACTCCATTTTACAGATAAATTGACTCTCAAAATTGAATGTTACTTTAAAAAATAATTATTATAGCCCCTATATGAGTGGAAACATCATGATAAACGTTAATTAAGTCCTAAAAATGGTTAATTTGCCAAAAAAAAAAGACAAAGAAAAAGGAAAAAAAATATTTTTTTTCACCCACAAGAGCATAATTTGAACACATTTGGTCCCAAGTTTTGTTATTTTGCTTCTCAAATGTACACATTTTGCTTACTTTTGTACTTAAAGAATAAATTCAAATATTGGTTGGGTAGAACTATATAATCACTTATATCACCATCGTCTTATCCCGATACTTTTATTAAAGTCAAATATGACTAATTCTCCTTCAAAATAAAAAGTTTATTAGTTTCGTGTAATATGAAGAGTCATAAATAAATAATAAAAAAAAAAAAAAATTAGGGAGCTTACCTTTCTAGTCGACATTACCTTTTGAATCCCGCTTGGTTTTAAAAATTCATTTACAACCAATGAGCCTCACACCTTCTAGTAGTGGAACAAGTTCCAAAATTTTGTAGACCTATTAGCACCAATCTTTTAGTTTTGGTATGCTTTCCCTTTACACATTCAACACAAATATCAAGGTTTGTAAAATTAAAGGAATCTAGAATCTCATCAGACACAAGTCGCTATGTTATATTTCTAGAAATGTGACCTAGTCGCTTGTGTTATAGTGAGGCTGAATTGTCTTTATTTAATTTGTGTTTAGTACCACAGTGATTCCACATGCAAGGTTTCATTATAAGATGCAATAGTTTCAAGCATATATAGGTTATCATAAGCATTTAGGAAACATGTACCAACAATATTCGAATTTAAAGATAAATTAATCTGATTGTTTCAAAATGAACAAAATAACCCGAATTTGTCAATAAAAAAGTGAGCAAATTCCGTCCTAAAGATGGTACAATAGAAAGTAATACTAATCCAAATATATTCATTTTCTAATAACAACCTAAAGTGCCCTATCACCTTTACTTTGACTTGCTTTCCGTCATCTATAAAAATGTGTCTTTCACCATTACTTGGTTTTCGGTAAGCTCATACAACTCTGCATAGAAACACTTATGTGAGTAGTAACACCAGAATCTAACCACCAAGTGTTTTTAAGTACTAAAGCTAAATTACCCTTAAAACATACCAAAGCAAGAAATGTACCTTTCTTTACATGCCAATCATGGTATTTTACACATTCCTTCTTTATGTGTTCTTCCTTTTGCAAAGAAACAACTTTTTCCTACTTTGTTGTTTCTTTTGGGTTGGACTCTCTCAGCGGCTTTAGTATTTTTCTTTTAATGCCCACTGTCTTATTTTAGGAGTGGTAGCCAATTGGCACCTTTAGTTCTGTCTTGCTTCAATCTAACTTTCTCTTGTACACAATACGAAATGAGCTCATTAAGATACAATTTATCATTTTGCTTCAATCTTCAAGTTTGAATCGGAACCTAGAAATCAAATTAAAAAAAATAGATTTTTTAAATTTAAAACAAATCCGTAAGTTTGAATTCTCAAACTGAATCTGAATATATATATATATATATATATATATATATATATATATATATATATATATATATATATATATATATATAACTTCAGGTTTGAAGCCAAAAGATATGAATTTGTAACCTGAACCCATACAAAATATATATATTTCTTTTAAACTGAAGGATTTTTTAGAAATTAAAAAAAATTAGCTTTATTCTAAACGGAATCCTAATCTTTTCTTTTTAATTAAAATCCTTTAATAAAATTAAAACTCTAGCTGAATCTCAAAATATAAAATCAAATCTAATTAATCACTACACAAAACCGGAAAAGTGATTTGATTTGAATTTATTTTTATTTTATCAAATCAGTAAACAAATTCACATGCTTTCAGAATCTCATAGTCTGGTTTCCAAAAGATTTAATTATTTAAATCACATCGAAAACTTAAATTTTGAGTGCATGATAATATGAATCCATATAACAAAAAAAAAAAACAGATAAATTAATTAAATCTCAAGAATCAAATATGGATTGGATTGGCTTTGATACTACTTGGTAGGGGAATTATTGATTCCCCTACCCAAATAGTAAGAAAATCCTTCTTTCTTTGCCCTTCCTTCCATGGAAATTAAATTTGCTTTTTTCTTCTACCTGGTAAAACGATATAAAAAGTCATTCTTTTGTAAACTGTAGCTTTAAGCCCATTTTTTTTCCTTCCGTTTTTGCTTCAAAAATAATTATTCGTAGCGCGAATTGATGGATTTTTTTCATAGGACTTGAATTGAAGGGGAAGAAATGCTTGCAGTTTGAAGTTCTGATCTGTTTAAATTTGGACTGTATTGTTTGATATGTGAGTGGCTAAGGTGATTTCTAATCATATGTTTCTAATCTAATAATATTATAAACATACTAGAAATTCCTCATATATTAGACATGAAACATACATAAAAGGCAAACCCTAAATAATCATGTTTCTACCCATTTAATTCAAGAGATATTAAGTTTGTATAGCGGAAGCGTACTTGTTTCCATTGTCGAAAGTCATTGAATATAACGATCTTCCAAATTTGATGCTTTGCCTAATGGCCAAAGTGATAGGGATGTAGAGAGAAGAAAAACTAGGGTTCCTTTTTTGCCTTAGTGTGATTGAGGTTATAACCTCATCTTTATACTAATTAGATATTTCTAATTTGGTGCCTCATCATATTAGAAATATAATCTAGAAATGTGGTACTCCATTTTCTTGTTTCCTTTTTCTTTGTCTTTTTTTTTTTGGCAAATTAACCATTTTTAGGACTTAATTAACGTTTATCATGATGTTTCCACTCATATAGGGGCTATAATAATTATTTTTTAAAGTAACATTCAATTTTGAGAGTCAATTTTATCTGTAAATGGAGTTTTTTGCATTAATGTGCATCCTAGGAGGAGAAATAATTGTTTTGTGATTTTATGTATATGACTCCGGAAACAATAAAAGCTAATACACTCCTTTCATATAAAATTGTTCTACCTAAAGTCTTTTTTGAATAATATTACCCTGCCCCAGCCCTCTATTCTAAAAACTAATTTGACCTTTGTTACTTATAACAACATTTATAATCAAAATGCATTTCAATCATAAATGTTTTATACTAATCTAAAAATTATTATATTAAAGTTTTTTTGTAATATGTTGTATAGGCATAAAGGCTTATATTATTAAAATTGCAAGAAAAAAGACATTTAATATTTAATTACAAAATAGGATATCATAATAAACAAATTTTTTATTACAAAAGTATATAAATATATAATTATATTAATAAACCTAAATAAGTACTTTTATGATTATAAAAAATATTAATAAAACCTAGTAATTATTTTATGGTTATAAGGAATTTATAAACAGAAAATAAACAGAATTGATAATGTTTCTATCGACCAAAACTTTCTATTTTTTACTATTAAATTTTTTAATCTTATAAAAAAATATTTATGTATGTTTATTCATTACTTCAAATGTTTAAAAAAATATTTTATAAGGATTTGAATTAATTAATAAAGTGCATGTAAACATTTGTATTAATAAAAACTTAAAATGAATATTTTTATAAAATAATATTTGCATGATTATATAAATTCTTTAAAAAACATTTGAATTATTTAAAAATTTAAAAGTATATCATATTATCTGGATTTTTAAATAAAATAAATAAATGTTTTAAAAAAACACCTTCAAAGTGCTTCTAAAAAAACACTCTTAGTAACTTTTAGAACTTAAAAAAACAAATTTTAGTATTATCAAACACCCTTTTTGTTTTGTCCCAAACATTAAAAGTGTTTTAGCCTCTAAAACACTTTGAAAACATTGTCAAATTGACTCTAACCACAAATTAAACTTTTGTGCTGTGCTGAGCAAACGAGGTTTATATTATTAAAATTCTGAAAAAAGACGTTTAATATTTAATTACAAAATAGGATATCCCTGATAAACAAATTTTTTTAATTACAAAAGTGTATAAATACATGTAAAATTACATATTAATAAAACCCTAAATAATTCATTTTTATGATTATAAAAAATTATATTAATAAAACCTAAAATTTTTTATAAATAAATAAATATAAACAATTTATAAAAAAAAATTTGAATTATTTAAAAATTTAAAAGTATATCATATTATCTGGATATTTAAATAAAATAAATAAATGTTTTAAAAAAACACCTTCAAGCGCTTCTAAAAAAACACTCTTAAGTGTTTTTTAGAACTTAAAAAAACTATTTTTAAAGTATTATCAAGCACCTTTTTGTTTTGTCCTATAAACATTAAAAGTGTTTTTATCCATACAAACACTTTTAAAAAAACATTGTCAAATTGACTCTAACCCTATAAATTAAACTTTTTGTGCATTGCCTGTATTAGCGAGGTTTAGACCTTTGACCGGTCACTGCACATTGGGGGCTTTTATGTGTACGACGGTTCGCCCACATTCCTCATCTTAGGCCATGAATCATTTATTTTACGTTTATATGTATACCTCTTGTGGGTATTTCCTGCAAATCAACATCTGAAAAGCTATGTTAATCCTTATTCGAGTCAAGATGAATCACAAGAACATCAAAACTCTATCACAAAACATAACTATATTATCATATTCGAACTAGAAAAATTAAGTTAAAAAATATCTAAATCATTAATCATCTCACTTATACATTGGGGATTCGAGTGTAGGTTCATCAACTTACTTAGTATCTACATTATTTTTATTTCCAAAATATTTTAATAAAAAAAAATTTAATAGGTCCAAACTCCATTTCCTCTGTCGTCCTCCTCGATCGCTGCGCCTTGTTCACCTCGTCGGGTCTGTGTCCTCCCCATGGAGTCATCGTTTTCTTTTTTGGGAGGCGACTTTGGATGCATTATGGTTGGCGTATCAATCAACCCCCTTTGTCTTCTCTTTGCTCTTCCCTTTCCTCTTCCCCCTTTTTCGTTTATCCCTAACCCCTCTAAAGCTTTTCTTCCATGATTTTCCATCCCTTGATCAAGCCCGGGAAGAAAATCCTGTGCCTTTTCCCATCGCCATCGCCATCTGTAACCGAGCAGAGGAGGAAACATCCCGCCTCATTCTTGCGGTTCTCCAGCCTGTAAGCACACCCATTTTCTCTCCATTCAAAAACTAGTTTTGCCTTGCTTTCTTCTTTGTAAACTGTTTCAACTCCCAGCTGGAGATTCTTTAGCCCTACTTCACCATAGCGAATCCACGAGACGAAGCCCATTCTCCGCTCGGTGATGAAGCCCTTTTGCTTTCTCCCTTCTCCCTCCACCGAGATCTCGAACGACTTCGAATCGACTGAAAACCATTTTTCGGAGGCTTCTCCATTCTCATCAGAAGAGAGAGCAACGGTTTACCTTTATCCTTCCCAACTTCTTGTATTAAAACAAGCTTTTACTCTGCTTTATTAGTAGTTGTTTTGTGGAGGCTTTGCTTTGTTCTAGCAGTTCATAGACACCTAGTTGATGAGCTGCAATCTTGTTGTGTGCAGAGCAATTGATGAAGCTTAAAATCGGTGACTTGAGAATAGGGGAGCCCGCCCACAATAAATGGGCCAAAAGCTGGATGATTTGCCCCCGGCGTGAATAAACCTGTGAAAGATTCGGTTTTTCTTCAAATCAATTTTGTTTTTGTAAGCCTAAATAAGCGAGTTTTGAGTATTTAAAATCAAAGCGGCGGTGTCATAAAATTGTTGTCTATGTTGGAAAAGGAAACTTGAGTTCAATCTCTGTCTTACGCATATTGGAATCTCTACTCTTTTCCTTCTTCTTCACAGTTCTGCCGTCGCGTTGAAGAAGCCCATTGTTTGTATCTTGAAATCAAATTCCTATTGTGGTGTTTCACACACGCCTCGATTGGAATTGTTTTCAAACCTTCTACTCGTTTTACGGGTTCATAGTTAAACTAGATGAATAATGATCAAGACTAAAAGGTTGAAGAAAATAGTTCTTAAATCTTTGTTCTTGATTTGGTGCTTTGCAACATTAGGGTTGTCATAGATGTTGTTAATTACCATTTTATTTATCATTATTTACTACATGATTGAATTCCTTCGTACTTGTGAGAGTTGGACCTTGTTAGCCTTTGGGATGATGCTATGGTTACTTAAATTTGGGATTTATAGTGTTTTTAAGGTCATCATGTTCGAACTTTTACATGTTTAGGACATGAATGCTTGTGGACAGCGTCCTTGTTGCACTCTAATAGATGCTTATTTGGGTGGTCAAGTTCAAAAAAGGTAAAGCTGAGATCCACAATTCATAATTCATCGCTCTGATCCCTTGACATCTTCTCCTGTCTGCGAATGATGAATGAAAGAAAAATCTTTGGAAAGTTTTGAATTGTAGATTTCACTCTGGTGATTTATAATGTATTGTCTTAGTACCAATTTGATTTAGTTTATTAAGTTTCTTGGTGTTGATGCGCATGTAAACATGGTTTGCATGAAACATTTATAATATTACGGTGTTGTATTCTTGGGTTTAGGTCAATTCTCACGGGACAAGGTCTTCAGAAACCTCTTACGTCTTTAATGTTGCTTATGTTAACAGAGTGCATATTTGAAGCGAAAGTTGAAAGATATTTGGTGAGATCATGGCTGCCATACAAGCAAGTTTGGAGTTTGGAGGAACCGTTGATGAACGGAGGTATGTATGCATGAAACTTTGCTTGCTTACCATTTGAAGTTCCACTTGCCACTTGTATTTCCCATCAAAACATCAGTTGAGACTCTTTAAATGCATCATTTGTTTTGTCTATTTGCGGCTTAAGGTGCCAAAGAATTGATATCTTCATCCTGTTATAGAAATTAGCGGTAGAAGCGAAATCGTCTTTTATTCTCACATCTCAGTAAATATCACAAGTTCATGACAAGGAAACCGGAAAAACTCAGCACTGTCTTTTAAATGGAATTCCCGTTAACTACAAGGTATACCTAGTATTTAAACTACTTTAGGGAATTCTAGAGAACTTAATCTTCTAATTTTAGTAATTATAAGATAAAAGATTCATTTTTTATTATGTATGGTGATGAATGAGGATAATTTTGAAACATTTGTGTGAATGAAACCTATACGTAAGACTTTAACTGTTGTCTTTTTGAACATTTTCTTTGCAGGATATCCTATCCTATTTGTACCTATTTTTGTGATAAATTTTTGTTTGTATCATTTTAGAAGGAGAAAAATCCTTTATTGATCTGAGATTTGGTTTTCTAGAAAACCTAATGCATCTGTACTTGCATCGATTTTTTAAAATTTTCAAAATCGGTTTAAGGACACATATGATTTCCATTGATGATTCATGAAACCTAATATTGCTTATTTTTGGAATCGTTTCATCAATGTTTGTATTGATCATTTTCGCTATAGAAGATTATGATTGGTTTGGATCACGCCCTCTTTGCTTCTCTATTATGTGTATGTTTTTATAGAACAAGTGCATGCATGGATGATAAGTAGTGTATTTTTTTTTTTTGATGAATAAACAACAAATTATATTAAAACCACCAAAAGGAACCACAGGAGCACGAAGTACAAAGAGGGCCCCTCGATGGGGAAGAAAGGAAAGGAAAGAGAAACAACTAACCACCCACTTGAAGACATGCAAAGCTCATTTACAAATCAATCAATGAATTTGGTCTCTCCCACTGCAATGCATAACCTAAGACCGGAAGATTACTAAGAAAAATAGACTTCATCCTATTGATTGAAATATCCTCCGCACAAACCACAATTCTATTTTCGCCGCCAAGGTCCGGAAAATCTGGCGGGGCAGCCATCACGCCTTCTTCAGCACTTTCAACAGCAGACCTTGCCAAGGCAGAAGGGTCTTTCACGGAGGAGAACACCTGGCTGACACCCTTAGTAACAGAAGCAAAATCATAAAATTTTAGTCTTTGAAAAAATGAATCAATAGCCTGATTGACGGTTTCTTCCCTTAGCCTGAGGAAACACCTATTACATGATAGTCTACCTCTTTTCTTTTACTAATTGATCAAAAATTAACACTTTGCCCCAAAAAAGCTTCCCAGAGAAGAAGCCAACTGCTAGAGCACAGTTCCAGACAAAACAAAAAGGGAAAAAAGACTCCTGTCTTGTAGTCAACAATAGAAAAAATTGCTTCACCAAAAACCTCCCATCCTTGACATTTTTCATCAGTAACACATCCTCTTGATCTAGGAGAACCCTCTTTCCTTGAAGATCATGCAGAAAAATCTGAACATCCTCCATCTCTCATTTATTGAAAGGTCTAGCAAACAGAGGTGACCATCCCCCTTCCTCCCCAATTGGATTCCAATAATCTGCAGCCATAGCCTCTTTATTTGTTGCTATGGAAAACAAGGAGGGGAAAGTTAAAGACAAAGGCTCCTCTCCACACCATTTGTCTTTCCAAAAGCTGACCCTCCTACCATTCCCTAAAGAACAAAAAGTGCCAGTGATAAAGGCCTCCCATTCCTTTCTAATCTCTTTCCAAACTCATGAACCATAATTTCCTTGCACCTTACATGAACACAAACACCTGGCTCCTCTCAAACTTTGGCTAGTTACTTTTCTCCACATTGACTCTCTCGTTTGCTCAGAGGGCATTATTAGATTATATAAGCCTTTAATACTAACAGCCTTGTTTTTGTCGGAGGCATAAGGTAGTCCACTTCACCCAGATGCGGGGTTTCTTGTCCTCTGAGGCCTCACCCATAGGAAGTCCCTTTGAATCTACTCTAATCTCAACTTAACTCTCATTGGGTGACAAAATAGAGATATGTAATAAATTGGTAAGCTAGAAAGGATACTTTGAATGAGAGTGAGTCTTCCCCCTTTTGAGATATATTGTCTCTTCCGTAGGGCTAGCTTTTTTCGAAACCTTTCTTCTATATTATTCCAAATCGCCACCGAATTGTGATGATCCCCTAAAGGGAGACCAAGCTAAGAAATAGGTAAAACTCCTATCTTGCACCCAATCTCCAAAGCAAGCTCCTCAACATTATCCACTCCTCCCACAAGAATGATCTCACTTTTAGCAAAATTAACCTTCGGCTCACAAAATAGCTTCAAACCACATTAGTAACCAACTGAGATAAGCCATTTGATCTTGTTTTGGCTCACAAAACAATATAGTGTCATTCGCGTACAATAAGTGAGAGATGATGCAATCCCTCCTCCAGAAGAATCCCCTCAACAGGCTTTGTCAATGAGACAATGCTTCATCAATCTGCAAAAGATAAGGTGAAAGGGATTCACATCTGACCCTCTTGAGCTACGGAAGAAACTAGGGGACCATTTATAGCGAGAAGGATGCGAGATACGCAGTGTCAGCTAATCCACTTAGTTCGAAGCCCGTTTTTCAATAAAGCGCTAATAAACTCTAAGGCGTGGGGATGGAAGGAGGATCAACTTTTGGAAAGATGTTTGCGAGTGAGGCATTATTCCTATTCATCACTCATTTTAATTTGGCTTCAAATAAAGAGGCCACGGTCGCGGACATGTGGGATAGCGGCAAGGTGGAAGGGTGTTGGTCTGCGACCTTCCTAAGACCTCTCAATGATTAGGAGATTGAAGAGGTGGAAAGATTCCTACAAACTCTTTGCGATCAAAATTTTAGCCCTTCGGGTGAGGACATGTTATTCTTGAAGGGTGTTAAGGAAAAATGATTCTTGGTTAAGATCATGTACAAGTTTGATCCTCTCCGGTATTGATTCCCTCTCCTTTCGTTATGGAATCCAGTCGTGCCTCCAAATATAGGATTCTTCGTATGGGAAGCTGCTTGGGGTAAAGTGCTCACGCTAAACCAACTCAAACGCCGTAGAATGACTTTTGCAAACAAATGTTTTCTGTGTGTGATGATAAGGAGTCCATAGACCATTTGTTGATTCACTGTAAAAGTGTTAAAATGTTGTGGAACCTTTTTCTGTCGATTGTTGGGGTTAGTTGGGTTTTCCCGTGCTCAATTCTTCACACCCTATTAGCTTGGCAAGGAGTCACAATGGGTAAAAATATAAAAAATTATGGATGGCAGCACCTTTGTGCTTGTTTTGGACTCTCTAGCACCTAAGAAATAGGCTGGTGTTCGAGAATGAGGCCACCTTTGTTCAAAGGATTAAAGCTAACTTTGTTTCCAATTTGTGAACTTGGGTGTATTGTATTGAAAACACGAACTTTGTAGTGGACTTCTTGACTTGGTTGGGGAGTAGGTAAGGTTTTGGGGTTTTTTTTTCCTGTCTGGGCTTTTTGGCTCCCTTTTGTCCACTTCCTGTGTACTCCTGAGAACTTTTTCTATCTCTATAATACTTGCTTTTTACTGATAAATAAAAAATAAAAAATAAAAAATAAAACTGTTAATAAAAACTCCCAATCTAGATGGTCATAAGCCCTCTCAATATCGAGCTTGCACAAAACCTCACTTTGTTTCCTTCGAAGCATCGCATCAATAGTCTCATTTGCAATCAAAGTCGGCATCCAGTATTTGTCTACCCTCCACAAAAGCATTCTGGGCCTCTGGCACCACCTTTCCCATAACCCTTTTGAGTCTATTAGCAAGAACCTTAGCTAGAATTTTATATAATCCACCCAATAGACTAATAAGCCTATAGTCTTTAATATCCTCAGCATCCCTTTTTTTTGGAATCAATACCAAAAAAATAGAATTCAAACTTCTAACAAACTTATTCTGCTCATAGAACTCCTTAAAGAATCCCATAACCTCCTCCTTGACAAAGTCCTAACTATAAGTAGTGTTTTTAACCATGCCCATAGAAGCAAGTGCATCTTTGCTTCATTATTTTCGGGAAACTCCTTACTTTCCTTACCTGCACCAGCTCAATAAATGACTTGTGCATTAAAAAAATGACCAATTGATTTCCTTCGGTTTCAAATTGTGCCCGATAGACCCTCAATTTCTCTTGATTGATACAAACTCTTCCATTTACATCCGGAGATGTTCTGCTGCTCAACTACCTTCTGTAATTCCATCATATCCCGCAAGCTTCTTTATTGGTGTTTTTATTTCTTGTTTTTTGTTGTATGATGATTGTATCGACTCTTATCTTTTTATTTCGGCAAGGACAGCCCCCTTCACCCGTTGGGAAGCGATCTCTGAACTATGCAACCCAGGGAGTTTAGGGGAAGATTACATTTCATTTGCTACTTTTTCATCTCTACTTTCCACTGTCAATGGATATGGTATTTTTGGAAAATAATCATCAACAATCTCGAGACAAACTTAGTACGGGGAGTACAAGGGCCCTCGGTGGGAGAGAAAGGAAAACAACTAACCACCCACTCGAGAAGAGCATGCAAAGGCTGAATTACAAAATCAATCAATGAATTTGGTCTCTCCGCTACAATGCATATTAACCTAAGACCAGAGATTACTAAGAAAAATAGACTTCATCTTATTGATTGAAATATCCCCACCCTCAAACACAATTCTATTTCTCTCCCGCCATAGAGTCCAGAAAATACAAGGCGGGGCAGTCATCCACGCCTTCTTCCGCCACTTTCCAACAAACGAACCTTGCCAAGACAGAAGGGTCTCTTTCACAGAGAGGGGAAACACCCGGCTGACACCATAAATGGCTAGAAGCAAATCCCATAAAATTGTAGTCTTTGAAAATTAATCAATAAATGATTGACACCTATTCGCCAATGATCTACCTCTTTTCTTTAATTGATCGAGTTAACACTTTGCCACAGCTTCCCAGCGAAGAAACCACTTTGGTGGGCACCTAGAGTTCGAACAAAGCGAAAAGGAAAGAGACTCTGTCTTGTAGTCAACAATAGAAAAAAATTGCTTCAGAAACCTACCCATCCTAGACATTTTCATCGGTAACACGTCCTCTGATCTAGGAGATTTCCATTTGTCGTGGCAATTTGTCTTTGTCGCGATAGGTTCATGCGCTAATCTTGAAGCATTTTTATGTTGCGACAGAGGAAGTATTGTCCTGACAAAATTCTTTTGCCATTTGCCTTGATCATTGTCGTGACAGAGTTAAGAGTGTCGCGACAGTCTTCTTTACATTCTTTTTCAGCAATGTTGTGACAGAAAACTCTTTGTCGTGACAGAGATTCTCTTTCTACCTTGAGTTTAGCCTAGACTTTGTTGCGACATACAGCTATTGGTTGCAATATAGTTCTTCTGGTCCACTTGAAATTCTGTCGTAACAAA
This sequence comes from Tetrastigma voinierianum, assembly GCA_016808115.1. Lineage (NCBI taxonomy): Eukaryota > Viridiplantae > Streptophyta > Magnoliopsida > Vitales > Vitaceae > Tetrastigma > Tetrastigma voinierianum. The sequence goes on along the minus strand of JAEQBH010001413.1, from coordinate 117,409 downwards.
CAAAAACTATGTCGCGAGAGACAATGCTGCAATTATCACTTTTTCTTTTCTTTTTTACTGGAATTATCTCATTTTTTAATTAAAACTTGCAAAACATAAAGTCGGTGAATATTCCATAATTTGGCATAAATATAGATCCGAAACTACTAAAAACATGTTAGAAAAATATATTAAAAATAGATGAGTTTAAGACTCATCACTTTCCCTCTCTAATTTCTAATTCCACTAACATAGAATTATAGAATTTACATCATATGAAGTGAAATATGATTTGCAGGTTTCCAAATTTAAAGTTTTTGGACGTGGGTTCAGACAATGCATTTAACAACGACATCATTTCAAAATTTATAAGCAATTCGCAAAATTTGGAAATGCTAAGACTAGGAATAATGTTTTACTTTAAGGAAATCCTACTACAAATCGATATTCACTGCCACAACTTCATTTGGCTATCAGCTCAAAATACTTGCATCTGAAAAGATGAATTAGGAATTGCATTTGTTTCATTGATGGTAATGATAGGCCGATATAGTAGGCTTTAGCCGCATATTCCCTCTTATCACATCTCACATCGATAGGAGATAAACTTCCTAGCACTATATAAGTATGGGTTCCTCTTAACCTAGCAGACGCGTTTTAAAGCCTTGAGGGCCCCTTAGGCTCGAAGCAGACAATATGGGGGATCGGGTCGTTACAAATGGTATTAAAGCCGATCCACAGGCCCCCAGTGTGGGGGGTTTGTTAGTTGCCCAGTAAGTGTTTTATTCTTTTATTTGCATGATCCCATGAGGGGGGCATGATAGTGTGATGGTTAAGTATCATGACTTCCAAACAAGGAGTCAAGGGTTCAAACCCCTATGTAAACAATTTTTTTTGTCACATCCCACATCGGATAGGGGAGAAACTTCCTGGTACTATATATGTATAAATTCCTTTTTCTAACATAGTGACCGTTTTTTTTAAGAATTAGGTGAGGCCGCTTGGGGCGCAAGCGGACAATATCTATATGGTTGGGCCGAGTCGTTACAAATGTGGTATCGGAGGCAGTTCCCGACCCGATGTGAAGTGCGTTTCATTGGTCCCATAGGGGGTGTTGATTCATTTGGCCGCGTCGTAGGGCTAGCAGACGTTACATCTGCGTAGGGTGTTTGTCACGTCCAGCCGGATGGGGAGAAACTACGGCCTTTATATAAGTATGAGCTCCTTTCAACCTAGAAAACGCGTTTTAAAGCCGTGAGGACCCGTTAAGCCCGAAGCAGATAATATCTATATGGTTGGGTTGAGTTGTTACGAATATGACACGTTTTAAAGCTGTGAGGGCCCCTTGGGCCCGAAGTGGATAATATCTACATGGTTGGGCCAAATTCATTTACAAATGGCATCGAGGCGATCCCGACGATGTGGGAGTGCGTTTTGTTTGGCCCGTAAGGGGTGGATTCGTTGGCCTCTCGATCCGTGGTGCCGCAGCTGAGGATGTTGTGTCTGCATGGGGGGTGTTTGTCATATCCCACATCGGATAAGAGAGAAAATTCCTAACACTATATAAGTATGAGCTCCTCTCAACCTAGTAGATGCGTTTTAAAGCCATGAGGACCCCTTAGGCCTAAAGCGGATAATATCTACATGGTTAGGTTAGGTTGTTACAAATGGTATCAGAGCCGATCTCCGACCCCGATGTGAGGGTCTGTTTCATTTGGCCCCTTAGGGTGTGTTAGATCGTTTGACCCCGCAATCTCATGGGACACAATGAGGACGTTGTGTCTGTATTGGGGGGTGTTTGTCACATCCCACATCAGATAAGGGATAAACTTCTTGATACTATATAAGTATGACCTCCTTTTAACCTAGTAAACGCGTTTTAAAGCCGTGAGGGCCCCGAGGGCCCCTTGGGCCCGAAGCGGATAATATCTACATGGTTGGATCGGGTCGTTACACCTACATTCATCTGGAAACCAGTCCATATAACTATTAAATGCCTAACCATCACCCCTAACCAGTGATTTAGTTGGATTTTGATGATTTATCTTTGGATTATATGAATAGATTTGACCAGTCGGTCTTATTGCTAGTGTATATTTAATGTAAAGGTGTCATCGACTAGAAGATTGCTCACAACATATAATTATATTTAATTTGTGTTCTATTTTGTAATTTATTCACAAATTTGTTTTGTTTTGTTGTGATCTAGGTCCATCATGCATGGACGATGTTTCATTACAACCTCCTCGAGTTCTACCAGGATCTTGCTTACGATGCGTAGCTGATATCAATTCATAATCAGCTTGAATATTCACTTGAAACTAATTTGTGTAATGGATGAGTTGATATTTACTCATACTCCACAAGATTCATCTCACACAAATATTATCAGAGCAACATTATTTTAATTTGTAACATGAAGATTATAGCTACTAAGGTTAATAACATGACAACATTATTTAATTATCTTTGACAAGAAGATTATGCTTGATAAGGATTATGTATAAAAACATACTTGTCGAATTTGAAGTGGTGGAGAAGATTAATTAGGTAACTGTACTAATTTTCTTATGCAAATGAGCTCTATTCATCAAATGTGTGTGCTTCCAGATAAATTTATCTATAAATGCTGATTGGAGTTACATATGTTCTTTAATTTTATTTAATTAGTTTCTCATTGCTTTTTTGAACAAAAAAATAAGTCTCAAGGAAATTTTATGAAAAGTATACATCAAATTGGGAATTTACATACACCTTTTCCTATTGTAGAAATATCTGTTTTATGTAGTTTCTGTGATTCTGGAAAAAATCAATCTTGTGATTTTAGTGATGAATCTCTTGTTTTTATCGGAAACCACTTCTTTTATTTTTAGTGGAAAGATAATATCATGAATGTAGCAATAATTTTATCTTTCTTATAGTAGATTCCTCACTTATTTAGATTATTGTTTTGAGACGTACCGAATTAAGAGATCCGTGGATAAATATCCTGTAGTGGTGGACAGGTGGAGAAGCCTGAGGGGGACTGGGACTTATTTGGGTGAGATGCTGCAATACGATAGTTCTCCATAGTTTTGATGTAATATGTTATTAAAGTCATATTGAGATTTGAATCGAGCCCGATGAACCGATGTGGGCCAGATTCTTCCGTGGCCGAGACTTAGACCGAAGTCATCATGATAGTTAGGGGTGACAATTCGTGTTCGTGTCGTGTTAATATTCCCCAACCCAAACCCGACACGAATAATAAACGTGTCGACATTCATTAACCCAAACTCAACCCGTTTATTATTCGTGTTAGACAGGTCAACACGAATATGATCCATTTAATTTTATTATTTAAAATAATTATTATTATAATTAATCATCCATGCATGTTTAACACAAATAACCTATTAAATTTAACATATTTATTAATTTTATTATTTAAATTAATAGAATTATAATTTAATAATCCATTAACACAAATAACTTTATTAAATAGGTTAATTAATTAATATAATTAAATCGGGAAATGACCGGATCAAATTGCAGCAAGTCAACACGAATATGATCTATTTATTAAACGTGTTAGGCGGGTCAACACGAATATGACCCAAACATGATTATACTCAATCCAAACCCGTAAAAACCGTGTTGGCTTCGTGTCGTGTTCACGTATTGTGCCAAATTTTACCTGTCCTAATGATAGTCACATGTACTAATTTTCTTATGCAATCATACCCAATTCACATCATCATGTTGCATGCTTTAAGGCGAATTTATTATCCTATAGTACTGATTGAGTTACCTATGTTCTTTCAATTTCCTTCTCAATTAGTTTCTTAAACTCGTTTTTGAAAAAGAAAGAAAAAAAGGTAATTATAAGGAAAGAATTTTATGAAAAAGTTGAAGTACAAGGAATAAATGTCATAAAAATTAAATGTGGATGAACTAAGAATGCATTATTCTTAAGAATTATGAAAAAGTCTTCTGAGAACTGAAACTTTTCAAAAGTGCTTTTAATTTGAAAAGAAATTCTTAATCAGTTGATTAACTTTACTCTCTTTCTCTCCCTTGATTTAAATATCTGCTTTCTCTTCATTATTAACTTTACTCTCTCTCTCTCCTTTGATTTGATTTAAATATCTGCACACCGTCAATATGCATGACGTGACCAGCAGCAGCAGTTAGATCGGGATTTGATTTATTTTAGATATAGACTCTGGGTCTATCCCTCCGCTGGAACTCCCGCTCGACCTTGTTGAACCTTCTCGACCTGGACCCTCTCCTCCTCGAAGGTCAATGGGCCGGGTCCGAAAACTTATCTAATTTTAAGACATTTTTCATGACTATTTTAAGGCTTAAATCCATTTTTATCAGAAAAATATATATCATGCGTTCCCAAATTTGTGTTTTTGAAGGTTTTAATGAAAAAGAATAGTGCCAAAAAAAAAAAAAAAAAAAACAAATTTTGGTTCAAAAATAAAAGCAGCAGTTTTTGGGAATATATCGCAGTAGAAGGGATTGAATCGCAACATGATTTGAAGAGGAAGCAGCTTTTGTATCGCAAGAAGGAAGCTCACAGAGGACCAGAATACGTGTATTACAAAACACAATCTTTTGTATCGCAATACAAAACAAATTAAGTTGTGGCCTCGCACTGCCTTTTCCTACAATACAATACCAAGGCAATGATACAGATTGTATCGTAATACAATATTTTGTATCATGATACAAAATATAGTATAATCAAAACACTGCTACAAAGAGTATATTGCATACAAATTACACCTCGTTAATACAAGAGAATGAAAGTGTTGTATCATGATGATCTATTGTATTGCGATACAAACCATTTGGGCTTCTGCAAAGCCCTTGAAATCAGGTATGGCATTTCGACCAGGTAATGATTAGGATTATAAATACGCATCCCAGGAGTTTGAGTAAGGCGGTGAGGGGTTGCTTTTAGGAGCTTTGCTCAATAGAGAGTGCGATGAAGGAGATTCGATAGCCCCCATTAGAGTAGCAGGCAGTTTTATTTCCATTTTTTTTTTTATTCTTTTATTTCTTTTATTTTTCTTTTCTTGGAATAGAACAGTGGAGTTGACTTGTATAATCTCGACCATGAAATCAATGAACATTTAATTCCATTTTCTGTCTAGAATTCTTGGATTTATGGAATTTATTTTATGGATACTTTTTCTAGGATATTTTATTTCGGTTTTGTTTTACAGCTTTAATGAATTTTCTTGATCAGATAGTCATTGTAGACTGTGAACTAGAACAAGATAATAAATATATAAATAAAAGAAAAGTTTAATTTTTTGTTTGTATTTTCAAAAGACAATTTTTTTTTGGAATATATATTTTAAATATATAAATAAAAGATAAGTTTTTTTTTTATTTAACAAGATTGCTTATTAACGTGCATAGAGGGGAGGGGTAGTTTTGGTATTATTTGACAACTTTTTCCTTTGGTTCCTCAAAAACAATTATTTCCTTTGCGATACAATTCCTTGTATTGCGATATAACTCCTCTGCAGCTCAGTGAATCATATTGCGATGTAAATAAGGGTTTAGGACCTTTCTATCAAGTAGTACCTGTTCCTTGTAAGGTGGTACCTACAATACATTAAGGTAGTACTTGCATTACTTATATTAGTTAATCCTGCAACGCTTCTTGAAAGGGAAGGGGTTCAATTTATTTTGATAAACATTATAGACTAGTACCTTTGATGTTTTTTTTTTTTATTAAAAATTATAGTAGTAATTGGATTTTTAAGAGGCGAAAATTGTGGTAAATAGGGGTTTAGAAGGCATTTCTATTATAGGTATTGATGCTTATAGGTAGTACTGCGATACATGACAAGGTATTACTTGCATTATATTAGACTAGTACTCTGCGCTGTTAAAGGAAGGGGTTTCGTATATTTTGGCAGACATTTACAAAATTTATAATTTTTTTTGTTCCTAGCTCGGTGTGATTGGATTACTAAGGGGCATTTAGGAATTTTGTACATACTCATTACTTTTGTTCCTCAAAGCCGATTATTTTTTCAAATATAACGACTGATGTATTTAGAATTCTTGCTATTTGTTTTCAAGATAACCGCTGAAACATACTTCTCCCTTTTTAAAAAAATAATTATTAAAATATTTTGGAAATAAAAATAATGTAGATACTAACTAAGTTGATGAACCTACTCTCTAATCCAATGTATAAGTGAGATTGATTAATGAGTTTATGAGTATTTTTTAACTTAATTTTGAGGAGTTCGAATGGAAATATAAGTTATATGTTTTGTGGTAGAGTTTGATATTTCTTGTAGTTCATCTTGACTCAAATAAGGATTAACATGAGTATGATATGGTTTAAAATATCTTCCATGTGTACAAAAATCTCATGGCCATGCATTATGGTGCATGTGAAAATACCGAGTAGAGCGAGTGCTGTGGGTTTGTTCGGTTGCTAATAGGTAAAGCAAGTCCCGACTTTCCACGATGTGTAATTATTTTCTCCTGACATATTTTCTTACTACGTTCTATTTTAATTTTGCCATGTCTTGGGTCTAGAGCTTGTCTTGGTAGTTTAACGAGGGTTAGATGCTAAAGCTGTTCAATATTTATAGCCATTTTATTTTTAATTGAATAATTCTTTTATTTAAATATTTATTTATCATTTGAAATAAATTTATAATTGTATGGGTAGTATAAATGAATAAAGGTATGATGTAATTCATTAGGGAAGAATAAAGATTAAAGTGGAATGAGTTTAGATAGATGAAGCTTTAGATGCTCACTGCTGGAGATGTTCTAGCTAAAACTTTAGCTAAATCTCAAAAAATAGCTTTTTGGAGCAAAAAAAATAGCTTTAAATGTTTTTTTATTTTTTTGCTAATTGTTGGAGATGCTCTAAAATGGTATTCAATTAGGAGCGCAGAATATTCGACTTTCATGGGGTCGCAGTCCTTCAAAGTTCAAACAAACAGGTTTGTTAAACTAGTAGCAAGATATATTAAAGAATTTTTGCTTCATCAAATGTTTCTTTTTATGGGACTAATCGGAGATGGATGCCCTTTATTGGATTGGTCATCGGTCGAATGGACCGAGGCCAGTGGAATGGTGGTGGATATTATGGGTTATACGAAACATATGGCTCATACCCTCCTCCAAGTTCCTAACATGTACTATGGAGCCTATCTGGATATGATTACCGACGGCCCCGGCCACGGCAAGTAAGCAAGCCCGTGGTATATAGTGCTATTATCTATATCATTTTCTCTCTAAGCGGTTCCTTCCTTATATCGCCGGGGGCCTTGGTACTTTAGAAAATACGGATATTTGTATTTTGTCTTTCCTTTCCTTTCAAGTTATATATGTTATATCTGCTTTGCTTGGGTGTTCATGATATAGTTTTGTTGGATAATCACGGTGATGTGTTCAGCGTGGGGAGTGGAGGTTTGTTCGGTTGTTGAAATTGGGGTGTAGTAGTGTAGTAGTATGATGGGTGATCATCAACTGCTTGGGGAGAAGACACATTACAACATTGTGTTGTTTGCTCTACTCTCTTTTATTTCATCGGATTTTCCCGGCTTGGCTGATTCGATCGTCGGACCTATCTCGGTTTGGTGATTTTAAGACCTTGGTTTTATAGAAGCAGTTATTAAAAACCATGCAAGTTGAGAAAACTTGATTATATAAGAATAAATAAAGAAGGATAAAATTTGGATTAAAACTTTATGTATTGTATATATATCGTCTAAAATAGTTATTGGAATTCAAAGAAAAGTAGGAAAAATAGAAAAGGACAAAGAATTTTGAAGGAAAATAAAAAATGGTGAAGAGACACATGTAGTAGATTCAAACTTCAAAGCTTCATCGAAGACACTTCTATCATCTCTCACATTTTAAATGGGTATTCTTTAAGAAACTTTGATTAATTAGTTTTCTTGTAAAATTAAATAAATAAATAAAGCACATATGATTCCATTTTAATATGGCAATTAGATTTTCATAAAAAAAACTGATTTAAAAACTAATGAAATTGCATTTGTTGACAAGAATAATTATTTTTGATAGTTAAGTATTGTTTCTTTTTCATTTCATGTCCCGGATTCAAACTTGGACTCCCCCCTATCTTACCACTTGAGCCGACCTTATAAGGGTAATAATAACAAAAGCTTTAAATTAACATTGAAAGGGCATGGCAAAACTTCTCGAGGTTGGCATACAAATACAAATATAAGATATTCCCTTAATCTGAAACATAACAAACAAGTTGCAAAGTTTAATAAACATTTATATGGTATTGGCACAGGAAACCATTAGTGTTAAAAAAAGGACAAGAGAAAGAGACTCAGCAATATGGAAACATAAGTTTAATTCTAAATTGCAAAAAAGCTCGAATTTTCGGCCCTTTAGGTAGGTAGCAATGATAATAATTGTTTGGGTCTTCGATAGGTAGGTTCCTCTTATGATAATGATAAAATAAAAAGGCCCTATTGCTAGGCTCGACCATGAACAAACCCCACTCCCTCTTAAAGGGACTTCTTACAGTTTGCACCTAAGGCTGATACGCTGGGTAAATAAATAACTGGAGTAGGTTCCACTTTTTACCTTTCGAAATTTAGCTCCAAATCTTAGGTATTTATTAGTGTTTATCAAGCCCGATCTGACCTTTATATCCCCCTATTTACAATAGGAGACTCTTTATTCTTTGAGACTCTAATGTAAAGTCAATAATTCACTGTATATATAAAACTAAATTAGAAATCACCTGATTTTGACGGAATTTCTGAGAGTTATTCCGTTCTACTTTATACCACTTGAAAATAAAGCTTCCGTGTTTTTATGAACAGTTGATTCAGAGGATTTATTTGCTAGTTCTTTTACTTGACAATAGGAAAAGCAGCCCTAATTTGCTAGAACCTAAATCTTATGTATTCAATGTATCCAAGGGGGAAATTACGAGGTGATCGACAGTTGCAGCTTATATCATTCAATGCGCCCTGACAACATGCAGTGAGTATCGAGAACCTTCAAATCGGTCTATCAACTAACGAAGATGGCAACATGACCTCACTCAAGCGGTTCGGAGCTTTCATAGGGGAAAGCCAAGTTGAGCCCTTGACTAAATAAATTCGAGCCAATTTTCAATTTGGAATGAAGACCATGACAACACATTTGTAGTAAACCCTATGCAAACCCCTACGATTATTTGAACTTGTATGTTTTAACAACAACAAAGATAAGAAAGCAACGATAGACTTATTCAAGTTTGGTCTTCACATTATATGAGAGCAATATGAAATTTTATAGACAACAAGGTACCATGTGTATTGTCTGATATTATAGAACAATGAAAGATACTATCCCAATGCTTACTCGGGAGGCTTTAGGAAAAATTCAATTTTATCAAATATAATTAATTAGAATACAGGAATAGGTAACAAAGCAAAGCACATATTCCACTCTAAAAACAACGAGAAGAATGGATCAAACAAAATTTGAGGTTTGGATGATTCGAAAAAGTATTGTCGGCTTCAAAACCTTCATGCACCCTTGATAATCCTAGTGCCTCCTTGATAACCAACCTTGGCCATCCAAAGGGGTGCATCTACAACTCCTTAGACCGACATAGGCAGCAGTTGTAACTATTAAGCTTTAGGACCAGATGAATGCCACCAATTGTAAAGAAAGTTGACTATCCCGGTGGTAGAAAAACTTTCTTGCTTTACAATTCTTAAGCTGTGTAAGAAGAAATTTGACTATCGATGGTAAACCTAAAATCTCTGAATCGACCTCTTCATCCCCTTATATCACATTGGTTTACGGCGGGTCCACTAGATTCGGAGGCCACCCTTATTGCAACCACCCATGATCTGTTCCAAACAATAATCAGGCTTCTCTCGATATTGTGGAGTTGAAGTTATTATTTTCAGCAGTTTCAAACCCAGCCAAAATAGATTCCACAAACTTAAAGGTTTTTTATAGAATCATGAAATATGAATCCACAAAAGTGGGGAAAGATGTAGCATTGCAAACCTTTCAACCAAACTAAAATCAAATCCTATCTCAATTCATAAAACATACATAGAAAAAGATTGAAGTACAAACCTTGTATTTTGAATGAGGAAAGCAGATCCGTGGATAGGCGCAACATGAAGTGATATGGAAATACTTAAAGTAACCCCAATAGTATCTATGCACAAACTTTGACATTAGTTCTATACGCAGGTAAAGTAATATCCCTAATTAAGTAACTTCATAACCTTCTTGGTAGTGGCTGTTTTAAGATTGAATATACCGAGGGATACATATTCATAGGAATGAAACAAAGAGATGCACGTGAGGTAGAGTATCTAGCAATGCACTAAAGTACACATCGCAATAGAAATGGTGAGTATCACAAATGAACAGTATACGTTAAATCTTAAGATAAATCTTGGAAGTATAGAGTCATGGTTTGTTCAGCGGTATTTAAGAGAGAAGAAGGCAGCCACAATTGATGGAAGAAGGCCTTTGCCAAATGTGAGGTGCCTCGGGGCCCCATGCATCAAGGTCATAGAGACCCTGCTCCCGGAAGGTAATAGACAAGAAGGGAGCTGGATGTCTTAGGAACATCTACAACATAAAATCAAATTATTAGACTAAATAAACATGAAATTGCAATAATATCATAGCTCAGGTCGATGTATTGTAATAATGACGCGATTACCATTATCATGATGAGAAGAAGTTTGAGAAACATCAGAGGCATCAAGCGGAGTCTTGAGTAACAGGACCACGAGCTTGGAAATTTGAGGAGGAATCATAGTAGTTTCTCGACCTTGAGAGTGGTAATATAGAATGGAGCGACAAGGACCAAGTTTATCATACTCACGAATCTGTTATCGGGTTACATAATTTTATCCTCACTCTCCACCCAAATCAACTAACTTCTCCCTTGATTGATGGCACATCGATTAAGTAAATCCCCATCAACCTCATCCAAATGTTGATATGCGAGTGGGGACTACTCTTGTAGTTGGAAGGGATCATGGCGGCATAAACAGGTCAAAGTGAATGTAGATGAAGATGTCATTGTCTGAGGCACAAACTTGCTTGACACACGAAAGGCGTGAATGGAGTGCAGGACGGAATTAACTTTCCAACGATTTCATTGACTTTAGTTTCCCTCATTAACATTGTGGAATAATAATAGTAGCTATAGTCAGATGCTCAAAGCCAACATAATGGTGGTTCCCAGCGAGTGATAAATTACCTAATATATTTGAGACCTAGGCAAACATTGCTCATGGAAAGGAGGCTCAGGAAGGGGCTTCCATTGTTCAATCGATGGGTCATAAACCTCAAACGTTGGAACGAGGAGTAGACACTCTGCACATAAAGTGCAGACGGCAAACGTGAAATCTTACCTTCAATCACCACTCAACAATGGGAATTGGATTTTGCTGAGCATGGAGGTATGATGCTTGCAAGTCTAAGTCGATGGTGAGTCCGGCCCGGTAAGATCTAAGCGTGGAAGCGTAAGGGAAAGCCCTCTATCTCAAACAACTTATCGTGGCGCGCCTTCATGATTTGCCTAGGAAACCCAATATGATGATGCTCCACGGCTTTGGTTTCACCGCCCGACCATGTAGAGTTTGGAGTCTCTTCTGACGGCTCATTCAAAGGGGAAAATCATACCAGCGATTCAACATATTGAATAGAGGTAGAGGGAGTAATTCAAACTTGAGCTACGTGGTGATTGATCTTCAATTTGCTCATATCATAGCGTAAGGCGTTGGGGAGTGGCCACCCACAACACGGTTGGGTTAGGTTTACCCTCCACGCCATCTCGAGTCTTCTTCACTTCTGCGGCAACGAATAAATCAATCCAATCTCTAGGGTTAGGTGGATTTAATGCATGTTGTGGAGGATGGATGAAGTGAGGTTTGTTTTATATTGGGTTGGGATCTCTCTCTCTTGGGCGCGCTAGCCTTACCTCCTCTAACCCACTTAAGATTTTATACAATCACAGCTCAAATACATTAAATTAGTTTTTTTTATGATAAATAATTAAAAATAAAATTATTTTTGTAATAAGACATAAATAACATGGAAATATGGAAAATTAACATAAATATTATTTTTTCTAATATTTAATGCTAAAATATTTTCTATTTTCTATTTTTACAATTTTTAATACAGCTATTATTATTATTATTAAAATTATTAATTATTGATCAACAATATATTCTAATACTTTAATTATTCTAATATTTTAATTATGTATATCCATATTTTAAAAAAAATTATTTCAAGATAAAGACCAAAATTTTTTTAGATCAATATCAAGGTCCAAACAGAAAATCTATACCCCGAACAAGTAGCACAAAAACTAAAAGCGTGAAAGGCAAGAAAATTTACTCACTTTTGGAGACTTTAATAATGTAGATCATTGATTAAGTAATGAAGAAGATAGGACAAAAGTAAGCGTTTGAGTTGTGAAAATAGAAAGAAAGGAGAAAAAGTGGGAAAAGTGGACGAAGTAGGATGGGAAAGAAGAGGTAAATGGAGTGTTGCTTTGATGGATGGCCCAGATGGTGACCTGACGACCAAATCTTAGACGACGGTAAGATAGGTGATGGAAAAGGAAGAAAGAAGAAAAATGGCAGAAGAAGAAGGAAAAATAGAAGTAGGCTAAGCGTTGGCTTTTTCTTTGAGGTGTTTTATGAGATTTGATTTCATTACGAGTGCAAAAGGGAGAGAAAAAGCAAAAAGAATGAAAGATGAAAGGGGAGAAAGAGGAAAAGAAATGGTCTTGGGTAATGGGGAGGGGAAAGTGGATGAGAGAATATAGGTGGGTAATACAGGTATAGCCATATAGGACATAGGGAATGGAATGAAAGAAAGCGATGCACTCTGCGTGCAGATATTTAATAATATATATATATATATATATACTATATATATATATATATATATATATATATATATATATATATATATATATATATATATATATACCTATATATAATATGACTCTTTTTTTTTGTCTCCTTATTCCGATGCGGTAAAGACAGACCATTTGATTTAATTACTCGTTAAGAAAATCAATGAAAGTAGTTGGTCAGGACGGACGGACCAAGGAAATTATCGAGTTGTGAAACAAAATAATTATGCTAATCCCTCAATTAGATAAACTAGAACATAAGTTATTATTCTAACCTCTTTTCAAAAAAAAAAAAAAAGAAGTTAAGCTAACCTGATGGACATAAAACCACAACAAAAAATCAAAATTTTACAATGAATAAGAGATTCCTCTGAAACCTGAATCTGAATTGGAATTTTAACTAAACAATCAAGAAGAATGGAAAATAAACAAACTTGACATAGCTATGGCATTACACGAGTCTATAAAAGGAGTTTGAAAGATTTCTCTATCTCCCGACTCTCAAGTCTCAATAGAACATCGGTAAAGAATTTGCGAGTTGTATTTGTGGAGTCGAATAATGGCCTTGGCCGAAGAAAGGCAGTGAACCGGTATCTCTTTTAAGCCAGAACAGCGGTAGGAAGATGAGACCAATCATGTTTTTTAAACAGATATCGCTTAAACTAAACATAATATTTATAGAAATATTTGGTTTTAAAGACATATTATTTATATGTTTAATCAAACATATTATATATATATAAATAAACAAACTTTACCTAACTATTGACATTACCTGAGGTCTATAAAAGGGGCGATTTAGAAGGAATTTCTCTATCTCCCGACTCTCAAGTCTCAATAGAACATCAGTGGGTTGTGGTGTGTTTGTGGTCGAATGGCGGCGCAAAGTAGAGAGACGACGAACCAATATCTCTCTCTCTTTTAGCCCAGACAAGCGGAAGTAGGAAGATACAGAGAGCGAAATGTGTTTTTAAAGCAGGATATCGCTTAAACTAAACATACTATTTATAGAAATATTTGGTCTATAAAAGGGGCGATTGAGAAGGAATTTCTCTACCTCCTGACTCTCAAGTCTCAATAGAACATCAGTGAAATTTGCGAGTTGTGATTGTGGAGTCGAGATGGGCGACGCAGTAGAGAGAGGTGACGAACCAGTATTTCTCTCTCTTTTAGCCGAACAAGCAGAGTATGAAGATAGGGCAAATGTGTTTTTTTTTTTTAAACTGATACCGCTTAAACTAAACATACTATTTATATAACTATTTGGTTTTAAAGACATATTATTTATATGTTTAATCAAACATATTATATATATATATATATATATATATATATATATATATATATATATATTGAGATTCAATATGACTAAACAACCTAACCAAGAGGGGTGAATTTGACGCCCCCAAAACCGAAGTCCGTTGACTACCGTCAGCCGCGAAAATACAAGTGGATGTCGGGTTGCAGGCATACTTGGAAAATCGGGCGAGTCTCCTTTGTACGGGGCTGCCCGAATACAAAACTTGTATAAATCTGGAATTTCACATAAATAAAACAGGTCCAATATATGCAATATATATTCAATAAAGCCACTTGGGCCCTAAGCGGTACTCAAATGTACATACCCAGCTATGAAACCAACTATATACCCAATAGTTACAAGAGTTAGTATTTTTACTCTTAAACAATACATATATTAAACGTAAAGAGTTCTAATACATGTACAACCACCCAAGTCACATCCCGGCTTTCTTCACAATAAATCTCTAGGACGAGCCGTCCTCTCTCCACGCTCCTATTGCACGTAAAATAAGAGGGGTCCACGACCAGGTGAGCTAAAGCTTCGGTAGAATCGCTACTAAGTGGAATTTACTTACACTAAGTGTAGTGCAATGTTCCAAAGTAAACACACATTCAAGCAAATGCATGATCCTACTTGAATGTCTACATGACCAACTTCGGATCCCGAGTCCTCAGGCTCTCTCACTCATCTAAGCCTTGTATGGGAATTATTATTTTATTAGTGGGACCCTCAGGTGAATATATATCAGTGGGCGCTCGACGATTGATATATATTATTTTGTTTGTGGTTTACCCTCCGATGAATATATATCAGGCGGGCGCTCCCGGCCGGTTGATATATTATTATTTAGTTTGGGCTGCTGCTCCGATAGTGCGTTTTAGGCTGCTCTCAGACCTTGTTTCTCTAGACTCATCCTCATGCACTAACTCCACATATTCCTAGGAAGTTCCAGTGCATATGGAATGCATGTATGCCAGTTCCGATTCAGTCTAATCACATGCAAATATATAAACATGAATATACTCGCATAAGAATTAAATCACACAAACATGTTATGTAATTATCATTTCACATCAAAATTAGCACGCGGGCTAATGTTGAGCCTGAAACAATTCGATTCGAGATTGTAACCAAACACATAATTTCAAGAAAATGTATTCTTAAAACACTATTTGAGAATAGTAGAAATCCTCGGTTACTATTCGAAAAATCACAAATCAACGGTTCACCTTATGAACGAAGACGCAATCCACGACCATTCATTAATCCATCAATCCATGATTTAAAGCAAATATATTTTGAATTAAAACACCAAACAGCCCTCTGGGAATTTGCAGGTAGTGCGGCGGCCGCAGAAAATCCCAAAAAAATTCCAACAATTGATCCCATGTTTTGGGACCGATCAAAGCAACCCCTCCTTTGGCCTCGAAACCCCGACGAAGCGTAGAAAAACACTGAAATGAGTAAAACTCAAGTAGGGAGAAAATCCTGCACCTCTTGGAGTTTGTCAAAACTAAATAAATCGGGGTCAGCGTGCTTTATAGTGTAGAACGTTTTCCCTTCTTGCTCCGTCGAAATCCAATGGTCTGATTGCCCAGAATCTTAGAGAGAAACACACTCTCTCTCTAAAAGCACACTCTCTCTCTAAAAGCTCTCCAACAATGGAGCTCACTGCATCTCCAAAGTGCCCTTAACGTTTTTGCTTTTGGCCTTTTGAAGAAGATTGAAACTATTACACTTTTGTCATCTTGTGACTTAAAGTAAATTTCTGTGACCCTTACGTCCTCATTTGCGAATTGATATTCGGCACTATCTCGACCGTCATTTTCATCGTTTCTCTATTCATGCCACTTATGGTATTTTTATAAGTACATGTTATGTGGCTTTCTCACATAGAAAACCGTTTCACGACACACGAAGCGATGCCTCGGCGATATCGACTCAGAAACATTTCGAAAATTACGAATTTTCGTGCTAACTAGATTTTTCTTGAGATGATTCAACGGTGCAATTCGTTTGTCATGAGATCTAGAAGAATTAATTGCAGTTTTTAACCGTAATTACAATTTTGTAATCTAAAATTACGTTTGCCACTTATTCGAAGTGAAATTTCTCGGGTCTTACGAAAGGTGGTTTTTCTCAAAAAAATTTCACCTGACCTTAATAAATCTTCAATTTAAATGCAATAACAATAAATTAAAGAGATAAGGATAGAGAAAGCATAAACCAGATTTATAGTGGTTCGGCACAGCCTTGCCTACGTCCACTTCTCCTCAACTTCAACGGTGAAGGTTTCCACTAGTGTCGGCTCCAACCTGAGCTTCTTTCTCTACACTTAGTTATGGCTCCAATAGGCACCTCTTCAAGCTATGCACACTTGATTTAGCTCGATCCAAACTTGATTACACTTTAGTTTTTGGCTCAAATAGGCTCCTAGCAATTTCTTCCAAGCTATACACACTTGAAGCTTTCTCACTTAGGCACAACGAGACACTCTCTCAAGCTTTCTCAAGATCTTTCAAATACAACTCGAGAAGCTTTGGTGAACACAAAGGTGCACTCTAAAATATGCAAATGTAATGAATGCACTCACAAACTTAGTTTGAGAACTAATACACAAGAGAAAAGATGGTTGAGAGCAAGTATGTTGTTTTTGAAATGATCCCCCACACTCTATTTATAGAGTGGGATTTTGGACACTATTCACAGCACTGTTCACTAGCCGTTTTACTGTTCACTAGCCGTTGGTAATGTTCACTAGCCGTTGGCACTGTTCACTAGCCGTTGGCACTGTTCACTAGCCGTTGTGAAGCCATTGTTCACATGTACGGTACTGTTCATATATACGGTACTGTTCACATATACGGAACTATTCATACGACAAGTTTTTTTCTTTAAATGTTCATTTTTAGATATATTTAATCTAAAGTTTTATGCCTAAACCCATGTTTTCAAAAGATATGTAATTTTGGATTTGAAAACCGAGTTTGTAAGTAATGCATGATTAATGATGATATCCTAAAGTGCACCAATGCATTCACCTTACATAGATTCATAAGCTATCAAAATCTTCACTTCATACTTGAGCTTGGAATCTTGGATACTTGTCATCTTGGTTCTTTGATTTGAGTGAACTTCATTTCGAGTGGCGATCGACTTCTCATTGTCATCTTTAGCTTGTATCTTCATTTGATGCTTGATCAATTTCAACCTGTCACTCAACAATTTAACCATTAGTAACTAGCAACCTTGATTTGTTATCCATCAAAATCTCAACTAAATTATCCTTGGGCTAACAATCTCCACTTTTTGATGATAACAAACCTTAGTTATCCTAGGAGGGTAAATCTCCCCCTCGAACCAATAGTCTAAAAATAATTGCATAATATAAATTTAGCAATTCAAACATGCAATTTACATTCAACACATAAGACAAGCATCAAGGAATGATATAAATGTGGCATTCTTTTTAGAACTTGATGCATATCTTTCTCCCCTTTGATACATATCATTTCTCACTTAATTTTTAGCACTTGATACATATCACTTGATGCATATCTTCTCCCCTTTGATACATATCATTTCTCATTTAACTCTTAGATACATATTTTTCTCCCCCTATGGCAACATCAAAAAAGAGCAAGAGACTTTAGACATAAAGGTATCTCCCCCTTTGAAATTACAATTAAGTAAGGGTTAAGAGTTTAAAAGGCCTGATATTTTTCAAACAATGTTGACACTTGAGTCATTCAAACAATTTTTCTAGAGATAACTCCTAATTGTGCTTCTAATATTGACAAATTGATTCTCATTTAGGGAGCTTTGTGAAAATATCCTTGAAGTTGATCCGGTTCAACAAAATCAAGTGTAATATCCCTTTTTGTGCATGATCTCTAAGGAAATGATGTCTAATCTCTATATGCTTGGTTCTAGAGTGTTGGGTTCTTTGATATGCTAATGGCACTTGTGTTGTCACATTGGCAGAACATGAGAATATGTCAATCCAAAATCACTAAGTGTTTGTTTCATCCAAAGTACTTGTGCACATCTAACCTGTGACAATGTGACCATTCCATGGATTGACAAGGCAACAAGTTTTATTTCTTGCTATGCCAAGACACAAGTGAGTGACCTAGAAAATGACAGTTCACTAGTGCTTTTCTATCAATTTTGCAACCACGAGAAATCCGCATCGAATAGCATCAATTCAAAGTATCACGATACGGATACCAAAGACCAATATCAATAGTGCCTTTCAAATACCTAAATATTCTTTTAACCGCATTCAGAATGAGATTCTTTAGGACATGCTTTGAAATCTAACTTTTATAAGCATACACTATACATGATATCGGGTCTACTAGCCGTTAAGTACAACAAGAACCAATCATGCCTCTATATTTAGTTTGGTCAACGGACTTACCTTTTTCATCCATGTCTAACTTGATGGATGAGCCCATAGGTGTGTTCTTGGCCTTTACTTCTTCAATTGAACTTCTTGAGGAGATCTCTTATGTACTTTGGCAAGGTTATGAAGGTGCCCTCCTTAAATTGTTTAATTTGAAGGCAAAGGAAGAAGTTGAACTTTCCCATCATGCTCATCTCAGATTCTCTATGTATAGACTTGACAAACTCTTCACAAAGTTAAACATTAGTAGCATTAAATATAATATCATCAACATAGATTTGAACAATAAGCATGTCATTTTCTCTTAGCTTAATGAACAAAGTTGTATCAATTTTGCCCATTTTGAAACCACTAGATATAAGAAATTTGCTTAACCTTTCATACCAAGCTCTAGGTGCTTGTTTCAAGCCATAAAGTGCCTTTTTGAGTTTAAAAACATGATTAGGGAAATTAAAACTTCCAAACCGGAGGTTGTTCAGCATATACTTCCTCGTTTATGAAACCATTTAAAAAAGCACTTTTCACATCCATTTGATATAAAATGAAATTTTTTTGACAAGCAAAAGCAAGTAACATTCTTATAGCTTCTAATCCAGCTACGGGAGCAAAGGTCTCTTCATAGTCAATTCCCTCTTGTTGATTATACCCTTGGGCCACTAATCTTGCTTTATTTCTAATGATTATGCCATTTTCATCCATTTTGTTTTTATACACCCATTAGTACTAACTCCCAAACTTCATTTCTTTCAAATTGATTGAGTTCTTCTTGCATGGAAATTACCCAATTCGCATCTATTATAGCATCATTTAACTGCTTGGGTTCAATTTGAGAGATAAAAGCGGTTATTGTAATATTTCTAAGAGAGGACTTAGTCCTTACCCCAATTGAAGGATTACCTATAATTGATTCAGGGATGATTTGCGGACAAATTTCCATTCTTGGAAGTTCTGACTAGATTCTCCTTGCTCAAGCTGAGGAGGTGGAGGATGGGCAAAAAGGCATTCTTCTTGAATCAACTCCTCTTGTTGATGAACTTTGGGACACACTTGAAAATCTTCCCATGGAGAAGTCCAAAACCTACATCATCATTAACACTTTCTTCTTTCTCGAGACTCGTTAGATTCATCAAATACTACATGGACGGACTCTACGACTGAATATTGTCTTTTTGTTGAAAAACTTCTATAGGCTTTACTAGATGAAGAGAATAGCCAAGAAATATCCCAACATTAGATTTTGCATCAAATTTTCCAAGGTTGTCCTTAGTATTTAAATAAAGCATTTACTTCCAAAAAACTTTGAGGTAATAGACGTAATGTTAGGTTTCTTGTTTTTCCAAATTTCATATGGGGTTTTGTCCAAAGAAGACCTAATCAAAACTCTATTCAATATATAGCATGAAGTATTGACCGCTTCGGTTCAAAAAAGAATTTGGCAAATTGTTTTCATGAAGAATGGTTCTTGCCATTTCTTGCAAGGTTCTATTTTTCCTTTCAACAACCCCATTTTGTTGGAGAGTTCTAGGAGCTGAAAATGTATGTTCAATTCCTTTGCTCAATACAAAACTCTCAAATTCAACATTTTCAAATTCTCTTCCATGGTCACTCCTTATACAAGAAATGCTAAAACCTTTGTCATTTTGAATTTTTCTACAAAGTTTTGAAAACTCATGGAAGACATCATTTTTGTGAGCTAAAAACAAGACCCATGTATATCTAGAGAAGTCATCCACAATCACAAATGCATATGATTTACCTCCCAGGCTAGTAGTCCCTGAAATCCAAATAAATCCCATATGAAGAAGCTCAAGAGGTCTCGATGTAGAAATAAAACTTGTTTTTAAAAAGATGCTTTATTTGCTTTCCCATTTGGCATGCTTCACAAACTTTATCTTTCTTTTTCAAAAGAGATTTTGGGGAAGGCTCTAACAAGTTCATTTGTTAGATAGGTAATGAGATCTCATGTTCACATGTCCCATCTCCTATGCTGGCCAACCAACTCCTACCATGCATGCTAGAAAAACATCTATTATGGTCTCTCATATTTTGAAATATCATTAAAGTAAACATTTTCTATTTATGGCCCATGGAGATGGATTTACTTCATTTTGAGAATCTTTTTGATGATACAATGAGAAGATTCAAAATCACTTTAAAACCTTTTGTCACAAAGACTAGTCATGTAAAGATTATGTTTCAAACCACATCAACAAGCAAAACATTTTCAATAAGAGATGAAGAGTTGTTACCTATAAAACCATGTCCACGATTCTACCTTTCCCATTATCTCCAAAAGTCACGTATCCCTCCTTTCTCCTCAAGTGGGAAGGGGCAAACTTTGACTCATCTCCCATTATATGGTGTCTTGAGCAACCACCGTCCAAGAACCATTCTTCTTGATCCCACAAAAAAAAATCAAGAAGATTTAGGTACCCAAATCTGGGTCCTTGCGGTTAGCAAGTGACCTTGATTTTTCAACCCAAGTCTTCTTTGACTTAGAAGCTGGATGCCTCGGGGATCCATATCACATGCGACAAGTATTAATGCGCCCTCCTACCACAAAAATTGCATATGGCTGGATGATGTGAGACCTTCGAAATCCGTGTATTTCCTAAGGAAGCGATTTCAAATGGTAATTTCTACTGTAACCAGACTTTTCAGATCTGATGACAAACCGGGATGGCACCGCTTGAACTGCCTCAAATCTAGTTTACCACGCTGAATTCCTCAGAATCGGTATCGCCCAATTTTCATCGCTTTTCGAGGTTAACGAGGAGCGGACACTCAAGACTTACGAGGACCCAAGAGGCGCCATGTGTCAAGCTGAGATGCAGTCAAATATGGAGCTCAAGTGGGGCTCACATGTGAAACATGGCATCATGCCATTAGAAGAAAATCTAAGTTAGATGGATAAGGATAAGGGTGTAATCTCATGGTCCAATGAGAAATGGACATCAACATGTAGAGGACTTTCTCGACCAACCCGACCCAAATCAGTTCTGGGGAGAGTAAGAGAGAGGGAGAGTACCAACCCAGAAAGGGAGAAGAGAGGAAGAGAGGGAGCCTTTTGAGAGAGGCTCCACCTTCTCTCTAAAATTCCCAATGATCTGACCAAGGCTTCCCGAGGCAGCTCCTCACCTGCCAGTTGACCACACGTGGTGCTCCCAGATTTGGGAGTTTCGGCAAACTGAAATGTAGGGTTTTCTCCCTACTTCTTGCTTTACTTTGTGCTTAAGGGTTATGTAATGGATAGGGATTTGTCGTAGGCCTGGATGGTCGTGGTTTCAGCCCAAAGCTTCGGACCGAGTTGAAGGAAATCCCTGGGAGGTTTTTTACTTAGCCCACTGGGATCGTTTCTCAGGTGATTTGTGTCAGCTTCAAGCATGGACGAATAACATGTTAAGTGTGAAATTGCGGGTCGCTCCATAAGACGAACTGGGCCGATTGTGCCTTTGAGCCCACGTGAGCTAAGTTTATGTTATTATAAACTGAATGTAACATGATTTACGGGATTTCCTTAATATTGTTAACATATTCACGAGTGATATATTAGCAAATGTCAATGTTTTGTGTGCCATTATCACTTAGCGGGGAGAACCCGTAGGGGAAATTCCACTGTCGGGCTTTGCTCACCCCGTCAGGACCATTTTTTAGGTAAATCAAGACGCACTGGGGATGGGACATCCTAACCTTGAGATTAAGAAATGGCCAAACTACTTCTTCTTGTATTTTGCATAAATTATGGGCAGGACCCTTGGGTTATGTATAAATTGTATCACATACAATTGTAACTAAATCATTTTTGTATAAAATCCACATTTTTATGAGTATGATGTGTAGGCTCAAGTGGCCATTTTTACTCATGTGTGTGTTTGAGGACGTGAGACACGTAGAATTCCGCGAGTTGACTGGAGGTCAACGGACACCCTTATCGTATGCCATTGCATGAACCTCATCACTTTGTGACTTTCTAGACAAAGTAGTTTTGAAATATTTTTCATTCTTTTGAAGTTTTGTATCCTAGCTCCCTTTATCAACACATTTTTGCCTAGCTAGAATCATTTCAAAAGCCTCTTTTTTCCACAAGAGAATTTTGAGAGGAGACAACCAACCATTCATTCTTTCTTTTAAGTATTCCTCTTGCCATTTACCTTCTAAGTGAAATTTTGAAGTCAACTTTGAAAAATTTTCGATTTCAATGTTCTTTTGAAGCTCAAAATTCTTCACAAAGGTTAAGTTTCACCTCAAACTATAAAAGATTTTATGGCAATTCATCATATTCAAAAACTAACTTCACTATCATCGAATTAGAATCGTGCTTATCTTATCTTGATCTTCTAAAGCCATGGAAGCAGAGAAGTTGGAAAATTCATTCTCGCCACATCATTCTTGGCTAGCCTCACTTCGCACTCCAGCGTCGCCATCATAGCTCTTCTTGCCAGAGAGGACAATCATATTTCCGATATGACCTTGCTTTGCATTCAGAAAGTGTTACTTTTCTTCTTTAAGCTTGAGCTAATGTTTTTCTCTTTTGCTTTCCCCGTATTTCTTTCTCATTCTGCAATCTCATTTCATGTCATCAAAAGAAGTATAAGTTCTCAAGAGGTAGCTCTTCAGATTCTTTGCTTCCTCAATAGCTTCCGTTTTGGGGAATCTATCTGGGAGGTAGGTATCTTAGAATTTTGTGGATACCTTGTCTTGTCTCACTTACCCCTCTTTCCCAAGCCTTCAAGACCATTTACAACATCCTAAACCCAGTAAACATCTCAACAATAGATTCATTAGGTTCTCATTTTGAACATTTCATAATCATTTTCACACTTTAACTTAGAATCTTGGACATGGGTAGTTCCTTCATGAGTAATTTTAGTATTTTCCTAAATCTCCTTAGCCGCTTTACATCGACTAATTCTATTATACTCATTTCTATCCATAAAGACATACAAGAATATAAATAGCTCTAAAATTTAATCGAAAAATTTCTACTTCTTCCTCTTTCTGTTAGATTCATCAAGGGTTTTCTATTCATCAACATCTCAGGGAAGGTAAAAACCAAATAAGATTGTTTTTCCATACTTCCAAATCAAGAAGATTCTAGTTACCCAAGTCATTTTGTTTTTCAAAAATTATAACTATAATCTTAAGAAGGTGTTTATTGATGGGAAAACTTTCAAGATGAAAAAGGTTGAGGCTAGTTTTGAAGTGCTAGTCATTTTCCTCTTGACTAATAAATCTAAAAAATAAAATAAGAGGCCTGGCTCTGCATAACACACTGAAGATTCAATATGACCAAGCAACCTAACCAAGAGTAGGTGAATTCCATAAATTTTTCGCATTAATAATAATAAATCTTTAATTTAAATGCAATAACAATAAATTAAAGAGGCGATAGAGAAAGCAAACCCGAATTTATAGTGGTTCTAAGACAACTCGTTTACGTCTACTTCTCCTCAACCTTCAACCGATGAGGGTTCCACTAGTGACAAGATCTAACCCAAGCTTCTTTCTTTACACTTGGATTATGGCTCCAATAGGCACCCGGTTCAGTTTATGCACACTCTGAGTTTCAAGCTCCTAATCCCGAGCTTGATTACACTGATTTTGGTCTAATGGCTCCTAGCAATTTCTTCAAGCTATACACACTTGAAGCTTTCAATTTAGGCACAACGAGACACTCAAGCTTTCAAGATCTTTCAAATACAACTCAAGCTTTGATGAACACAAAGGTGCAATTTAAAAATATGCAAAATAATGAATGCACTCACAAACTTAGTTTGAGAACTAATACACAAGAGAAAAGATGGTTGAGAGCAAGTATGTTGTTTTTGAAATGATCCCCCACACTATATTTATAGAGTGGGATTTTGGACACTATTCACGGCACTGTTCACTAGCCGTTTTACTGTTCACTAGCCGTCAAACCCGCTCACTAAATTGCTAGAAGGAACTCGTCACATGTACTCGCACTGCTCATATACTGTCAAATCATGCACATGCACATAACTATTTATACGACCAGTTTCTTTAAATGTTCATTTTTAGATATATTTCTTAATCTAAAGTTTTATGCCTAAACCCATGTTTTCAAAATATATGTAATTTGGATTTGAAAACCGAGTTTGTGGGCAATGCATGATTAATGATGATATCCTAAAAATAATGCGACTCATTCCTTACATAGATTCCAAGCTATCAAAATCTCTTCACTTCATACTTGAGCTTGGAATCTTGGATAAATTTGTCATCTTGGTTCTTGATTTGAGCTGAACTTCATTTCCAAGTGCTTGATCAACTTCATCATTGTCATCTTTGGGCCAGATTATTCTCATTCATGCTTGATCAATTTCTAAATCACTAAACTCTCACTTAACCATTAGTAACCAATAACCTTGGATTGTTATCATCAAAATCTCAACGAGAGGTATCCTCTGTGGCAACATATATATATATATATATATATATATATATATATATATGAGTATATATATTTTAATGTATATATTATTTATATGCTAAGTACTCTATATCAGGCTAAATAGGACTAGTTAAGTTTTCTTCTTATATCTTATTAATTTTCATTTAATCATATAAAGAAATAGAATAATTATCCTTTAAAAATAAAAAGCGAGTAGACTTTAAAAAAAAATTCATAATAAAAAATAATTTAATTGTATGCAGAGCAAGAGAATCTCGATATATTTAGGTGTAATATTTTATTATATTATTTTTCAGAATTTCATTTAACCTATTTAAAGAAAAATAATTATCTTTTTAAAAGAAAAGTGGAATGAACATGAATCTTTTAAACAAAATAATTATAATAGAAAAATAATTTAATTATATGAACAAGATAATTGATGGGGATGTAGACTGGGCCAAGCATTCCACTCGCCAGCCCAAAAGAGCAGTGGAGTCCGTGCCACACCCATATCCCTCTATAACAGCCCAAGCAGAGGCCCAGCTCGTCGGGCCCAAAACATGGATTTGGAAGATTAGAAAGGCCCATACTTGGCCAGTCAACCCATATCCTTCCAATAACAGAAGATAGAATATTCCCTAAAAAATATCCTACTCGTCCAATCAAGTCCTATTATAAAGGAAAGAAGAAAAGCAGTAGAAGACCATCAGTTGAACATTCCCCAATAAAGAAGGAGGATTATCCCAAATAAACTCCTTTGACTAATCCATTGCTAAATCTAAGGCTGACTATATGAGGAAACATACCCTCCAATGGGAAGGACCCCTAGTCACCGTCAAACTGGATGAATATCCACTATAAATACAAGGCCGCTCCACCACTGAAAGGTACGCCAATTCTGGGCGCACGGCATTCTCTCTTTCTCTCGTGAAAAGATCCCGACTTGGGGTATCGAGCGCCACCGGCAAAGCCCTCGACCTCCTTTCTTCCCTGGTTTTGCGTGATAAGACCATCGGGAGCCCAAGAGTCAACATCGCACGGATCCTACCCCAAAATTCAAACGACCCCAAAGATCCTTCAATTCAGTCACCAGCCAGCCTGGTCCAACCTTAACGACTTCCACGCTCCGCCCCGCCCGATTGAAAAGGCATCATCGCTGGCGCCGTCAGGAACGACGTCTACATAAACATAATCGATTCGCCATCGATGGTATCAACTCTGAACACGAGCATGAGCAACGCTCCAAGGATGCTGACCACTGCGATGGGACAGCAGCCCCCAGGCTGAAGCAATACAGCCAATACGAACGGGTGGAAGCACTCCTCGCCACAACCAAATCGCCCGATGAGAGGAGTTAGAAACCGTAGCCTACCGGGACACAAAATGCAAGATCCATGTGGGAGAGATGCGATTGCTGTTATAATATCTCCGCCGGCTGGGCGACACGATCATAGTATTCTCGAGGTCGGGGCAGAGGCGAGTCTAGCCAAGCCGTGGGGCATGGATCAATTAATAGCTCCCGAGGAAGAAAACACCTAAGCTAAGTATTACCCGAGGAGGTATCGAACTAAGACCCACCATATGCCCCACCTGGGGGGCTTTAAGGACAGACATGGGAGTTTAGATTTAGGAAATTCCCCAAGGTAGAGCTTAGCCGAAGGGGAGGTGGTCAAAGGACGCATTTCGCACTTCATGGACACTTTGTAACAAACTGAATCACCCTTCACAACCGAGGTGCTACGCTACCCGCTTCCAGCCAAATTCAGGATGCCGCAAGTAGAAGCATTCGATGGAGTCAAGGATCCCGTCGACCACCTCAACACCTATAAGAATCAAATGGAATTTCATGAGTATCAAGACCCTGTAAGATGCAGAGCGTTCGCCACTACTCTGAAAGGCCCAGCCATGGCATGGTTTAACAGAATCCCCCCTTCGACAATTTCTTCATTCAGAGAGCTATCCATAGCGTTCGTCTCCCACTTCATCGGAGCCAGGACGTACAAAAAGCCGAGCTACCATCTATTAACTATCAAACAGGATTCTATAGGAAATCTCAAGTCATATGCGCAAAGATCGAACGCCAGTCCCTAAAGATAGATGTACCTGTGATGAAAATTCGCCATCACACTTACTGTGGTTAGGAGTGTATCAGTAGGACCCGATGTTCCCTATCTCGAAGAACCCAGCAAGCATGGCGAGGTATCCCACCTGCAAAAGCTTAAAAATACATAAATGGGCGAGGACTTTATCAAAAGCAGGAGAGCAGCTCCTCCACCCGCAAAGAAAAGCACCTGACAGCGACGAGGATCTGAGTCCTCAAGAGACAAGGCGACCGTGAGAAAACCTCAGAACGTAGCGGAAGCGATCTCCTAAAAGGCGAGGGAATCTCAGAGATCGTTTGGGCCCACCGCAAGCCAAAGGACGACGACATTACCCGTCTCAATGCTTCACTCCACTAACGGCCTCAGTATCACAAGTCCTACACGAAGTGCGAAACGAGAAATTCCTGAGATGACCGACACAGATGAAATCAGATCCCGCGACAAGGGATAACACTGGCAATCGCGAGTTCCACAGACCACGGCATCGCACGCACAATTGTGGTATACAACTAAGAAGAGAAATACAGTACTTGATACGCTGCATCTCGTCACGCTTTCATATCTCCGTGGAATCAGCCCAAAATCGCACCCAAAACCAGATCAGGGCCCCACCAAAGAACCACCACCCCAAGAAGCAACGACTAACACCAAAAACCCCTCAGAGAAATCCATCGTGGATCTCGGAGATCACGGGGAGAGAATCCGTCACCGGTTCACTCCGTAGCATAAGATCAGCCGACATGGGGAAATACGTTTTATCTACACCGACCGACACCACCATCAATGCTCTTCGACTCAGATCTGAAGGGTGCCAAGACCCCCATGATCTAATTAGCCGGTAGTTCGCCTCCGATCAGAGCAAATACAAATTATGCCTTAACAGTTTTTAGTCGACAATGGAGCTACGACATCATTTTCGCGTCAGCCTTCGACAAAATGGGTATTAGAAGAGAAAGGCTAGAACCCGTCAGCACTCATCTCGCGTAAGTTTTCGAGAAAAGGTACACCATCGGGCCCGATCCAACTAGTACTAACCCCTGAGAGCCCCCTCGCTGCCGACGCAAAGAAGGTTCCTGGCCGTAGACGCTCCGTTTCGCCTACAACATGCTACTGGCAGGACCCTCTCTCACACCCAATAAAAGCGGGTCCCATCAGCATGTACCACATGATAACTCCAAATTCCAACCATGGAGCCTGAACGGTCCGAGAGTACCCAGCGGGTGGGCCGTGAGTGTTACACAAATCTCCATGAAACAAAAGGCCGACAACGTGAACGCACGAGCTTGATATGCGCCGACGAGGTGCTCACCCGACCGAGCCCCTCGGGAGGAACCAGAACTCTTGTGTCGGGCCGATGACCTAATTCCGTAACATTTAGCCTACACGGCTCAAACTACCAAAGGACCTCAAAGGCCTCTTTACCCGCTGTGGAGCACAGATCGCCATTACGGATGTGCGCACATGGGAGGAATCGACCCTGCAATAATCACCCATAAATTGAACACCAACCCGTCCTTCAAACCGGTCAAGCAAAAACGCAGAAGCTTTGCACCGGAAAGGCAAAAAGCCATCAATGAGGAAGTCAGCAAGCTCCTCCAAGCAAGAGCGATAAGAGAAGTAGAATATCCTAATGGCTGCTCAATGTCAGACTCGCCAAGAAGGCCACTTTTGGCAAGCGGGCGACTTTCAGACGACCACCGACATAACAAAGCAATGCCCAAAGGTGATGCCCCTTGCAAGAATCACCCTTCATCAGATGCCACTGCTGGACACGAACTCCTTAGTTTTATGGATGCATTCTCCGGCTACAATCAGATCAGCATGAATCCCAATGACCAGGAGAAAACTTCATTCGTCACAGCACAAGGAACCTACTGTTATCGGGTAATGCCGTTTGGACTCAAGAATGCGGGAGCGACATACTAGAGACTAGTGAACCGGATGTTCCAAAAATCGATAAAGTATACAATGGAGGTATACATGTACGCATATGCTTCGGTAAAGTCCACTAAGTCCGATCTCCATATCAACGGTATATCTCTCTCAGGGTATCCCGCATCCCGAGGAATTATAACATGAAGTCGAACTCCAAATGCAGCTTCGCCGGTTTTTAAAATTTCCGGGTTTCATAGTTAACCGCTGTGGAACAGCGTAATCCAGACAAAATAAAAGCACGTCATGTCGTCGCCAGGAATAAAAAGGCAAGGAGGTCCACGCACGACAAGAAGGATTGCGCCAGTCGCTTCAGATCCGTGAGCAAGGAGGCTAGAATGCCAGCTCCTTCTTCCAAGTTCAAGAAAGCCTTCAATGGGACGTGTGAAGAAGCATTCACTGCATTAAAAACATACCCGAGTTCTCCTCCCATTCTAGTAAGTTCACAAGGAGAACCTCACTTAGATTTAGTCGCATCGACTTTCAAATCCGCAAGACTCGGCCGAGACAAAGAGCTTGAGTCCGGAAGACCCGCCATTGCATCAAGTAGCTTCGAGCCCCGAGAGGAGCTTTATGAGAGGCGGCAGACCAGAATGGAAAAGTTGATACTAGCACCGTGACCGCACTTAAGCTGCCCCTATTTCCGTGCTCACACCATGTGTTCAACAGAGTATCCAGCGAAGCAAAAGGTATAAACCGTAAGTTCTGGTCGGGATGAACGGGCCATGAGCTGCTGGCTCTGATGACTGGCACAAGCCGAAATCGCTATAAAGCGGACAAGTCCTGGGCCGATTTACTACGGAATTCCATCTGACAGAGCTCGTCGAGCCCACCTCATCTCGTAGAGGGACGACCCCCCTCAATATGAAAACCCTCATGGAGCCCTCAAATGCACAAAAATGGAAGCTGAGCAGCTTGATTCCTAATTCTCACTAGAAGGATGTAGGACATCGAATACGCACTCGTGCGTTCGTTCCATGCTTCCAACAACGGCTTCGAGTATGCAGAGGTCGCTTTCATACAGCCTCAACCTCGCCCATTCATTGGGGAGGTCGATCAGCCGGAGATCAGACAAAGGGACCCAACCCGGTAGTCGTGTAAATCGGCACATGAAAGACGAGGCCAAAAGCGAGATGATAGTTTATGGTCCCAAAAAGTCCGTGATTTATTAAAAAGCTCAGGTCGTTCAGCCAAGTACATCCCTAACGTAGAATTTTCGAGCCGACGCCGCAAAACTAACCACCCGCCCGCAGAAGATCCCTGGCGGTTAATGTCACATCATGAATCCCCATCGACCCCATGCGATGCAAGGGTCGCCTCAAAGAGGGATCCGCGCTGCTGGATGGACCCTATTTGGGATTATATCAATGACTAACCCTACTGCATCTAATCTCGAAAGAAGTTTTCTGCTTAAGATAAAGAGTGAGGTCTTCCTTGTGTTTACCAATCTAAGTGGAAGCCTTTACAAGCGAGATTCTTCACACCTTCCTAAAATGCATCGCAGAGAAGACATTAAGTATGTGCTAAGAGAAGCACACAAGGCATAAACCACATCTAGAGCCCGAACGTTACAGAAAGCTCGAGGCGGTGGATACTATCGCCTACAACACGCTAAAGATGCGACCGACCTGGGCCAAGAAATGCAGACCGCCAGAGCACGCTTAAAAATATCGCGCCTCCCGTCAGAGCCCCTAACATCAATCACCACCGCCCTTCCGCCAGCCGCTCGGATATATTGGGACCCTTCGCCTATCAAGTGCGGGGCCAATGCAAATTACAAATTCCGTCAGTGATTACTTCACCAGCCACGCGAGGTCGAGCCCTTAGCCACAATTACAACAAAAGATACGCAACTTTCGTGTGGCGGCCATCATATGCAAGCCTGTATTCCAAGAGCCTTGTATCGATAACGAAACAATTCGACAATGCCACCCGTAGATTTCTGCGCCGAGCCTAATTAAAAATTATTATCGGGTCCCAAGACACCTTCAAGAATCAAACTGGGACAGGTCAAGCCCACCACTAACCCTGCTCGCTCCTTTAAAGACCAAGTCAAAGATCTTGTGAGGGAGTTTGCAGAATACCTCCCGGTGTACTACGGGCCCACAGATCTAATACTGCAAGTCGCAACTCTGGGAGACCCCATTCGCCCTCGGCCTTTAGCAAGCACGGCGGGGAGCTCGGTCGAGGTTGGAATAAAGTCTCCTAGAGTCGAAGTTAGCATTCTGAGTAGGAGTTAAACGACTGTGCTCCTACAGTCTCGAACTCGAACTCCTGGGATGAAAAGCGCGAACAAAGCTTAATGTAAAGATACCTGAGGAGTATCAAAATAAGACAATTTAGTACTACAACCGCAGAGTCATTCGAGAATATGTACTGTGGATTTGGTCTCTAGCAAAGCCTCGCCAAAGAAGAAAGAATCCAACGCATGGGAAGCTAGGCCCCAACTGGGAAGGTCCCTACATAATAACCCGGGTCGTCAGACCAGGCAATTACGAGCTCCAAACGTAAGAGGGTGGACTCGCAACATACGGAATGCTGACTATCCACATTTTTACCGTAGGGCACCTATTGTTAAAAGCCCATTCCGATTCTTATGTGACGAAACAAGCACACACTGGTTATTTAGTTAGATATCTCAAACAGTCCGGATATATATAAAATAAAGAAAAACACGCAATGGGAAAATTCACAGACATAAAAGTCTCTCTTTATTTCAAATGAATCGCATTCGGTTACAATCAGTGGTGTCCTCGATTACATCTTGAAAAAGCACCCATACAAAGCAATTCCTCAAGAAAAGAAAAAGGGACAAAGGAGGAAAGACGTATCAAGAAAAGAAAAGAGGTGTGATAGGGAGAAAAGAAAAGAGGAAAAAAAGATGGGGACAGAGGAGAAAGGCAGAAAGAAAGAAGAAGAAGCAGAGGAGAAAGCTGTTGAAGAAGAAAGAAAGAAGAAGAAGCGGATGAGAAAGCAGTGGAAGAAAAAAGAAGAGAGAGAAGAAAAGAGGGGAGGAGAGGTAGAAAGGAGGAGGAAGAAGATAAAGAGAAGTGTCAGAGAAAGTGACAAAGATGCACCGCCCCTCTCGAACATTCCCTAGCCAAAAGCTAGGAATAACACACCCTATGCAGATTCTGAAAAACACAACTCCCACACATGGAGACTCAGAAAAGCTACTCCAAAGACGTCAGAGGAGCCCCAACGAAGACAGCAAGACATCGAGCGTCCATCCCATGCGAACTTCATCCACCCACTATGAAAAACAAAATCTCCAAAAGCATAGGATACAGAGGCAACAGAACCATCATTTATAAGGAGGCCAAAGTACTGAATCAAGGTGATCGTCGTACCGCATGTACTTGCATTAAAGACGCTCGCCTCTTTCCAAGAATTGAAGGGCGACCAACGACACGGGGCGGTCACATACAACCGCCCTCAACTACCACAGCCACAGCCGCCTAAGAGCCCGCCAGCTCACTTTCGACGAGCCCATTCACCCCGCACGCATCACTCGCCTGCCCTCGTGAGCTGGCCATCTGGGGCGATTAATGCCGCTTGAATGGGCCACCACAGCCACGCCGCCTGGGAGCCCGCTTGTTCACTCGACGAGTCACGTACCGCACAGCCACGCCTTGTGAGTCGCACCAGCCAAAGTTATATCGTCCTGGTCAACGCCACCATAAGCCACAGCTGCCAAGAGCCCAATGTCACCCCGACGGCGTTAACTCGACTCTAGGAGACTTTATTCAACCATTAGGTCACCCGCTTCTCGCTTAAAGGTCGCACAAGTGGTCTCCCGAGTCATCGACTTCGTGTCGCCCCAGAGCTCCATAGTACCCTGGGAGGGTATTCTACCCAACTCCCTTTAAGACTCTCCACTGGCTCCCATGGCACCTTTTGGAGTGGGCTCTAGTTTATGACTTCGGCCCCATCCAGTTATATCGCTGTCAAAGCACAGGCATCTCAATCTCGAGCCCCACGTTAAATCCTCTAAATCTGTACTGTCGACATTTCCTGTTATCCGATACTGGCTCTTTGAATACCCTAAACCCCGATATAGAGAGTCACAACAGCTAGGTGCGCAAGGCGCATCTTTCCTGCACTCAGGCTAAGGGCTCAAATTTCTACCACTAGTAAGTGAATGTACCGCGACGACATAGACTCGGTACCGCCCCGCTGAAGGGCGTGAGGTCCCAATATATCCAACCCCACTACCGGTAGCCGGCTGTGGGCCGGTGGATTGATGTTAGGGGTCTCCCGACGAGGCAGATTTTGGGCAGGCCACGGGCGCATTCCCTCGTATTTCTCGACTAGGCTCTGGCCGCATCTTGTACTTAGAGGGGCTTCTAATCGCATCCCCACAATCTTCCTTAAATCATTGAGTCTCATGATGACCCCACATGCAGGCCTTTCGTACCCTTCTCCTTAGCACATACTCGTCTTCTCCGCGATGAATTTGTAGAAAGGTGAAGAACCCTCGCTTGTAAAGGCCTTCCTTTGATCAAAACCGGAAGACCTCACTTATCTTAGCCGCTTCTTCGGAAATGTCTCGGTAGGGTTCCGTCATTGATATAATCCCAACAGGTCCATCCACACATTTAGATCCTACCGGGCGACCACCATGCCGGTAGGGTCGACAGAGGGTTCCGCTGTGTATTCTTGACAGCGCCGATCCGGGCCGAGATCCCCGCAAGGTCGGTTGCCGCTAAGGCGTCATCTAAATCTGCTCAGATATCACCCGAACCAACATTAAAACTTAATAATGGCTAATTTTTGGTGATATAGAACCATCGCTCGTCTCTGCAGGGATTCTTCACTTCCGCTCCGACTCGCTTGGGAGTCACTGAGGACCTCTCACTGGTCGACCTAACACTAGCGAGGCTGAGCTCACAGATCATCAGACTACTGCTGTTGAAGCAGGAACCTAAACCCTGAAAGTGCGTATTCGAAGGTCTATCCCTTCGTGTGCAGAGTCGGGGACCAAGCCCCGCTTCGCTTCGTATTTGAGCTCCAATGTGCTGGGAGTTTCATATCGAGGGTCATTCCTCGAATGTGAGGCCTCAAGAAGCTCGTCGAGCTAATTTCCATGACGGTGCCCATGCGTAGACTCCACCCTTGAGAAGTGCTACTTGGGACTGATGGTCGACCCGCTAAGCTCTATGGCCCACTTCATCTACCCTTCCTGAGACTTCGGGTTTAAGCGGGGGTTAATTTCGCTTCATCTGATACCTGGCTGGGACTTCTATGGTGTGAGCCCTCGAAATAGCAGACGAAGCTTCCGAGTCGCAACTCACCAAATGCAAGTATCAACTTTCCATTCCTGCACCGCCTCCGCTCTCTCTCGTAGGCTCACTGTAGCAAACTCGGGCGCCGGACTCCAAGCTGGTCTCCACTTAGCCAGACCGTTGAGTAGTCTGGATACTACTTAAGTACAAAGTGAGGTGCCCTCCTTCAACAGACTTCCTCCCACGCAGAGCTGGAGAACCTGCATGTTTTAATGCCAAAGGAATGCCTTCACGTCTCCATCAAAAGGTCAGAACTCGGTAGGTACTCACATTATCACTCGCTTCCCGATACGAAACTACTTTTAAAGCAACTTCGTCACGCTGGACTCCTTTATTCTCGAAGGCGCACGATGCCAGCAATGCTTTATTTGTTCCTGATTCGCCCACCTCCCCTCGTGGTTAACCATGAAACCCCAAATTTTTCCTACTGACACACAAGGCATTCTGGGTCAGTTCAGCCAGCGTTATAATTCCTCAGATCCGGGAAATGCCCCCGCAGAGACGGGTGATACGGAGATCTGAATTCTAAGCAAGGATCCCTACTGCAGGCTGCCCCAGAGACTCCATCACCGCACCTATCCGCTCTTGAACATCCCGTCACTTAGCCTCTAGTGTGGTCCCACATTCTCAGTCCAAACTGGATATCGATAATGTGTGAGGTTCCTCGCGGCCGCGGACGACGAAGTTTTCTCCCGGTCATCGGGATTCATGTCGACCGATTGTACCGAGAATGCATCCATAAAACTAAGGAGTTCGTGTCCAGCCAGCTGGCATCTACGAAGTGGTAGTAGGTCTACTTCCTCGTGCAGCGTGCCGTCCCTTCGCATGCTGCCATAGGTCGTACTGGTCGATACAAAGTCGCCACTTGCCATCGGCCTGACGAGTACAAACATTGGGGGAAGCCATTCAGATATTCTACTTCTCTTATCGTCCTTGCTCTCCGAGAGCCAAGCCCACTCCCCCATCCATGGTCTCTTTAAGCCTCCCAAGCTTCGCTATTAATCTGGCTCATGGCTCAGGCTTGGTGCTCTACTCGATGGGCACACGCAGTGGTGCCGCATTCCTCCCATGTTCCCGCCAAGGCCCATGAACTGCCTCTATTTCGCCTCAAAACTGAAAGGGAGGAGGCCTTTGAGGTCCTTTGGTAGTTCGAGCCGATGTAAAGCAAATGTCTCCCGGGTCGCCATCCACGACACGTTCTAGCTCCTCTAAGGGCTCTGGTCGGGCGAAAGCACCTCGTCAGCAAGATATCATCGTCCGCTCACGCTGTCGACTCGCGGCGGTTTCATGGAGGTCGTGGTAACACTCTTCCTGCCACCCACATCTCCTGACCGCCCGACTCCATGTATGGTTGTAATTGCGATTTATCACGCAGGCGTCGATGGGACTCGCTTATCAAGGCTGGTAAGAGGGTCCGCCAAGAGCATGTTGTGTCGACCCGAAACGCCTACGATAAGGAACCTTGTTGTCGTCGTCGCTTGGCAAGGGGGCTCTCCCAGGGTTAGTACTAGTTGGATCGAGCCCAATGGTAATACCTTTTCTCCTGAAAACCCCCGCAGATGAGTGCTGACGGGTTCTAGCCTTTCTCTTCCAATACCCATTTTGTCGAAGGCTGACGCGAAAATGATGTCAGCCGAGCTCCCATTGTCAACTAAAACTCGATGAACCGTTGTATTGGCTACAACGCGCCAGAATTACCGCCGCCTGTCGTCACTGGGCAAGACCTTCCGCATCCGAGTCGGGAACGTGAGGCTGCAGTCAATTCAGCCAGCTTAGGATACCGCTTGTATTTCCCCCATATCGGCTGATCTTATGCTACGCAGGTGGGCCTTCCGAGCTGAACTGGATTCTCCTCCCCCGGCGAATCCTCCCGAGATCACGTGGATTTCCTCCCTAGTGGGTTGGGTCAAGCCAGTCGTTGCCCTCGTCGAGGTGGGCGTGTCAGCCGAGCCCGGCCCGATTCTCGGCTCGGGTCCTGACGAAATCTCGACCTGAGATATGAAACGTCGCAGATACCCACGCAGCCACGCTGTATCAAGCGCAATTCTATTTCTCTTCTTGGGCTGTATACGCTGAAATCGTGCGATGCCCATACCCTCAGAAACCGCAAGACTTGGTGTTATTCCTTGTCATGGATCTCGGCCTTCTATCTCAGGTGTTCGCCATCTCAAGAATTGGCTCGCTTTCAGACTGTAGGACTTGTGATACCGATGCTTAGTGGAGCAAGCGTCGAGACGGGCGAATGTCTTCGCCTCCCCGGCCATGCAGGCCCAACGATTCTCGTAGATTCCCCTCGCCTTGGGAGATCGCTCCCGCTTCCGTTTCGATTTTCTCCCGGGTCGCTCTCGCCTCTCGGGCTCGCCCCGTCGCCCTCGTCCGTCGCCTCCTTTTCTCTTTCATGAGGTGGAGGAGCTCTCTCTCTCATAAGAGGGCCTCCGCCTATTTATGTGGCTTTTACCGCTGCGAGGACCTCTCATATGTTTGGCCGAGGGTTCTTCGAGATAGAGAACATCGCTCTTCGACCGCACTCCTAACCCCGCAATGAAAGCCGTGATGGCGACTTTTCCATCTGCACATCTACCATCTTTAGGACTCCTCAAGGTCAATCTTTGCACATATGACTTCAAGCTTCCCGCGATCCCCGCTTGATAGTTACTGACGCAGCTCTTGGCCAGACGCCCCGCCCCGATGGCGTGGGAGATTTTCCAACGCCATGATAGCTCAATGAAGAAATTGCCGGCGGGGATTTCGTTAAACCATACATGGCTGGCCTTCGAGTAGTGGCGAACGCCCGCATCTTACGGTCTTGATACCCATGCACTCCATTTGATTCTTATAGTGTTTCGAGGTGGTCGACTTCGGATCCTTAACTCCATATCCTGAATTTGGGTGGAAGGCGAGTGGCGTATCAACACCTCCTTCATGGCTAAGCTCTATTGGAGATTCTAAATCTGCTCCGTAATACATCGCCAGCCTGGGTGGGCGTAAGGTGGAGTCTTAAGTTCTCGATCGTCCTCAGTGTACCGCTCCCGTTTTTTTTTTTTTCTCGGGAGTAATGGTGATCCATGCCTGGCTTGACTGAACTCGCCTGCGCCGGCACCTCGGGGTAGCCATATGATCGTGTCGCCCTTGGGAATATTATAACCTTGTGCATCTCTGTGGATCTTTGCATTTATCTGATAGGCACATTTCCTGCTTCCTGTCGAGCGTTGGTTGTGAGGCGGAGTGCTTCGCCGTTCGGTATTGGCACAATATTGCTTCAGTAGCCACAGAGACTCTTTGTCCACTCCTTGGTGGAGTCCGCATCCTTGGAGCGTTGCTCCTGCTCGTGTTCCGAGTTCAGTACCATCGATGGCGAAATCGATTATGTTTATGTAGACGTCGTTTCCCACCCGGGGGGCGCGGCCAGTGATGCCTTTTCAAGCGGAACTAGGAATTTTGGAGCGTGTGGAGGTCTTTGGGTTGGACCAAGACTGCTGGTGGGCTGAATTGAAGGATGCCGGATCGTTTGGGTTGGGGTAGGATCGCTGCAATGTTAACCTGCGGGCTCCAATGAAGTGATTTTCTGCAAAAACCAAGGAAGAAAGGGTGTGAGGGCTGCCATGGCAGCTCCGATGCACAAGTCGGGATCTTTACGGGAAAGAAGAATCTTAGATTGCTTAGAATTCGGCGTACCTTTCGGTGAATTGGGAGAGCGGCCTTGTATTTATAGTGGATATTCATCGAGTTTGGCCCGATGACCGAGGTCCTTCCCATTGGAGGGTATGTTTCCTCATATAGTCGATATAGATTTAGCAATGGATTAATTGAAGGAGTTTATTTGAGATAATCTCTTCTTTATTGGGGAATGTTCAGTGATGGTCTTCATGCTTTTCTTCTTTCCTTCTCAATAGGACTTGATTAGACCCGAGTAGGATATTTTTATGGAATGATACATCTTACATTGTGGAAGGATATGGGTTGGCGAGTATGGGCCTTTCTAATCTTCGAATCCATGTTTTGGGCAAATTTGGGCCCTGCCTTCGAAATTTGACCCCATAGGGATATGGGTGTAGTACGGACCCTAGCTTTGCTCTTTTAGGTACGGCGGAGTGGAATGCTTGGCCCAGTCTACATCCACATCAGATATAGTTTTGGCAGCTAACCTTATGTTAGCTATTGGGAATCACATAACTTAAAGACGAAAAGCCCATTTTGATGGATATACAAAATGAGTACTAAGGTAAAAGTTTAGTTTGATGGAAAAAACGATAAAGACACATAAAGCGAGAAAGTGAAAACTCACTACGACTAAGAAACATAATATATATATATATATATATATATATATATATATATATATATATATATATATATATATATATCATAGTTTAGAACATATTTTATTTGTATTAAAGAGATTTGGTGTTGCATACTCAAAGGTCGATTTCATTATTATTGAGACAAATATTGAAGTTCAAATCACGATTTG
The DNA here is from genome assembly GCA_016808115.1 of Tetrastigma voinierianum. Lineage (NCBI taxonomy): Eukaryota > Viridiplantae > Streptophyta > Magnoliopsida > Vitales > Vitaceae > Tetrastigma > Tetrastigma voinierianum. The sequence continues at coordinate 78,592 of JAEQBH010001413.1, read as the reverse complement.
TTCTCTCACTCTTTATCTCTTGATTTATTTCCTTATTTTTCTTACTTGTTGCTTAATTTGTGATAATTATAATTCAATAATGAAACATTAAACACACTATAGGGGTGGGGATTAATTTTTTAACATTCATATTTACAGATTTATGGTTTATTTTGTGGGTTTGAAATTTGAATTTATACAATCAGTGTTGTTCTTGTGAAGTATTGTTCTGGATATCAGTATTTTATACTCAGAAAGAGTTGTATATGTGCTCTGATTTCCAAGAGACCCTTTGAGTGACACGGAGATGGAGATTCTTAAGAGTGTAGAGCAGTAACTTGGGGTATGCTAGACTGCTATTGTTAGAACTAATGAACTTTAAATATCACTCCGATAAATCACTGGTGATGTTCTGACCTTTGTAAGAGCACCTACTGATCTATTAGTTTAATGATTAGAGGTTTCATCTCAATTTGGCAGAATAATCATGATCCCCGTGTTAGCTTAGATTCTAATCAAGGAGATAGAGCATTATAATGGTGCGATTGAAATTTACCAATTGCATTAGAAAAAGCTTGTATTATCCAGTCTATGGGGGCAAACAGTTTTCGGTCTTAAGAAATGGTTGTGAAGTACTGGTTTAGGAAAAATAACCAAATCTTAAAGAGAATCAAATCCTAAAGTAGTTATTTAGACCCATCGACCTAGTTTAGGAATATGAATATCTAAATAGTGAAATTGTATAGTGTCATGAGGTATTCAAATGCTATACTACATTGCTCTTTGACAAATCCAGCATTCAACTCACAAACGTTGCACTTTCAAGGAAATGCAAATTGATTATTATCAGGGATTAATCTTTCGATAAATAAGGGATTTAGAAACTGGGATATCTGCTGATAAATATTTCTTTTGCGTATCATTTGGAAACATGACTGTTAATCTGAATATTTTCAATGTTATTAAGGGAATGGGGGATGAAGAAGATATGTGTGAAGTCAATATGGTTGATTCCGTGGTACAAAGATACTTGGATAATGTCTCACATGATGATCCTCTTAAGTCATGTTTGGTCGGCCTCCGGTTGGGATGAGAGTGACCCTGCTGAATTCGGAGTTTCTACACTCTATATAATTGGAGCATAACGATGTATTGGAAGCTAATGGGTGGACACCTAAATTTGAACCATTGCCGCAAGTAAGGGGACAAGGCTTTTGCCTTATGAGAAGGCCACCTAAGCTCAGAGCTAAAAACCCTTACTAACACACCTCAAATATGCATTCTTAGGGGAGGAGGAAACCTTTCCAGTAATCATATCTTCCTCTTTAGAATTGAATCAAGAAAATCAACTTTTGGAGATGTGAAGACCCGCAGGCTTTGCTCCTAATTTGGACAATTGCGGATATTAAAGGGAATTAGTCCCTTGATGCGCACACATAGAATTCACTTAGAGAGGATGTTAAACCCCGTACAAGCTGACCCGCAGCTGACGGCCAGACTGATAATGAAAGTGGTAAGAAGGAAGTTTTAAAACTCTTGGATGTAGGGGTTGTTACCCTATTGCGGATAGCAAAGGGTTAGTCCAACCGCAGTGGTTCCTAAGAAGTGCGGAGTCCTTTGTAGTCGCCAATGAAATAATGAGCTCATTCCACTTTCGTGTCACTTCGGGATGGAGGGTGTGCATAGACTATAGGAAACTTAATCTGGGTACTAGGAAAGACCATTTTCCTCTTGTTTGTTGAAGTCAAATGTTAGAGAGAGTTTAGCGGGGCATAGATTCTATTGTTTTCTTGATGGAATTTTCGGGGTACAATTAAATTGAGATAGCTTTGGAAGATCGAGAAAAAAACTACATTCACTTGTCCTTTTGGTACACCTTTGCCTTTAGAAGAAAATGCCTTTTTGGATTTATACGATACTGGAACCTTCCAACGATGCATGATGGGAATCTTCATTGACATGATAGAAATCATATTGGAAATTTTCATGGATGATTTTTCAGTTTTTGGTGACTCATTCAAGAACTGCTTAGAGAATTTACGTAAGGTTTTGGAGAGGTGTCAGAAAATCTTGTGTTAAATTTGGGAAAAATGTCATTTCATGGTAGCCACGAGGATTGTCTTAGGCCATATAGTATCAAAGATGGAATTGAGTTGATAAGGCCAAAGTTGAGGCTAGATTTCCAACCTACCTACTCTAAGTGTGTTAGAGACATAAGGTCATTCTTAGATTAAGTCTTGGTTTTCTATAGAAGGTTTATAAAAGATTTTAGTGTTGCCAACAGCCCCTTGTGCACAGCGCAAAGATGTCCCTTCCACATGGTCTAAGCTTGTGACATTGCTTTTACCGCAAACTCAAAAACATGTTAGTGTCTGCCACCCATCATGCGGTCCCTAGTGGGACCTTCCATTTGAATCATGTGTATTAGTGATTATGCCATAGGAAATTTTGTGTTAGGAGCGGAGGAAGACAAAAAGGCTTTTGTAATTTATTATGCCAGGAAGACACGAGACTCCGCCCAAGCAAACTACACAACCATAGAAAATGAATTTCTAGTTGTCGTCTTTGCACTAGAAAAGTTCAGGTCATACATTGTAGGCTCTCCTATAACCATTTTCACAGATCATGCAGCCCTGAAGTATTTGCTCTCTAATCAAAATACAAAACCCCGGTTAACTAGGTGGATTTTACTATGCCAAGAATTCAACTTGACCATCAAAGATAAAAAGGGGGTTGAGAATGTGGTCGCTGACCATTTATCTCGATTAGTTCCAGATTCCAACTCTCATGGCATACCCATAGGCGATAGTTTTCTTGATGAGCAACTCTTTGCTCTTGTTCATTGCCCATGGTATCGCGACATTTATGAACTACCTAGTCAACGCGATTCGGCCCGATGGACTTCTCAACGGAAAAATTTCGACGGATATTAAGAAATACTACTTTGAGTGATCGTATCTATTTAAATCTTTGTCGGATCAAATAATGCGAAGATGTGTACTTGATGATGAGCATATTAGGATTTAACCTACCGTGCGAGGCACATGGAGACATTTCTGCGGAAAAGCTGGCCCGGAATGAGATTTTACAAAATTTGGGTTTCTTGGCCCACCTTATTTAAGATTATTTGATTTCGCAAAACTTGTGCCCAATACTTGACAATTAGGAGGGTCTGAAAGCGAAACGTAGTGCCCTCTTGCCCCGATTCCTGGTATTAAAATTTTCTTGTTGGGGTATAGACTTCCTGGGGCCTTTTACTCCCTCTTGTGGGTATCTTTACATTTTGTTAAATTTTGTTGATTATGTGTGTACAAGTGGGTTGGGCGTTCCGACGAGGAACCCGATGACCCTGAGTTGTTTTGAAATTTATAAAGGAACATATTTTTTCTCGTTTTGGAACACCTCGTGTAATTATTAGTGACGGCGGACTCCACTTTTGCAATCGATCTTTTGAAAATCTGTTAAAAAAATATGGAGTCACCCATAAAGTATCAACAGCTTACCACCCACAGACCAATGGTCAAGCTGAGCTAGCTAATAGGGAGATAAAACATATATTTTGGAAAACGATTGCCGAATCATGAATTGGTCACTCAGTCTTCTGCAGATGCTCTTTGGGCTTACCGTACCGCCTTCGCTATTCTTGGTATGTCTCCCTATAGGCTTGTTTATGGAAGGCTTGCCATTTGCCGGTTGAAATGGAACAGAGACTTCTTGGGCTATTAGAACATTTAGTCGACTTAACTCGAGCGGAGTAAGCGAGCGCTTATTCTGAATGAACTTGAAGAACTGCGGAGAGAGTCGTATGAAAGCTCCAGAATCTACAAAGAGCGGCTCAAGTTATTCCATGACAAATCTATTGCTAGGAAAATGTTCGAACCCAACCGAAGAAATGCTGTTGTCACGGAGTTCGATTGCATTTATTTCGAGCGAACTCGGCTGCGTTGGTGGCCCATTCATCATTCAGGTAGTTTATCCATATGGGTACATTGAAATTGAAAATCGGGACCTTTGGAAAATCCTTCAGTGAATGGCCGCGCCTCAAACCATTCCTCGAGCAATTCAATCCTCAAGAATAGTGAGGATTTGGTAGACCAGCTCTACCCGGGACTCTCCTTCAGTAACCTCGTTTTCCTTGTTGTATATAGTTTGATTTTGTTTTATTTTCGTTCCTGCTTTCTATTTCTCTTGTTTTTACTTTATTTGCTTTTCAATAAAATAGAAAAAATAAAAATAAAAAATAAAAAAAATAAAAAACTTGGGGCCCTTGTTTCTTTGCTACCTCCAATTTTGTTGTGGGGGTACCCTTAGTTTCTATGCATTTAGGGCAATGCTTGTTTACATTTGTGGGGGTAAGGCGTCCCTGCCCCAGTTAGGCGTAACTAGTAGCTTGTATATGTTCAATGTATGGTCAAAATTTTCAAAATATGCCTCTTTTGTGTATTATGCTTTACACAATGTACACATACCATGATTTCATACACACTCTACATCGTCTTATTGCATGTACATCTTAACGAGCATACACAAAAGCTTTGTGTTCTTTGTGGATTGTCCCCCTTTTGCATTCTACCCTGTGCTCCACACAAACCCTGAGCCCTAGCGTCATATTTTTCGATCTTGCTGCTTTCTCCCATTTGTGCATCAATTTGGCATGCCATATTAACTTCATGCATCATAGTCTTTATGGAACATCTTGCATAACTGGAAAATGATTAGAGGCCATCATTTCTATGTACATCTGCGAACTCGTATTGTCTCACCCCTTGCACCCATTTTGAGCTTTAAACAGAGTCGGTTAAAGCCCTAGGAACCTGATCATTGGAATAACAGTCGGTCCATGGAAAGATTAGAAAGTATCCAAAAGAAGGTCTGATGACCAATTCTATGATCTGATCGGTTGGGAAGAATCGAACAAAAGAAAAAGTGAAGCGAGCGATGAAACCCAGGGATGGAAGCGGGTTGAGCAAGACCAAATTGTGTCAGCACCCACTTGTTCCAATTAAATATATATATATATATACAAAAAAAAAAAAAAAAAAATCAGATTGGAGCAAGTGTACCGGTACACCCTAAAAGTGTCTCTTGATCTGACTTCTTCCGAAAACCTTGTGGCAGAAGTGTGCAGGTACACCTTAAATGTGTGCAAAATTTTAACCTACTCCAAAAAATTGGACAGTAGCAAATGTGTCACCGTACACCACTAAAGTGTCTGGGTACCCGGCACGGCCACAGGCAAATGAGGTTTTAAACCCCAAATTTTGTGGCCTTTGACATTCCAAACCCTTCTCCACTCTTTATAAGCCAAACCCTAACCTTTTGTGTCCTCTCACACAAGCATTCACAAGCTCGGTTGCTTCTGCCAGGGTTTTCTTCGCTCAGGCCCGGATTCTCTCGCAATCTTTGTACGGACAGGGTAAGCCTTTGAAACTCATTGAGAGCTTTTTGTACTTCTCACGAAATTATACATGGACACATGCAGTTTGCTTTGGTTAGTAGTTTCCTATACTTGGTGGTTTACGGTCTCGGCTAAGGGCATGGGAAGGAAAGTATTATCTGACCTGCACGGGGCTAGCCCGGTGTTGTTTGAAATGGGCCTCTGGGATTTTGTTATATATATATGGGCCATCTGTGCCATTATTGCGATCCTTGCCCATCTACATGTACGATCAAGGCTGTCGGGAAAGGAAAAGACTAGGCTCCTCTATAGATGAACCGTGAAAAAAAATCAGTTCCTCGCGACTGTGAAAAGGGCAAGGGAAAACAGATAGAATCTTCATAGAGTGAGGAAGTGTCAGAAAGCAGCGATGATGACGAGATAGAAGCGATGTTTGCTGAGGACTTTGAGTAAGAGCAAGAAAAATGGGTCCGGTCGATGGCAAATAGGGGTTTTCACTGCGAGAGGGGCGTAAAATTGGAGACATTTTTGTATTCTCATCCCATCGAGGTATTCAAGATCAGAATATACGCCGTAGCGGGGTTCACGGATACTTGCCTCTGAGTGGTTTCGGGACTTCTTAATCTGAAGGAAAATCAGCGGTAGAGGCTGTATTAGAAGCCCGTTAATGGGTAGCGACGGATCCTTTGATTCGATGGCGCATTCCTTCTGATATGTCATGCGATCTCGGATCGACCCTACCCACTTAGAGCTCTCACTGATTTTGATGCCCAGCTGTTCACTAAGGCTATGTGCACTCACCCGATGCCCATGAGTGGATTTATGAAGAAAGAATTTAATGCAGGAAGCTCAGGCAGGAGATATGCCGCTGATGAACAAGATTATTCACGATCGAATTGGGCCTAAGGGTAATGAAAAGTCTCCCAGCAGAGAACAAATCCAATTTTTATATGAAGTCATGATCGGGAAACTCATTGATTACGCCTTAGTCATATGGTGTGTGATGAGGGACTTTCTACAGTTTTCGCATGAAAGTAGACACATCCCTTTCCATCGGCATGGTCTTGTGGAAGAAGCGGGAATGAGGGCGATTAAAGAAAAAGGTCTTGCTAGGTTGGGACATATTACCAACAAAGCCCGAGCTAAAAGTCGAGCCCAGCATCTACTAGGCTCAACGCCTCGACCTTCTCGGCCTTGTTGACTCCCCACAGGGATCCCAGCCGTCCATAACACCCTTCATTAGGCACATCCCCATTGAAGAGGATGGAGTAATGAATAAAGTGGATTCAGTGATGGGGAAGCGAGACGGCTTGATCGGCGTCTCTCGGGCTTAGGAGTCACATTTTTCAAGGAGGCCAGGCAATGGCGGATGCCGCCTAGATGTGAGGTCGGAGGTGGATGTTTGCGTCGGCGGGCGCATTTTCTTGCGAGGATGAGGATATTATTTGCATAGTTGTTTAAGCTAGACTAGAATTGGTGTTAGCAATTGGGTAGTAGACCTCAGCCATGTTATGCCAACACCCATTTTGATCATTTACTTATTTTGTTGACCTATGGTCATTACAAACTTTTAAGACCTCTTTGATTCCATTTATGTTTGTTTTTAGACGTATGCATAGTGGTTATGTGTCATGTTAAATGGTTGCTTCCATTATACCGTCGCTCACGAGTTCAATGTTTATAGTACCCCTTCACGTTTCTTATTCATAGTCCTTAATTGAATAAGCGATTTTGTGTTTGCACATTATAATGTTCGTGTGTAAGGCGTGGTTGGTTAAAATGAGTCATGCGGTGCATACTAAAGTGGGTGAAGTATTATATTCCATAATTGCTATTTTGAGGATCTTGCAAAGCAACTATACCAAGCCTTGGTAGAGATTCATACCTAGTGGGTGATTAAGTCACAAATCTTGCTAGGGACTAGCAAGATGCAGGTTGGGGGGTGTGATGAATACACAATTGAGCAATAATTATAGTAGAATTTAGCACATACAAATCACAATTTACCCACATTCGGCATGAGGATAGGTACTTTTAATTTCGTTTATGTTTTAGACTGGTGCAGGTCTTTCAGGTCTTAAACATAAGCGTACAAATATTTATGTCCGGGAAGCCAATATGAAGCACTAAGGATGTGGGCAAACGATTGATGAAGTCTCAGGAACTCCAGCATTGCTAGAAAAGCACCAGTGAGCAAAGTGTACCGGTACACCATTAATGCATACCAGTACCTATAAAAGTAGCGATGAGCAAAGTGTGCAGGTACACCTGATGCAGTACACATGAAGCTGAAATTAGCGAGTGGAAAAAGTGTACCGGTACACCATTAATGTGTCACCGTACACACACATAAAACTACAGTTGCTCTCGAAATTCTATTTGAGCGTAAGAACTGCACTTGTCAACCTGACCAAAAGAGGAAAATCACATTGGAGGGAGGTATAAAAGCAAAGAGGACACAAGGAAAGCGACTTTTGACTTCTAAGTTAGGTTTCATGGAGGAAGTTCTTCTCCATTTTTGAGTTGAAGTTGTAGATCCAGATTGAAGATTTCTACTCTTTTGGAAGTTTTGGATTCAAGCATTTGTAATCTTTTAGCAGAAACAATTATTTCGTTTTCAATCATAGTAGTTCATATCTTTCATTCTTAGGTTTTGCAATTGAATTCTGATTTTCTCAAAGTATTGTTTTTATGATTAAACTCTCTTCAATTATAATTGTTCTTATAAGTTTTATGGAGTTCTAAACAGCTGCTGTTTGGGAGTCTCTGGGAAACTCACCTGATCCATAGTCCTCGATTCCTCTTTTGAACATAATGGATTGTGTGATGTTAATCACTTGTGCAGCTTATTTTGTAAATCCTTAGTTGGGCATATTCTTGACAAGCGTGTGAGCGAGATATCCTCGGTACACGTTGTGTGATCTGAATGCAAGCTAAGGGTTCGTATTAATTAAGGAACAAGTGCTTAGCATTATTGATCATCCTTAACTTTCCCAGGCATTTTAAAGATAAATTCTCCATCAAAGACCATTTTATCAATGGTTCCTAGATGAGTTTGTAAAATAAAGTGGGACTTACGTGACCGGAAGTGAGTGGAACCCTAAAATCAAGCAATTGTCTTTCTATTTTAAAACATTCAGATTGATCAATCACTCGTCAAAATGACACAACCTATAATTCTCTTTTAAATCGCACCTTTTGTGGAGAGTAACTCCCTGCGATCAACAAATCAGACCACTCCTGTGGAGATGACTGTGGATTCCACGAGTATTACAATGCTAATTAAGCTGTAATTCCTACGCTTAGGAATAGAATTAAATCACGAAAAAGGACGAAGCATTGTATTTTGCCACGAAAAATATGGAGACATTATTTAACATGGTGTTGTACAAGATCTTCTGAGATCATAAGAGTCTTCAATATATTTTCACCCAAAAAGAGTTAAACCTGAGGCAAAAAAAAGATGGCTTGAGTTGATTAAGGATTACGATTGAACTATTGAGTACCATCTAGGAAAAGCTAACGTCGTAGCAGATGCCTTGAGTATACGGCCAGAGAGTTCTTTGTCTCAATGAGATCAGGTTATCTTCCACTATTGGTGGATCTAAGAGCTTTAGGGGTGATATTGGAGGCTGAGGATTCGGAACTTAATGCTTACATTTCATGTTGGGCCGCTCCTAGTGGGTCAGTTCTAAGCGGGCGGTCGCGCCGATCCACGGATGATTAAGCAGGAAAAGATAGAAAAGGAAAGCGAGTTTGAATTAGAGATGATGGCATGATAGTGAAAGGACCCGGAGAATGTGGTAATAGGAGTATGGCGGCGAAGAAAGACGTATGGAAGACACATTCATCTGCGTATATACTATGCGCTCCGGAGTAGTACCAAGATGTATAGGACTTTGAAAGAACATTCTTTGGTGGAATGGGATGAAGAAGAGATCGGTAGTTTCGTTTCAGTGCAACACATCGAGTGAAGCGAGCATCGAGGCCGAGAATCACAGTTCCTCCCTATTCGGTATGGAAAGGGGAAAGATCACTATGGATTTTGCTTGAAGCGGGTCTTCCCGCGGACTCGAAACTGACATGATTCTATATAGGTGATAGTTGATCGGTCGCGAGAGTACGCTCATTTCTAGGTTAATGTTGAAGATTCTCTGGAAAAGCTGGTAAAATTGTATGTGGATGAAATAGTGAGACTTCATGGGGTTCGGTTTCCATGATTTCAGATCAAGACCCCGGGTTCCATCTAGGCTTTGGCGGGTTACCAACGGCCATTAGTTACTCACTGCACTTGACCTGACATTTCATCTCACACGGATGGTCGGTCGAGAGGACCATTCGAGACGTTAGAGGATATCTTGGAAGCTTGTGATGGAATTCAAGGGAGTTGGGATACTTATTAGCACTAATGGAGTTCGCCTGATAGCTGCAGGCTAGTATAGAGATGGCTCGTTTGAGGCATTGTATGGCGGGGGGAAATGTAGGACTCCGACTCCAAACGCTGGGATGAAGTTGGCGAGAGAAGACTCAGAGGGCCCCGAATTAGTATAGATCACCAGAGAAAGTGAAAAGTTGTTCGATAACTTAAAGATAGCAAGAGATCTATTAAAAGTTATGCGACAACCGTCAGAGACTTACGCTAGAGATAGTGACCGGGTCTTTGAAGATTTCCCTGGGCGGTGTTTTGAGATTCGGAAATGAGGCAAGCTAACTGAGGTAGACAGGACCGTATGAGATTTGAGCAAGGTGGGACCAGTAGCTTATAAGTTGAAGTTACCCCCAGAATTAGCAAGGATTCATGACACATTCCACGTGTCGATGTTATGTAATATATCCTGTGATCCTTTCATTATTGTGTTAGAGAAAGGTATCAAATAAGAGCCTAAAGGAGAATCTGACTTATGAGGAAACATTGCGGCAGATCAGAGATTCAAGGAACAAGTGTTGGAGGGAGTAAGGTGATCTTGGTTAAAGTAATTATGGAAGAACTATGAGAGGGAGGGTAGCTTTACTTGGGAGCCGCAGGCTCATATGCGCCTGCCGCACTCAATTATTTTCCGAATAAGGTAATTCCTTTCCTTCAGTTTAGTTTGTCTGATTTCGAGGACAAATGTTCTATATGGGAACATTTTGTAACGCCCCGTCCCGAGAGAGTGTACAGTATGTGAAACAGTAGGGGCTTATACGAGCATCAAGTATCACATTGTGGTATCTTGGAGATGAAATTGGGAAATGATAAATTATGGGACCCGGAATGTTAGAATAAAACAAGGGTAAAAATCGTAATTGATCAAATGTGACATAAAGGGCATAATCAAAGAAGATTGTATGCCAAAATGAAAATAACATAAGTTGATTTGCAATATTAAAAGAATGGAGGACTTAATTGCAATTAAGGAAAAGTGGAGGCTATAAATAGCCCATGAGACAAACAAAATTCATTTGGTCTCATTTCTTTTGGCTAGGGCTTCACGTTTTGGTGAGAAAAGAAGAGGAAGAAGAGGAAGAAGAGGAAGAAGAGGAAGAAGTGGGAGAAGACCAAACCAAGGTATGTTTTCATTCAAACACAGAGCCAATTCCTAAGGTTTTGGTTGGGAGATTAGTTCCTTCTTTTTCTAGGGTTTTGTAGAGAGATCACCCAAACCCTAGAATTTGTGAAGTTATGAGGGTAAAACCTCAATTGGTATGGAATAAAACATGGAATCCATCATAATTTTATGGTTTTATATGAATTGGTGGATCAGAGTAGAGTTCCTTTGGACTTTCAATTTAGGGTTTTGTTGTATGGGAGTTCCAAACCACTAATACAAGTTTTATGGAGTGGTTTTTGGATGAGAATCCATGTTGATTTTCGAGGTATTAAGTGAATGTGGAAGTCAGATGAGGAGAATTGGTACCAAAACATACAAAAGAAATATTTATATAAGTGTAATTGAGATGCACTCTGATCAAACAAAGGCGGCACCGGTACCACCCCGATCTGCTCGCCAGCAGGTGCTTGAATCAACAAAATTTATAACTCAGATTCTACTAATGACGAAAGGTGCCATCAGAGCAGTGGCTCTAGGGTCGAACATGTGGATGGGTTTTCTTCGTGAGAGAAGGTTACAAGAAGGCATTGAAAAATGGTGTTATCTCATACTGGCAGATGTGTGGAAAATGTTGTGTGAATGGTTGAAAACTGAAATAATCGAAGTAAAAGTTAAGAGAGAAATCAAGTCTCGAGCGCCATCAGCGGTGGTTCTGTTAACCGACATGTACTGGTCTTTATCCTCGCGCTGGGGAGAGCATGACATATGGTCATTTCCCCGAACCTGGGATCTTCATTTAGCTTTAAACCTAAACCCAGCAGGGAGCACGGCATCGGTACTACATGTTTACCGGTACTTTCCAACATACCACCCGGTGTAACGATAACACAATGTATTTATACATATATGATAACATCAAGACTGCTAGCGTCTAAAATGCCCAGATTGTTGTATTTTCACATATTTAATTGAAATTGCATAACATCGATTAAAAGAAATCCTTACTAACATTAAGATAGTTCAACAAGTTGGAACTCAATGAAAAACGAGTACCTGTGGTGTGTGTAAATATATATATACATATAAGGCGAATCTTTATTGTACTCCCTTTGGAAAGCCCTATTCAATCTAAGTGTAAATTAGTCAAATTCATTCATATGTTAAAAATATGATATCTTGCCAATTTGTACAAGCTTATTATGTTTAACATTAATCCATAAAGATAATATTTGGTTAGATTATAAATCATAAAACTTAGCTTAATGCGAAGTTTCTCGTGTGTGTGAATATATATACATATTTATAATCTTTATTAAAATTCCCTTTGAAAGCCTCATTATAATCTAAGTAATTAGTCAAAATCTATTCATATGTTAAAAATATGATACCTTGCCAATTTGTACAAGCTATTATGTTTAACATTAATGGATAAAGATAATATTTGGTTATAAGAAACATATCAATAAACCATTATGTGATTCTCCTCCACAAATTAATAATTTAATCTGAGATCCCTGAGAATGTTAGCACCAATCAAAAACAAAGAAACAAAAAGAACATAAACAAGTAGATTTCTAGTGAGAAAATGGCCTGCCCATACCACCCACTTATCCACCAAACGTAAACTCGAGCGCTGGTCATCTCGAAATGAGTGTAGGGTGTGGCAAAGATTTGCCATCAGCCAAGAGAACAGACCATTTAAAGAAACTTAACAACCAAATACTACACTATGGATTGTCTGAAGCTGCATAATTTTAACCAATTATATCACATCACTGCTCCAACTGACTGAGACATCAGCAATCTTCTTATCCTAATACCTAACAAACATTAGGTATTAACGCCGCCTTTTCTAAGTATTGCCTGCTCCTGCCTATGGCAAAAGGCTGGAGTGTATCTGGAAGTTTACGTATGAGCAAAAAGGGTATTTATTACCTGAGCCAAAATCATGTTATTCCTAGTATCTAAAAATTCTCAAGCTTGCTTATCGTATTAAAAATGACCTATTCATTGGGACTAGTAATAACAAAATAAGGCAAATTTTGAAAGGATAAAGAGATTCATTGAACATCTAAAATTTGAAGAATTTGTTTAAATGAATCCTTATTTATTTACATTTCCCAACCATTGCAACTACATCAGTGATTTCAAAGCCCTTGGGAGGAACATTCATTGAAGCTCCTTATTTCCTACTTTCATGATTTTACAAGTTATAGAAAATGTTTAAAATACCTTAGTTCGAAAGCTGTTATTCCACCCATCCATTGCATAAAATTTAGCACAACCCTCTCGCTCTAACAATGTTGTGAGCTCGACCGCACATATTTGGAAGAAAAGAAAAAAAGGAACAAAAGAAGGTAAAATGAAAACAATTCTTGAGATATTTACTAAAGAAACCCTCGCTTTCAAATATTTTACTCATGTACTTTGCCAAACTTCAGTCCTTTATGAACATAGTCTCCATCCTTTTGGGACCACTCCACCTAATATCAAGATGTACACTAAATATGACCAGACAATGAAACAACACATCATCCAAATACCGAAAGCTTCATTGTAACGCCTCGTCCCGAGAGAGTGTACAGTATGTGAAACAGTAGGGGTGTATACGAGCATCAAGTATCACATTGTTGTATCTTGGAGATGAAATTGGGAAATGATAAATTGTGGACCCGAATGCTGGAATAAAACAAGGGTAAAAATCGAATTACCAAATGGGACATAAAGGGCATAATCAAAGAAGATTGTATTTAAAATGAAAATAATATAAGTTGATTTACAATATTAAAAGGACGGAGGACTTAAAATGTAATTAAGGCATGAGACTATAAGAAGCTCATGAGACAAATTAAAACTATCGGTCTCATTTCTTTGGCTAGGCTTCACGCTTTGCAGGAGAAAAGAAGAGGAAGAAGAGGAAGAAGGGAGAAGACCAAACTAAGGTATAGCCATCTTGAAATCATGGGCATTTTGATTCCTAAGTTTGTCAGAGATTAGTTCCTTCTTTTTCTAGGTTTTGTGGAGAGATCACCCAAACCCTAGAATTTGTGAAGTTATGAGGGTAAAACCCTAATTGGTATAGAATAAACATGGAGTCCATCATAATTTTTGGTTTTATATGAATTGGTGGACTTGAGTAAGAGTTCTTGACTTTCACCTGTGGTTTTGTCAGATGGAGTTCCAAACCACCAATACAAGTGTTATGGAGTGGTTTTTGATGAATTCATGCTGATTTTGAGGTATTAAGGAATAGGAAAGTTGTACGAGGAGAATTGGTACCAAACATACAAAAGAAACATTCAAGAAGCCGAGGCTGCATCGCACCACCTACTCAGGTTTTCAATCGGTACCCAGATCGATACATGCACCAGTACCGCCTCACGTAACCAAATCGGTAATGATATCGACAGAGGCTGGGCATCGCAATCAAGAGCTAGCCCAAAATGCTCAAATTGTTGTATTTTCAAGATATTTAAGCCAAATTACAATCGATTGTATAGGAACCTTACTAAATGATTAAGATAGGTTCAAATAAGTTTCAACTCAATGAAAATGTGAATGCACCACCGTATTCATTCGGTGAGTGTGTAGGCTAAAAGCAAAGGTAGAGGAGTCGTGCCTGCTTAGTAGCGTAAAGGTGAGGTTCTAAACCTATTTTTCAAATACTAGTGTATATTATTATAAACTGCTTACACCGTATTTAATTGTTTTGATGGTAAAACCATATTTGAAAAGCAAGCAATGAGTTTAGCAAGTAAAATGGTTTTGATTTCAAACCATGTGAAAAGCAAACAAGTAATGGTTTTGTTTAAAGCAAACGGTTGAGTCAGGCCCCATTTTTATTTCAAACGAGCTGGTCGAGCCTGCTCCCGTGGTGATTTTAAAGCAAACGGCTGAGCCTGCCCCGTTTTTATTTTTAGCATGCTGGAGCCTGTGCTCGTGAGATTATAAAAAGTTTTATAAACTTTTAAAGCAAAGAGATTTCGAGAAAATTTTAGAAACATTTAAAGTAAGAGATTTGAGAAAGTTTTGTGTTCCTTTAAAGCAAGAGGTTTAAGAAAAGATTTTATAAACTTTTAAAGAAAAGGCTTGAAAATATTCTCAAAAGAGAGTTTTACATGTGCTTGATGTTTTCCTAAAAAGTAAAACATTTTATAAAGCACATACACTCTCTCGAAATTGCTTACCATTATTTTGTTTTAAAATCCATTTTCCGTGTACAAAATCTGTGACACCGGAGCGGATTAGGATTCTCCTGACATTTGTATCATTGGGTCGTAATTAATAATATTGTAAGGAAATACTTTGAATAGATAATGATATGTATGTACATAGGGTAGTTGTGAATATGTATCGAGCCCGAGGCTCTTTGAAGGGATAATACACTGCCATATTTGTACTTTCTGTTAGGTTTACAGGATTTAATTGAGTCCTATATGTACCGCCAAGTGTCTGCAGGTTTTAATTCTAAGATTTACAAATGTTAGAAAATTAATAATAATAATAATAATAATAATAATAATAATAATAATTTATACGAGGTTTAAGCAAGCAATACGACTTCGCTTCACAGGATTTTCTAGTCGTTAGAGGTAACGGCCGGATTTCTCGTGGAGGACGCACACCGCCACGGTAGTGTGCCATTCCATCGTCTCTCAAGCATCTTCATCAAGGATCAACTTCATTAAACATCATCTCGCAATATACCCTAGCAATGATCCCGTCCTTGCGAAGAAATGGGCTTCCCACTTCCATGTCATCCGAATGGTGGCCATACAAGTGACATCACCTACAATGGGGAACCGCTTTTCCTTAATAAAATGCATGAATTGCTACCGAAATTTGATGGAAACTCAAAAAGGGATTATCAAGGAAACTCAAATTTGATAATCAATTCATGTTTGTAGAAACATATCTAATCATATGGCATCAGACCACATGCTTCAAAGACAAGTAGATGTCAATCCACTACGAAACCATTAGCTCAAATAACAGAAAGAATAACCATAGAAGATAAGAAAGGAATTAAACCTTGGCCCCCAACATCTTCAGAAAGGGCAAGCTTTATGATGGTCACAAATCATATGCAGGGAGGCTTATAACCATCTATTCAAATTAAAATATTGAAACATTTTTCCATTTCAATTTTCTCTCCTACTAGATAGGATGAAGTCAAGAAGGCATTGGAATTCAAAGTTCTTTTCTTCTTTTTTTTTTTTTTTTCAAATTCTATCAGTTTGTTTTTTCCTTTTTCCTTGGAATTGCTCATAACCCAGCCTAAAAAAAAGTTATCCTTCCACAGGCACTCAGAAATTCCAGTCCAAAAAGCATCCATTTTCATGAAGAAGAAAGATACAGCTAATTTCAGCAAAAAAGATTTCCATTTCCATAAAAAGGAAGAAATTGCAGCAACAAGAATTATATGACAAACAGACAACTCCAATCTTCTTGCAAACAAAAGTGATGTTTGAGGAGTTGAATTTACTAGAAGCAAGAGTCTCCTCCAACCCCAAGTGGCCGGGCTGGACTGTTGATTGCTTGAGATGAGAAGATGGCAAAAAATACGGGTTTTATTTTGGCCTTATTTGAAGGTCTTTGGCCCATCACTGTTGGGAGGCCTGTTTTTCATTTACTTGGATATTTAACATACTTCATTTATTAATCACATATCTAAGTAAATTTTAAGGTTTATTATTTAATAATTTTAAGTTGAATTTTTAAATTATGTTATTTTGATTTGTTCATTTAATTTATTTTGAGTGCCAAGATTTTTAATGAAATTTATTTAATATTCTTAAAATAATCAAATTTACATATATATAGTATTGATTTTTACTTATATTTACTGCTACTATTGTTTTGAGAAACAATTTATATACATAGGGATTATGTAAAGGTGCATTGAAGCACCAAATATGATAAAAATAGAAACAACACACTTCCACCCCACCTCAAAATCTTATCGATTTTTTTATTGTTAAACTACAAAATTTTAAAAATCATAAACATGTTATAACTATACTTGTTTTACATTATTCAATAAAATTAACTTAATTAAACTAGAATATTAATATCAATATTTCATTTCTTTTTCTATAACGTACTAAGGCCTAGTTTGACACTACTTTTGTAATAACACCCTATAGTCAAACATTTTCCCCGATAAGGCTTATCATAAACGCTTTTTATGTTAATTCAAAAGTGATTATACAAAGTTTTTGTAAATACATCGCATCCGTATAAAACGCTTCTTCAAAAATGTTCTTTCATCAAAGTAGGATTTTCTAAAGAGTCGGAAATTTTCTAATCACTGTCTTTGGATTGCTCGTACGGAAACATCATAATTTGATTCAAAGGTTTTTGAAACAATAGTACTGCTTAGTTATAGTTTTGAAAATTATTTTTGTTACTTAAAAAAATGAGGAAAATATTTGGTTCTTCTTTTTTTTTTCTCAAACAGAAGAACACCAAAACAATAAATTAAGATCATAAAATAGTTTTGCACCATTAAAATGGATAAAAACCAAAACGAATATGATTAGGAAAATAAGCTAAAAAAATAATAAAAAAAAAGGAAAAGAAAGTAAAATATTGAAAGTTGTTTCAGATGTTTCTCCTTTTAAAGCAAATTTATGGATAAACTATTTAGTGAAAAGGGTTTTTTGAAATTCTAAAATTAATCTGTTATTGATAAAAAAAAAAAAAAAAAAGTTCCTATGGAGATACTAATTAAGACAATAAAAATATTTTTGTTGTGATCACTCATGATTTATAAATTTAGATCATCCATATTTTAAATAAACTGTGAACAAACTTTCTTTCATTAAGTACTCACTACTAAAAATAACCGCATTAATAATTAAATTCTAGGGACGAAAATTGGTCGGTAAATACCGACCATATCACGACCATTTAGAGACCTGCAAGGGTTTGGTCAAAAGAAAATTCACCAAATTTCCACCAAAGACCGACCATATTTAATTAATTAAATAATTTTGTTTCAATTGGTTCAGAATTAGGCGGGAATTAGCGCCAAAAAATTACCCACCAATACCAACAACAACACCCAAAATAACACAGAAAATATCACAGAATAAAAATGAACAAAACATCAAATCAACACCATAATCACCAAAATAATTATCATAAAATGGTCGGTAACAAAAATTTTACCATCACCAAAAAACAATTACTCCACCAAGTAACGACCAAAAATAAATTATCATGAAAATGGCTCAGAATAAAATTTTTAATTACCGACCAAATTTTGTCGGTAAATATCGTACCACCGACCAAATGCAATGTCACAAGGGTATGCTATGAGTTTTCATCGACCGTACCGAAAACCAAGTGTCAAGGCTTGGAACGTGTCGGGCTCTACGCCAAATCGCACCAACTTATTGAGATCGAATCATCGCCTTCATATCACCCTCTTCAAATTTCCGCTAATCGAACTCGCGAAGCTCGAAAACATCACAAATCTTCGCCGGAAAAGCAAGAGCCTTTGCCCTTATCTTTCTCCTCACAAGCCTTCCCAACCACAAGAACGCCCTTTTCCTTGCCCCACCGCACCTTATCGCCTCTTCGATTCCATTCCCAATTGTTCGACAAGCCAAGAAAGAGGGCAATTTAAATCGGGAGGAGACCCGGACTCGTGGATTCCTCATTGCCCAGCTTGCTCAGAAGTCCCCATGATTCGAATGGGGAGAGATGCTCAGTTGGTATTGCAGGCGGATTTGAAGCTGTCTGCCATCAAGTTATGCAATGGTCATCGGGTTGGTGGAGTTTTCCTGCTCGAGAGCTCTTCTCCAGGCTCAGAATACGCTTGAAGGTGAAGTTTTATAATTCACCATTTAACTGGTTCACCTTAATTCTAGATATTATCTTTTTAATGTGTTCACATTATGTCAGAGACTCGCGATAGATTAACATTTATGGTACTGCTTTAGAGGATAACAAATTAACAAATATGGGTTTCGTCAAGCATGATTTGTGCTTGAATTTACTATTTTATGTTCATTATTAATGAAATTTATGCCATTGCATAATGCTTTGATTATTTGGTGCTTCTCGCCTTTCGCTTTTTCTTCACCAGGTAACTGTTAGAGAAACACTACAATTTGTTGTCAAAAGCTAATTTATAAAGGATGAATTTCAAAACTACTTATATGTGGCTATTGTAATGAATATCAGAGTTTCGGGATTCGATTGTTTAATTTTGAATGTGATGATAAACGGCCCTCTTCCATGGGTCGCCAATCATTGCAGGAGGGAAATTTCTTATATACACACTTTGAATTGTTTACCAATTATGAAAACTTGTAAGTGTTTATGAGGATGACAAAAAGTCTGGTTTGTATCTTTTGTTTCCGATGAATATATATTCTTCAAGGATCCATTTAGGATTGGTTTTTTGCTTACAAATGGTGAGTGTATGATATGACTTAAGCTTCCTCGTATTGAGAAAGTTCCCTGCTATCAGCCAGAATTTTAATTGAACATCTTTAACCCCACCAAATTGGTCTGTATTTTAATGGTAACTCGAGAAACCTTATTTTCTTGATTTGGTCTTGTATTTTCTTAAGATCCGTTGCATCCTTCATTTAAATCAATTTGACCCCTGATCTAACCAAATTTTCCTCGACAATGATTTCCGAGTTTTTTTAATTTTACCGAGGGTAGATCTACTAACATCTTTCACACTAAGACATTGTACGTAGGGTCAATATTGAATATCCCTACCTTGATTTTTTCCTCCCAACTTATCACAAGAATAAGTTAGTCCAATGAATGATTATTTCCCATGTCAAGACATTTCCAATACACAATTGTTATATCAGAGCTTACTCATTTCTAAAACTCGTAAATAATAATAAAACCAAGAAAAAAATACATGTATTCTAATAATGGTAATGGTTTTTAATCATATTATTTCTCATTTTGACTTGAAGTTCTTGCTCACATGGTAATTGTTTTTGCATTTGCCATCGAATATTTAACTCTCCAAACACTAATTTTCGTACTAAAAAAATTCATTTGACTTATTTTTGCCTTCATCCTACCTTTTATTGTTGATTAGATAATAAGGCATGTTTGGGAGCACTTGATTGCTTTTTCTTGTTTTGATTTTTGAATAGACCGAGAATGCCAGAAAATTGGAGGTCATATCCTTATCAAATGAAGAAAATCACTCTGCCGGCCGTACTACTACGCAGCCGATTCTTCTTCGTGATTTAAACATGCATAACTCCTTCATTAGAACTTGATTTCGTGTTCTTAGACTCTATGGAAAGCCCTTCTTGAGTCTAGATATCAAACTCCATATATAGCTTGATAAAACGAGGTCATATCCTATCCGGAAATGAAGAAAATCAGCGACCCTGCTGCTGCAATTACTACAAGCAGTCGATTTTATTCATGACGAAACATGCATAACTCCTTCATTAGAACTTGGATTTGGGTGTTCTTAGACTCTATGGAAAGCCCTTTGAGTCTAGAATCCACAAATATATATCTTGATAAAATTGAGGTCATACTATCTGAAAATGAAGAAAATCGAAAAGCCCCGCTGCTGCAATTACTGCAGTGCTGATTTTCTTCATGATTTGAAACATGCATGTCCTTCATTAGAACTTGATTTGGGTGTTCTTAGACTCTATGGAGCCCTTGTCTCAGATACTTTAAAAGATCTACTAGAAAACCTTATTTAGATCCCAACAAACATGTACTGATCTCCACTCTAATTAAGAAGAATAACTTGTTCTGCATGAAAAAATTATTACCCCGTTTCCAAATGGTGGAATTAGACAAATGGAGTAGCTTTAACACATCGTAATTTAACGACGATGATTCTTGCAGTTGGTAGATGTTTTACTTGGGGTAACATTAAGTTTAAAAAAAGTGTATTATTCATAATTGTTTTCTTTTGTTCTTCACTAGAAATGATTTTCGGGAATTTTGTAGTATTCGAGATTGACAATTAAGGCTCGACTTGAATATTTAAGGGAAATTTCATTTTATTTCTTGATTGGCGCGAAGGATTCGATGTGTCATTCTTTGTGACTTGCATATTATCACTCAATATCCCATGTTCTCCAAGATGTGAATTTTATAACTTTGGCTGTTAACACAAATAGGTTGTTTTGACATTCATCGTTATTCTACTTGTTATTCTAACTTTTCTTTGCCTTTTTATTGGAATTGAAAATGAAATTAAGTGCACTTCAGATATCTCGTAGAGGTTATAGAACAAGATTTCACTGCTCCAATATTGAGAAATGTTGTTACTAGTCATTCCTAAAGGCATTTGTCGGGTTGAGGAGGCATATACTTCTAAATGGTATCAGTTTAGTCATTCTCCTTAAGGATTTAAACTTGGATCCTGGTGCGGCACATACAAATAAGTACAGGAAAACTGAGCTTTACGCTATGACTTCCTCGGTATTCAAGGCTTGGCTTTGTTGAAGACAACCTGTAAGTTTCTCTTACAAATTTTGTTTATTTGGCTCATTCCCAAGTATCATTCAATATTTCTTTCCTTGAACAAGAATGGGCCATTTATATACCTGCACTAGATATATGCAAACATGATCATGCACTTCTCGAATTACACATTATAGTTGGCTTGTATATTTTAACCTGGGCCCATATCTTTCACAGAATGGCAATTGCTTTCTGCAATGTCGCACTTTACACAAAAGACGTCGCCACTTTGTGTAAATTGCCGAAGTTTTGAGGCACTGCAAAACATAATTATTTCCACTCCACAACATCTGGTAAAAATTAATTATCCTGACCTTTGTTATTCATGAGTCAAGAATGCATATATAACCATGCATATATAATCACGTCCCGTCGCGTACCATCGCAGTGTGCTGATTTTCATGATTTGAAACATGCATAACTCCTTCATTAGAACTTGGAATTGGGTGTTCTAGACTCTATGAAAAAGCCCCTGAGTGTAGAATCCTTCATAGCCATAAAATTGAGGTAATATCCTATCCAAAAATGAAGAAAATCAAGGTCCCGCCGGCCGCAATTACTGCAGTGTGCTTGATTTTCTTCATGATTTGAAACATGCATAACCTCTTTCATAAGAACTTGATTTGAAAGTTCTATGACTCTATGCGGAAAGCTCCTGAGTCTAGAATCCACCCAAATATAGCTTGATAAAAATTGAGGTCATATCCTATCTCAAATGAAGAAAATCAGTGGCTCCTACCTGCTGCTGCAATTACTGCAGTGTGCTGATTTTTTCATGATTTGAAACATGCATAACTCCTTCATAAGAACTTGGATTTGGGTGTTCTATGACTCTATGGAAAGCCCTTTGAGTCTAGAATCCACCCAAATATAGATTGATAAAAATTGAGGTCATATCCTATCCTAAAATGAAGAAAATCGTGGCTCACCTGCTGCTGCAATTACTGCAGTGTGCTGATTTTTTTCATGATTTGAAACATGCATAACTCCTTCATAAGAACTTGATTTGGGTGTTTATGACTTATAGAAAGCCCATTGAGTCTAGAATCCACCCAAATATAGCACGAAAAATTGGAGGTCATATCCTATCCTAAAATGAAGAAAAATCAGTGTCCTACCTGCTGCCAATTACTGCAGTGTGCTGATTTTTTCATGATTTGAAACATGCATAACTCCTTCATAAACTTGGATTTGGGTGTTCTATGACTCTAGAAAGCCCATTGAGTCTAGAATCCACCCAAATATAAGGCCGGATAAAATTGAGGTCATATCCTATCCTAAAATGAAGAAAATCAGTGGCCCTACCTGCTGCTGCAATTACTTTTTGCAGTTGATTTTTTCATGATTTGAACATACAACCTCTTCATAAGAACTTGGATTTGAAAGTTATATGACTCATGGAGTCCCCTCCAGTCTAGAATCCACCCAAATATAGCTTGATAAAAATTGAGGTCATATCCTAATCTAAATGAAGAAAATCAGTGGTCTCACCGCTGCTGCAATTACTGCAGTGTGCTGATTTTTTCATGATTTGAACATGCATAACTCCTTCATAAGAACTGATTTGGGTGTTCTATGACTCTATGGGAAAGCCCTTTGAGTCTAGAAATCCACCCAAACATAGATTGATAAAATTGAGGTCATATCCTATCCTAAAATGAAGTGTACCAGTGGTTCTACCTGCTGCTGCAATTACTGCAGTGTGCTGATTTTTTTTTCATGATTTGAAACATGCATAACTCCCCTTCATAAGAATCCTGGATTTGGGTGTTCTAAGACTCTATAGAGTCTCCATTGAGTCTGAATCCACCCAAATATAGCACGAGAAAATTGAGGTCATATCCTATCCTAAAATGAAGAAAATCAGGTCTCACCTGTTGCCGCAATTACTGCAGTGTGCTGATTTTTTCATGATTTGAAACATGCATAACTCCTTCATAAGAATCCTGATCTGGGGGTGTCTCTATGACTCTATGGAAAGCTCCATTGAGTCTAGAATCCACCCCAATATAGCTTGAAAACTCAGGTCATATCCTATCCTAAAATGAATAAGAAATCAGTGGCCCTACTCTGCTGCTGCAATTACTGCAGTGTGCTGATTTTTTTTTCATGATTTGAAACATGCATAACTCCTTCATAAGAACTTGGATTTGGGTGTTCTATGACTCTATGGAAAGCCCATTGAGTCTAGAATCCACCCAAATATAGCTTGATAAAATTGAGGTCATATCCTATCCTAAAATGAAGAAAATCAGTGGCCCTACCTGCTGCTGCAATTACTGCAGTGTGCTGATTTTTTTCATGATTTGAAACATGCATAAATCCTTCATAAGAACTTGGATTTGGGTGTTCTATTACTCTATGGAAAGCCCTTGTGTCTAGAATCCACCCAAATATAGCTTTGATAAAAATTGAGGTCATATCCTATCCTAAAATGAAGAAAATCAGTGGCTCTACCAAGTTGCTGCAATTAATGAGTGTGCTGATTTTTTCATGATTTGAAACATGCATAACTCCTTCATAAGAACTTGGATTTGGGTGTTCTATGACTCTATGGAAAGCCCACTGAGTTAGCCGTCTGACCATATGCTATTTAATAGCATTGGGTACCCATATATTTGTGAAATTTAGGTTAGAGTACCAAGTGTACTAATCACTTGAATGAAATTTATAGGAATATATGAGTTGATTACATGATATAGTATGAATTTATGAATGATATGGATATACAATACGTGATAGATTTAAACAGTTAATCGTTAATATATCGAACTCAAAATTGAGAATGTGATTACCAATCGCTGCATTTTCAGCAATGATTTTGAAATATCATCAAATCATTATAGTTGTTGTCGTTTGATGATATATAGTTAGTCAAGAATACATCCGTCTAAAGGTATTACAACGAAAGCTGTATGTATATCTGATTGTCCCCGCTGACGCTTTTACGAAAGATCAACAAATATTCATGATCAATTAAATAATATATTATAGTCATTTTGTGCCTCGCTCGCTTGTTCTCCGGGTGCACATTAGGATATATAAATAGTAATGCAATTTGCTAATCAAGCTGATTATGCAATATTATTATATATCATGAGTGGTACTTGGAGAACCACTGGGAGGTCGCGAAATGTGCATACATAATGAAATATGCAATCGTGATCTTTTTTTTTAACATAACTTTTGTAAATGATTAGGACCAAACCTATTGAAGAGAAAAGAACAAGTGGATCTGGTAAGGAGGTGAGCGAGGCAGTAGTAGGTTTATATCACACGTTGCAACATAATCTCTATCTGAAACTACAATTGATGTTAATAATATAAAAAACAATTGAGATATCAATCAATGGTTTACTAAATGGATTTTTTTGGTGACTAGTTATGGAAGACTCCATCGGTCTGGATGTAACAGGGCTAATAGTGAATGGAATGCTCACTGTTGTGGATAAAGTCGATGACTGAGTCAAGGTTTCTGGCCTGAGACATCCTGAGTGTGATCGGTGCACACTATGGCGTTGTCCTTAACTTTAGCAACGTCGTGACGTTAAAGCTTCTTTCGGTACGCTGAGACTGTGAAGTGTACTAGATAGAAATTGCTTGGTGCCTGACATTATGCTTTGAGGTCATGGTAGAAGTCCACTGTAGTGCCTAAGTTTCAAGACGATACTCACAAGTGAATCCATCTTATGTCTCTTTATATATAATCATACCATATACCATAGAATGGTTTAGATGTCATAACCTGAATCTAACCCGGATGAGGAACCCAATGGGGCTAAGAATTTAAGATGATGATTCTCTGTCGGAGATAAACTGATGAGTGGAAATTTAAGCATACTCAACTATCTCGCAGCCGTGAGGATGTTAGAAATAAAGTGCATTAATGTGTGTTCGCAGCATGGCTCATGATATGTCTAATTTCATTCAAGAATCAAGGCCACAAGATAACTGGCGTATTGGATTTCTACAAAGACGTAAGAAGTTAGCTGAGGGTCGGGATTACCCGCATGTGTCATTCATTGTCGCAGAACAACTATGATATATCAAAGATGACGCATCCACCGCTTGTAAAAATGTGGGCATGCTCATACAAGCAAAAGGTTGGGTTCTAGAAATAGATTGTATATACTGGGGTTGAAGGTGCCGTATAAGAAGATGCACTATTTCCACAACACCTAGGGTTGCGCGATCAGATGTGACAACCGCAGCCAAACAATGAAATGAGTGGCCCAGAGCACCATATGAGGACTGCAGATGTGTCACCCTTCTGGATGCCTTCAGGCCGTCTGTTTTGATGGTGCTTCCGATTTTTCATCCAAGTTCAAATGTTAGGTCACTTATTTGGTTTACGGTTTTCGTCGCCATCAATCCGATGTTAATACTTTTGTAATCTGCGGGTGGTGACGCCAGATAACTTGCCTCCGCACTCTATGTATGAAGGAGGAATTTATGTTTTTGACTGTGTTAAGGCCGGGCCTACTTAATCCAAAGGGGGAAGAGATGTTTTCAAAACGTATCGAGAAGCGGAGTTGAAAAAAGTCCGTGGGGTGTTGGGTTCAAAACTTATGATATTTCCAAACTGCAAATTTTCGCATGCGTCGCACCCTCATGTGGACCATAAATGACTCCTCTTCCTAAACAGATTTCATGATGTTCCAAGCGAGTAATCGCTGGTACGTTGGCATGTCCCGCATTGTATGGAAGACTCTGATGCTTTTAGATTGACCAAGAGCTGAAATACCCGGTTCGACAACCATCGGAAGCTTACCCATGAATCAATCCTCAGATTTACAATACCAAAGACTTCATTGGCACTGTGAAAGGTTACTAAACACCCCTGTTAGATCCCTGGGATAAATTCCAAGGATCGAACAACAGAGGGTTGAGGAAGGTGATGATGTCGGCGTCGAGGTTGTGAACACGCTATATCTAAGATCAGGGTGGAATGAGAAGCGGTTTTCGATTTGTCTTCAACGCGGAACACTTGCTCGTGCACAATCTTGATGTTATGATATCGAGAAGAATGTTTGGATTAATATTTAATACAAAGGTTTAACATTCAGGAAAACGAGACACATGTCAGAGAGATGAGTTGAATAAATATTGTCACTGTTCTCAATTTCCATACTAATCTGTTCACCAATAAATACCCTGATGTGCCATTTGTTCTGAATAAATCACAGAAGAAGGATGTGTTGGAGTGGGTAAAAAAACTGAGATTTCCAGATGGTTATGCTTCTAATCTGGGGAGATGTGTGGATGCGAAAAAACTTAAGATGTTTGGTATGAAGAGTCATGATTGTCATGTATTCATGCAAAGGTTGTTACCAATCGCTCTTCGAGAATTCCTGCCAAATAGAATATGGGAGCCGATAACTGAGATTTCCTTATTCTTCAAGCAACTGACTTCTTCATCAGATCGAAGGAGGTCGAGAATCTCGACGAACAAATTCTCGTTATCTTATGCAAATTCGAAGATCTTCCCTCCAAGTTTTTGACTCAATGGAACATCTTCCAGTGCACTTGGCTTACGAAGCTAGGATTGCTGGTCCAGTCCATTATCGTTGGATGTATCCTCCAGAAAGGTAATATTAATTCACTCAACCAATTCTTTTCCTATATATATATATATATATATATATATATATATATATATATATATATATATATATATATATATATATATATATATATATATATATATATAGCGCAAAGTATACACACACATACATGACTTATAAAATTCAATAATCTTCTTTGTAGAACTTAAGGAAAATAAAGCATAAATCATGAACAAGGCTCAGGTAGAGGGTTCTATATCAATCGGGTATATTACGATGAGGCCGCTAAATCTGCATCATTCTATTTCAAAGAAGGAGATCCAACCTTCCACTTAAGGACAAGCCGAATGAGGTTTATCTTGATGACATTGTGGATGATGATATGTTTGAAATTTCAAGCCCTCCTGCAAAGCACCTAAGTGTCGAAGGGAAACGTATCTAGCAAACAAATGAATATATCATAGCTTCATCTATACGCCCTAATGAAATGCTGTCCGTAGGTTCAACCATTTTCAAAGTAAGTAGTTGCTAAAAGTCAAATGAGATATATTTAGTATGTTAATTTACTATTTCTCTCAATGTATCCATTTCTAATTTACTTCTATTTTAAGTGTATTCGCATGCAAAAACGAAATAGCCTAAACTGAATGACGAAGTCGTCAATGCCTTGACTCGAGCAAGACACTTCCATCGTGGTTTGAAAATACGCATGTTTACTAAACATGAAAATCACAAAACAATTGTAATGTTCTGATACAAATTTATAATTGTAACTTCAATAATACATTGATTTCCGACATGTGTTCATAATCGCGGCAAATAAAATTTCCAATCATTATCTTCAAACTATAGCACGAGGTCCCCTAAGAGAGGTTAGAACTTACAACGGTTACTATGTGAATGGTTTTAAATTTCACACTGAATCGTATGGGAGTTACCGGGCAACAGACAATACGGGGGTATGCATTAAAGGATCCGTATACAATGAAACTGAATCTGACTATTACGGGACTCTGGTCGAAGTGATCGAGTTAGAATTAAGCCCTCCCCGGGCAGCAAAGAACTCGTGTTATTCAATGAATGGTTCACCCAACACCATGTCGGTATGGTTGTCCATCCTCGATATAAACTTGTCGATGTGCACGATAAAAACGATTCAACAAGTATGAACTCTTTTGTCTTAGCAAGATAAGCATCACAGTTTATTATTGTGAATATCCACGGGTCGACCTGGCCCTAGAATGGATTGGAAAGCTGTGTGCAAGATCAAAGCTAGGCTCAAATTGATATCCTCAAGATCACCAAGTAATGATGTCATAGAACCAAATTTTTCAAAATGATGACAATGATGTTATAATCAAGCCGTGTAGGGGACGAAGACGCCTCTTTTAGTCAGATCTTCCGAGAGATGGATACAAGTGGGGATGTAGATGTTCGCGAACATTTAATTGATAATGAGAAGAAACGAGCGGATGTGAAGAGGAGTTTGGAAATGATGTTACTACATCTGAAGAAGAAGACGAACCAGATTTAGATGATTCAGATAGAATGGTAGTTAGTGAGTTTTAGTTATTTCAATCGTTAATCATGTTTGTTTATTTTCATTGCCTTATGTATTTTACTTGATGCTTAATAATCAATAATGTGTTGTTTATTATTTTTACAGATATGGCACGTGGATCGCAGGTAGAGGCAACACGCTGCCAAATGCATAAAGTTCGCAGGGCACAAATGCCCGTAGTATGCCCGATCCCAGAGAGGGTCAGTCGATGAGACCCTTACGCCAGGCGTAGGAGATTGTGAATGGTCACAAGATCAGATCAGCGTGATCGATCCACATCATGGTCCCGGGACGGCATGAACATCAAGAGACAATGGAGGGATTTATGGAGATGTCGGAGAGTCTTCCCCGAGCACCCTACGTATGAGACTCTCCTTTACCGCTTCGCTTTGAGCCGACAATTGATAATCCGTGAAGATAAGGAAACTTAACTAATGATTTATCCATTTCTTAATTTATTTCTTTACTACATGAAATTTGGGTTACGTGATCTAAGGAGCCGTCTGTCCAATTTCTAGGGTCTCTCGAGGACAATTTTCGAAAGTCCTTAAACCTCATGGACATAATTGAAGTCACCGATGATAGAGATTCGATTGATGATTTGGGAGAGAATTTTAAGGTGGATATACATTACTTAACATTTTTACATCAATTATTTATTCTTTGTTCACCGATGAAATATGTTTAAATTACAATTGCGTAAAGTTTATAGGTGGACACACCAAGGAGGCGTGTCAAAAGGGTGTTCTACAAACATGTCACTACCGGGTATAAAGACTCGTGTACGAGGTCAAAGATAAATGGTTGAAGAAGAAAGAGCAAGATCTGAGTGTCCCCGATCATGTTTTCCAGATGTATGAGAAGATGGGAAGATCCTAATTATAGGAAGAGGTGGTGAGAAACAGAGCGGCAATCGGTCGCCGAGCGGGCCGGGAGAGGGTAGTGGCATGTCTACACACACTTCAGGATCTCGCTCATGCGTGAGCACCTAACGAGCATTGTATGATTTCAATTTACACTTCTTATGTTTATTACTTTCATGAATCAGGTTCAATTATGCCTATTTTTCATTTCGAAGGATTTTTTTCATTTGAATTCACCCAGATGTATTGTTTGTAATTAAAGACACGCCAGCAGGAGGTAGAGAAGCCCAAAGTGCTCCTCGCTTATTCAGACACACGCATTACCTAAGGCATGATGACGATCCCTTTGTTGATCGTAGATCTCAGGCGGAAGCAACAAGTTTTAAAACAAAATTACTTTTTTTTTTTTTTTTGAAGATAAATTCAAATACTTATTTTTACTCATTTTTATCCGTATGTGGACCCGGGTGAGTTGGTGTGAAATGTCGATTCCCAATGCATGTGTAAAAATATAATGAAAAGATTTTATCTCTCTTTTTTTTTGAAGATCAATTAAAATACTTATTTTACATGTTTATTAGACAAGATATGAGGAAATGTTAGGCCGCCGCTTACTCCAAGCGTATTCCCGCTTTGTCGCATCACGTGTTTAATATATGTTTGAATTATTTCCGTATTTATTAACACTTGAACTGCGGTAATTTATATAGTTAATTGATATATTTTGTGAGTAGTGATGTATGGGCCTAAGTGGCCATTTTTACTCATTTTTATCCATATGTGGACCCGTGGTTGGTGTGAAATGTCGGGACAAAGCTGCCATGTTATCGGTGACACGTTGCGATTTTGGCAGGTACCCCACAAAGGAGACTCCGCCGATTTTCTCGTTAAACTTTGCTCGAGAAAGGACTCACGAAGTGGTGTCGGGTTACCCGACATCCATGAATATTCGGCGAGTTGACGTTGTCAACGGACCCTCGGGAAACATGTAAAAAAATATAATCCAAAGATTTGGTTTATACTTCATTTTTTTTGAAGATAAATTAAAATACTTATTTTACATGTTTATCGTAGCGAGATATGAGGAAATGTTAGCCGCCGCGACTGCCGCATTCCCGCCTACTTCAAATTTCATGATGGTGCAACAGAATCTCGCGCACGCTCCACCTGGCTGGATACGAATCGATTTTGGTATGAGGTCGTTGATGGCAAGGAGAAGATGCCCGTCTGCGCGCTGGGCTCATCGATATCACCATTCTACTCGCATGACGATCAGAGTTTATGAAGCCCACTTTCAGACTACTTTCGAATTTGTTCTCGACGATGGAGGATTTCAGATCGCTGGCATAATGCGACATGCGATCACTGGTCGATACCGAAATGACGCCGATCGACCGAGGGATGATAGGAAGAGCTATGGCCCGTTGCTGATTGGCTTACAAAGAAGTGTCGTGAAGGTGGACTAGCTCAACCTCGATGATCTACCCCTGACGTTCAAGCGCACGCGTCTACCCACAAAGATCTAATCTAAAGATCTACAAGAAGATTCGCAAAGAACCGCATCAGATTTTAGCGCAGCAGATAGCTTCTACCTCAAGATCTACATCTCACCATACGATCTCGTGATATTATCCTCAAGATCAATGATGATGACACTAGGTTGGATGATTGAGTGT
This sequence comes from Tetrastigma voinierianum, assembly GCA_016808115.1. Lineage (NCBI taxonomy): Eukaryota > Viridiplantae > Streptophyta > Magnoliopsida > Vitales > Vitaceae > Tetrastigma > Tetrastigma voinierianum. Next base: position 47,538 of record JAEQBH010001413.1, on the reverse strand, counting down.
ATTACACACTTCTTTTTTTTTCTTATACTTGGATTTGGGAATTCATGTTTTTATTTTCTCTTGACTTATTTACTATATATATGCAGTATATATATTAGTTTGCTTGTTTTAAAATATTTTTTACTCTCTTTATATAATATGCATGCACTATTGTGCTTTTCTTTGTTTTGTATCTAGAATATGTATATATATATATATATATATATATATATAAAGCAACCAAAAAATTGCTACCATTTACCGATCGACCATGACTAAACCGACTAAAAATTTTTTTAAAATTAATTAACAAAAAATTGCTACCATTTACCGACCACTAAGTAATTTCAAAAAATTTTTAATTAATTTACTAACCATTTAGAGATCATATACCGAATTAATACCGGAAAAGAATTTGGTCGGTAATGGTCTCCAAATGGTCGGTAATTAATGACCATTTGCAATTCATTTACCACCAATGGCATTAAAAATTTTGGTCGGTAAATGGTCTCCAAATGGTCGGTAATTACCAACCATTTGGAGACCATTTACTGACCAATGGCATTAAAAAATTTTAGTCGGCAAATGGTCTCCAAATGGTTCGTAATTACTCGATCATTTGAGACCATTTAATGTACCAAAATTTTTCTGCTTGGTAAATGGCCTTGAAAATAGGCGGAAATGGTTTGTCGGTAAATGGTCGGGAAATGGTCGGTAATTTACCGACCAATTGATTTTTTGTTTGCAAAATACCACGTATCAGAAAATTGCGACCAAATAATTTGGTCGGTAATCGGCTCTGGGCAGAATGGGCTTACCGACCAAAATATATCATGCATCGACCAAAAAATTGGTCTGTGACTGCGATTTTAGTAGTGTCACATGATCATGATGTAAAAAAAAAAAGTACTCACATGATCTAATGGTCATGATAAAATCAATATTTTATTTTTGGATAAATTTCTTTAAGTTTGCAAACATTTACCTCAATAAAAAAAAAAAGAGAAATTAGCTTATAACTGGGTTAAACATCCATCAAACCATAGAATAATGGTTAGCTACTCAAGATATAAAAGGAATAAATCGATATGCATAAAGTGCCAAACAAAATTCTAAATGCCAACCAAAATAAGAGTGATAGATAAATCAAAATATAAATGATAACCAAAAGACGAGTAAAGAAGTAGAGATAAAAATAAACAATTCAAAAATATAAAATAAAAGAAAATAAAATAATTAATGGCATGCACCTTAGTGGAAAATTGAAAATAATAGTATATAAGAGCAGTATATATATATATATATATATATATATATATATATATATATATATATATATATATATATATAATATGAAAGCCAAGAATCAATAAAAGTGTTTTCCGCTCTATGGACGAAGTCAAATTAGCCAAATCCAACCATGGTTGTTATTTTTCTTATTTATTGCAATGTTTTAAAACCCGGACCGGACCGGCCGGTCGAACCGTCGACCGAAAGATTGTAAACAAAGGAACTCTTCAGCTTTTGAATGGACAGCTCCATATCTTCAAAGACAATCTTTTTTCTCAGTCTATATAGAAATTCAAGCTCAAAACATTGATGTTACGTACTTAAGTTTGTGAACTATAGCACTGTTTATCACTATCAGCAAGATACCTCAAATCTGCTTGAACAGATTCACTGGTCTGCTTGTTTTAAGTAGGAGCGCTTTTAACTAATGATCATATTGGGATTTACTTATTTTTGTATTCACTTTTTAAGGTTCACATGAACAAAACACGATTTCTTGTTAAGCAATTTGCTGGGGATTTCATAAAACAACTTGCATTCAACACCAGATCTTTGAATCAAATCCAATGCTATAAAGCAAAATTTAAATGTTCAAGATTTACATAAGCTCAAGGAAAATATTTAGTAGAATAATCAAAAGTTTTGATTCATATGAAAAATCCAATCCCAAAACGTTGAAATAAAATAAGAAATTAAACACCTCAACCAATTTCAGTTGCTTAAATTATTATGAACACACTGGGAGAAAAAAAAAATTGGTGCAAACCAAAAGGTCCAGCATTTAAGTAGTTAAATGAATTTTTAAGCAAATTATCAATTATCTCCATTTGATTCAAGGTGGTTTTTGAATAATTTTTTTCATTTAAAAACGTTTCTTTAATGAATATTGGAATGTAGAAATTAGAAATTCACTTTTTTAAAAAAGACAATTTATTTTACAATTTTAAGAGTTAATATAATTAAGATATTTCATCTTAATTTTAAAAACCAAAAATATGATTAAGCACAAATATCTCAAAATTAAGGCCAAATACAATGAAGATGAATATATATATAAGATTTAAGCTCAAATCAAATAGATTTCCCTAACAACAAATTTCCATATCCATAATCATGCCCAAATCTCACAATAATCATGCCATGAAAGGTCCACAAACAGAAATCTATACCCCAAACAAGTACTTGTACAAACTAAAACGTAGAAAAGGTAAAGAGAAATTTACTCACTTTTTGGAGACTTAAATATGTAGATGCAGTGGTTATGCAATGAAGAAGATAGGAAAAAAGTAGCGTTTGAGTTGTGAAAATGAGAAAGAAAAAGAGAAAAAGTGAAAAGTGGACGAAATGGGCATGGGAAAGAAGGGTAAGTAGGTCTGGCAATGGATAGCCGATGGTGACCGGGGCAGAAATTTTTGGACGACGGCAGGGCCGGTGATGGAAAAAGGAAGAAAGAGAAAGAAATGGCAGGCTTGCTAAAATCACCCTGAACAAAAGAAACTAGGAAGAAGAATAAGACACGAGAGGAGAGGCTGGTAGGCTTGCTAAAATATAAGATGATTATTAATTGTCCTCGCCACCGATGCCCATATTGACAAGGAAATCACATGAATCGCATGAAAGAGTATGGAATCAGAAAAATCCAAGACATTAAATCTTTCTGAGTTGATGACTACAGCTTTCTGTGTTCGTTTTAAAGGGCTTGGAAAGAAACAGCAACATTTTCGGTCCTTCCTATGCAATTGAACGTTGCCTGTAAATTGTAATGGTCTTTATCCTAGATCTTATTTGTTGATTTTCGCTAAGGCTGGAAATGTTGGCATTTTTCGAGTGGTAGAAGTTAAAAGTTTATCGAATACCCTTTTCGAACTGTGTTTAAATCATCACTATTCGTCTTAATCAATGTCGTTTCTTCTACGGAGACCCTGATTTAATCTTTTACCATTCCATCGATGGTTCCAGAAGTGCCAAAATCTCGATGCCAAGAAAAAGATTTCACGGTTGATGGAAATGTGAAATGTTGTAATTGATGATCACCAGCCCAGCAAAGATGGGCGAATTATGGAAGCACGTAGATCGGGTTTGATGAAATGCGTGACCTGATGTGATTACTGGACATCTTGTGATATCGTCATCAAATGTGGAATGATTGAAGAAGCGAGGAGGCTGTTTGATAGAGTGGATGCGAAGAAGAATGTGGTTACCTGGACAGCTATGGTTGGTGGGTATATAAGGTCGAATAAGATTTCGGAAGCGGAGAAGTTGTTTCATGAGATGCCTAACAAAAATGTGGTTTCTTGGAACACTATGATCGATGGATACGCCCAAAATGGTGGAATTGATTCCGCAATGTACCTTTTTGAGAAAATGCCAGAGAGGAATGTGGTTTCTTGGAATACGGTCGTGTCTATGCTGGCTCAGTGTGGGAGAATTGAGGAGGCGCGGAAGCTTTTTGATCGGATGCCTGAAAGAGATGTGATTTCTTGGACTGCCATGATTGCTGGGTTGTCAAAAAATGGGAGGATTGATGAAGCTAGGCTGCTTTTTGACAGAATGCCAGAGCGCAATGTGGTTTCATGGAATGCGATGATAACTGGTTATTCCCAGAACTCGAGATTGGATGAAGCTCTTGATTTGTTTGAAAAGATGCCTGAGAGGGATCTTCCTTCATGGAATACAATGATCACAGGTTTTTTTCAGAATGGGGATCTAAGGAGAGCAAGGAAGTTGTTTAATGCAATGCCTAAAAAAAATGTCATCTCTTGGACTACTATGATCACTGGTTATGTCCAAGAAGGCGAGAGTGAAGAAGTCTTAAAAATCTTTTCGAGGATGCTGTCAACGAATGGGGCAAAGCCTAATCAAGGAACTTTTGTGAGTGTTTTAGGTGCTTGTAGTAACTTGGCTGGTCTTGGTGAGGGACAAATAGATTCATCAGATAGTAAGTAAAACTGTCTATCAAGATAGCACATTTTGTATCAGCCCTCATAAACATGTATTCAAAATGTGGAGAGTTGAAGACTGCTAGAAGATGTTTGATGATGGAACATCAGCCAGAGGGATTTGATTTGGTTTCCTGGAATGGTATAATTGCAGTTTATGCCCATCATGGATGTGGTAAAGAAGCTATACGCTTGTTCAATGAAATGCGAAAATCCGGGTTCAAACCTGACGATGTCACCTATGTGGGGTTGATCTCTGCATGCAGCCATGCTGGCTTGGTGGAAGAGGGCCAGTACTTTGATGAGCTTGTGAAAGACGGGTCCATACTAGTGAGAGAAGATCATTTATGACGTTTGGTTGATCTATGTGGACGGGCAGGAAGGCGAAGGAGGCCGTTGATTTCATTGAACTGCCTGAGACCACATCAAGTACAAAAGCCAGCATTTCTACTCTTAAGCTGGATGTAATGTTCATGCAAATGCAAAGATTGGGAAGCTGGCTGCAAAGAAGCTTTTAGAGGTGGAACCAGAGAATGCAGGCACTTATATGCTACTCTCAAACATATATGCATCAACCGGGAAATGGAAAGAAGCTTCAAGAGTGAGGTTGAAGATGAAGGACAAGGGTTTGAAGAAGCAGCCTGGCTGCAGCTGGATTGAAGTTCGCAACAGGGTCTATGTTTGTTGTTGGCGATAAGTCTCATTCACAATCTAAGCTTATTTATTCTTTAATCCGCGACTTCCATTCAGTATGAAGAAGGTTGGGTACGAACTGAATAATGTTTTTCTATATGATGAGTATTAATATAATGGCATTTACCATTGAAGATTGGTCCGAAAACGTGGTACTAAATCAATGATGATCCCTGATACATGTTCAATCTATATAACTCATTGTAGCTAATTACCCAGAGAAGATCAGCACTATCTCTCTATGCCATACAATGCTCCTGTGGCTATTAAAACTTGAAAGTTTGAAAGCATCCTCTGCAAAATTTGTTCATATCCCTTGGACTCAACTCTTTTTTACTGTCCCTTACAGAAAAGGTCATCAAAAGGAGTGACTGTGGACAGAAGCAGTTCCACGTGGGTGAGGTAGAGATATCCTTTTCCCCTCAAGAAAAGGGAACAATAATTGAGCGGGGACAACAATAGCCTTTTATTTTGAACAGCCCCACATTTGAAGGGGCAAGACATTTTGATTGGTCCGATGAGGCAGGGCCAAGATGAAGATGAAGGGGAGAAGAGGGGAAGAAATGGTCTCGGGTAATGGGGGAGGGAAAGTGGATGAGAGTGAAGATAGGTGGGTATAGCCGTATAGGGCATAGGGGAATGGAAGAAAAGAGAAAAGCAGTCTGCTGCTCGTCACGTCATGTATATTGACGATGTGCAGATATTTAAATCAAATCAAAGGAGAGACAGTAAAGTTAATAATGAAGAGAAAGCAGATATTTAAATCAAAGGAGAGAAAGAGAGTAAAGTTAATCAACTGATTAAAAATTTCTTTTCAAACTAAGAAAGGAGAAAAAAAACAGTGACGTTGTATGGAATATGGGAACGTGACAGTGACGTTGATAGTTAGGGAATTGACTCCCAAATGCTAGACAACCTTCCTTTTCATAAATAGCCCTCTCATAATTTCAGTGGACCCACTTATATTTTTTCTCTTTTTTCTTTTGGACAAAATAATATCAATTGTGACTTTTTATTTCCTTTTGATTATAAAATTAAATAAAAGGTAAAAAAAATATTTGAAAATAGAGAAGTATGTTTCGGGCTATTTGTTTGAAAATAAATGGGAAATAAGTATAAAAATTTTTAAATACATCAGTTAATACATTTTAAAAAAATAATTATTATTTTTGAGAAACAAAAGTAAGAGCATCTTCAATCCACTCTCTATTTCTTTTTTTTTAGCCATTTTAGCTAGTCAAATACAAAAAATTGTCTTCAATCCACTCTCTATTCCATTCTCTATTTCCTAAATTTTCTTTACCAAACGTCTCAAATACAAGAAATATTCGGTTCTTTAAATTCCCTCTCTTCTTTACCTTTTTTCTCTCTATCTCTATATATATATATACGTTTCGACTTTTTTAAATTATTGTGTTAGCAGAAAATGTAGAAATACATCGGAACAGATTTTAAAAGCCATACTAAAATAAATAATTTAATATTTAAACATATTTCGGAAGAATGATTTGCGTTTATCGAAAGACGTTTCCAACGAGTTAGTACAAAATTTTTAAAATGTTCCTCTCTAAGAATCCAATCACATTAAAGAAAATCATATTCTTTAGTATTTTTTTCTTTCTCTAAAAATTTATGGGTTCTAAAAAGAGCTTTGTTAAGAAAAGAAAATAGAGTGCTAAAAATTAAAATATATTAAAAATAAAAAACAAGTGCTTAAATTTTAAAAATTAATTTTATATGTTTATTAAAACTCATTTTATTTATTTCTCTATCATCTAAGGATTAAAAAATTTAAAAAATATATAAAAATTTAATGAATTTTAATTATATTTAATTTTTTTATATGTTTCAGGTTGAATCAAAATGAGAAATCTAAGAAATCATTGTTATTATTATTATTTTTCTTTGCTTAACACTTCTTTCGGTTTCAAACTAAGTAAAAAAGTTTTGTAAAAATCAACTATTAAAAGTTTTAATTCAATGTATTAGCAATTATAAATTTGAGGGGTCAGGATAGAGGACTTGTTTGGAATACAATGGAAAAAAATTTTCAAAACAAATTCAGGGGCGCCATTTGCTCCCCTCTGGGCATATACGGCTCCGCCAGTGAGTGTCGTTAGAAACTTTCCCTAGCAGCTAGCTATGAGCCTATAAATAGCAACGGAGCAACGGAGGGCAGATGATTGAGAGGTTAAATAAGATGTGTGAGTAATAAGAAGTTTATTATTTTGACTTAAATACTTAAATTTATTTTTAATTCAAAGTCAACAAAATTTAAAGCCATGATATTAAATTATTTTATCCCATAATAATCTAAATTAAAATTTAGGTTGGTTTATCAAACCTTGTAAAGTTTTATTTAGCATATATGTGAACAATAATTATGGCAAATAAAATATTTTTAGGTTAGCTTAACTTTTTTTTTTTTTTTGAAAAGAGGTTACAATAATAACTTATGTTCTAGTTTATCTAATTGAGGGATTAGCATAATTATTTTGTTTCACAACCTGATAATTCCGTCCGTCCGTCCGATCCAACTACTTTCATTGATTTTCTTAACGAGTAATTAAATCAAATGGTCTGGGTTTTACCAGATCGGAATGAGGAGACAACGGGTGGAAGAACCGTCCGTCCGTCCGATCCAACTACTTTCATTGATTTTCTTAACGAGTAATTAAATCAAATGGTCTGGGTTTTACCAGATCGGAATGAGGAGACAACGGGTGGAAGAAAAAAGAGTCTATATTATATATATATATATATATATATATGTATAATATTGAATAATTAATATAAGCCATGATTTTAAATGCTGAATATGGGAACATGACAGTGACGTTGATAGTTAGGGAATTGACTCCCAAATACTAGACAACCTTCCTTTTCATAAATAGCCCTCTCATAATCTCAGTGGACCCACTTATATTTTTTCTCTTTTTTCTTTTGGACAAAATAATATCAATTGTGACTTTTTATTCCCTTTTGATTACTAACAAGAATTAAGTAAAGATAAAAAAAATTGTTGAAAATAATTCATATTTTAATTTTTTCTAAATAATAGTATAAATATTAAAAATAAAGGCTATGATAAATTTTTCTCTAAATATTTTTTTCTTCCACTTTTTTTTATAAAATTCTTATGCAATTATACCTTATTCACATCATCATGCTACATGTTTTAAGGTGAATTTATTATCCTATAGTATTGATTGAGTTATTTATGTTCTTTTAATTTTCTTTTCAATTAGTTTTCTTAAAACTGTTATTTGAAAAAAAAAAATAGAAGAAAAGAAACAAAAAAGTAATTATAGGGAAAGGATTTTACGAAAAAGTTGAAGTATAAGGAATAAATGTCATAAAAATTAAACGTGGATGAGCATTATTCTTAAGAATTATGAAAAAGTAACTTTTCAAAAGTGCTTTTAATTTCAAAAGAAATCCTTATGCCCTATACAGCTATACCTACCTATAAAAAGTCTTTGATTTGATTTAAACATCTGCACCCAGCAGCAGACTGCTTTTCTCTTTCTTCCATTCCCCTATGCCCTATATGGCTATACCCACCTATAGTCTCTCTCATCCACTTTCCCTCCCCATTACCCAAGACCATTTCTTCCACTCTTCTCCCCTTCATCTTCATTCTTTTCTCTTTTTTCTCTCCCTTTTGCACTCGTAATGAAATCAAATCTCAGAAAACACCTCAAAGAAAAAGCCAACGCTTAGCCTACTTCTATTTTTTCCTTCTTCTTTCTGCCATTTCTTTCTCTTTCTTCCTTTTTCCATCACCGGACCTACCATCGTCGGAAGATTTGCTGGCCGGTAACCATCGGCTATCCATTGCCAACGACCTACTTACCATTCTTTCCCATCCTGCATTTCGTCCACTTTTCCCACCTTTTCTCTTTTCTTTCTCATTTTCTCCTATCAACACCAACTTTTTCCTATCTTCTTCATTGCATAACCACTGCATCTACATATTTAAGTCTCCAAAAAGTGAGTAAATTTCTCGTTACCTTTTTTACGTTTTAGTTTGTACAAGTACCTGTTTGGGGTATAGATTTTCATTTGTGTGGATATGATATTGATCTAAAATTTTTGGTCTTTATCTTGAAATAATTTTTAAATATGGATATACATAATTAAAATATTAGAATAATTAAAGTATTAGAATATATTGTTAGTAATAATTAATAATTTTATTAATAATAATAATAATAAGCTCATGTCTAAAACTGTAAAAATAGAAAATAGAAAATATTTTAGCATTAAATATTAGAAAAATAATATTTATGTTAATTTCCATATTGATGAAATTTTTGATATTTATCTTGTATCTTGAAATTTATTGTTAAATTAATTTAAATAAAAATATTTTTATCTTATTACAAAAATAATTTTATTTTTTAATTATTTATCATAAAAAAGAAACTACTAATTTAATTATTCAGGCTGTATTTGGTATAAAATCTTATGGGTTAGAAGTAGGTTAAAGGCCCAAGAGAGAGATCCCAGCAATATAAACAAACCCTCACAGGTCCATCCTCCACAACAGGCATTAACCACCTAACCCTAGAGATTGATTGATTTATTTGTGTTGCTGCAGAAAGCATGAAGAAGACGGAGATGGCGGTGGAGGGTAAACCCAAACCCAAACCCAAACCCGTGTTGTGGGTGGCCACTCCCCAACGTCTTATTGCCATAGACATGAGCAAATTGAAGATCAATCACTACGAGTCTCCCAAGTTTGAAGTACTCCCTCTACCTCTATTCAATATGTTGAATCTGGCGGAGAAGGATTTTCCCTTTGGAATGAGCTGCTTCGTAAGAGACTCCAAACTCTACATGGTCGGCGGTGAAAAACCAAAGCCAGGAGCATCTACATTATTTTTATTTCCAAAATATTTTAATAAATTTAAAAAAAAGGGAGAAATATGTTTCATGCTGTTTATTTGAAAATAAATGGGAAGTAAGTACAAAGAATTCTAAATACATCAGTCAGTACAATTGAAAAAAATAAATAATTATGCTTTGAGGAGCAAAAAGTAATGGCAGTACAAAATTTCTAAATACCCCTCTTATTAATCAATCACAATTCAGTGGAATAAAAATTATAAATTTTCAAATGTCTTGTCGAAATATATTGAAACCCTTACTTTGTGAAAGTACGTAGGTCATAGTATAATATAATGCAGAGTCTTCAAGCCAGTGTGCGTAAAGTGCTTCTGTCTGAGAAGCATCAGGTACTACCTTACAAGCATCAGGTACTACCACAATTTTCTTGTCCCTCTTAGTAATCCAATTACTACTATAGTTGGAATAAAAAAAAAAAAAAGAAAACATCAAAGGTACTAGTCACAATATAATGCGAAATCTTCTGTATGTATTGTAGAGTCTGCTTTTCTGGATCAGTACTACTTGATAGAAAGGTCCTAAACCCTTATTTACATACTTAATGATTCGAGGCTGCAGAGGAGTTGTATCGCAATACGAGAATTGTATCGTAAAAGGAAATATTGTTTTGAGAACCAAAGGAAAAAGTTGTCAAATAATACCAAAACTACCCCTCCCCTCTATGCACGTTAATAAGCAATCTTGTTAAATAAAAAAAACTTATCTTTTATTTATATATTTAAAAATATATTCAAAAAAATTTGTCTTTTGAAAATACAAGCAAAAAAATTAAACTTTTCTTTTATTTATATATTTATTATCTTGTTCTAGTTCCTGATCTACAATAACTATACGTCGAAAAATTATTAAAGGCTGCCAAAAAACAAAACCGAAATAAAATATCCTAGAAAAAGTATCCAGAAAATAAATTCCATAAATAATCCCATAAATCCAAGAATTATAGACAGAAAATTGAATTAAATGTTCATTGATTTCATGGTCGAGATTATACAAGTCAGCTCCACCGTTCTATTCCAAGAAAATAAAAATAAAATAAATAAAATAATAAAAATGGAAATAAAATCTGCTCTAAGCTACTCTAATGAGGGCTACTGAATCTCCTTCACGACTCCCTGATGAGCAAAGTCTCTAAAGTTAAGCTTACAGTGCCTTACTCAAATCCCTATATGCGTATTTATAATCTCCAATCATTACTGGGTTGAAATGCCATGCGGATTTCATGGGTTTTTGTGCAAGCCCAAATGGTTTGTATTGCAATACAATAGATTGTATCATGATACAACAACTTCCTTCTCTTGTATTACAACAGGTGTAATTTGTATCGCAATATACTTTTTGTAGCAGGTGTTTCAATTATCTGTATTTTGTATCGCAATACAAAATATTGTATTCTGATACAATGTATCATTGCATAGTATTGTATTGCTTAGGAGAAAGGCTTACAGTGTGGGGAATACAACTTGGTACATTTTTGTATTGTAGTACAAAGATTGTGTTTGCAATACATGATACGGTCCTCTGTGAGCCTCCTTCTTGTGATACAAAAGCTGCTTCCTCTTCAAATCATGTTGCGATTCAATCCCTTCTATTGCGATATATTCCCAAAAATTGATGCTTTTATTTTTAAACCAAAATTTTTGTTTTTCTTTTGCTTTTCTGCTTCTTTTTCATTAAAACCTTCAAAACACAAATTTGGGGAACATGATATATATTTTCAATGAAAATGGATTTTAAGCCTTAAAATAGTCATGAAAAATGTGCCCAAATTAGATAAAGTTTTAGACAAGGTTTTGGACCCACCCATTGACCCGAGGAGGGGAGGAGATTGAGAAGGTCGGAAGGGTCGGCCGGTCGAGTCGAGTTAAACGGAGGGATAGACCGGTCTATATCTGAAATAATCCAATCAGTATCTTTTCTTCTTTTGGTGAGTCGCATGTCTCGTATTGATGGTGTGCGAGATATTTAAATCAAATCAAAGGAGAGAGTAAAAGTTAATAATGAAGAAAGCGGTCTTTAAATCAAAGGAGAGAAATAGAGTAAAGTTAATCAACTGATTAAGAATTTATTTTCAAATTAAAAGCACTTTTGAAAAGTTTCAATTCTCATAACTTTTCTAAGACTTTTTCATAATTCTTAAGAATAATGCATTCTTAGCTCATCCACGTTTAATTTTTATGACATTTATTCCTTGTTTTTTTATTTTCTTGGAATAGAACAGTGGAGTTGATTTGTATAATCTCGACCATGAAATTAATGAACATTTAATTCCATTTTCGGTTTAGGATTCTTGGATTTCTGGTATTATTTCTAGAGGTATTTTCTGGATACTCTTCTAGGATATTTTATTTCATTTTATTTTACAATTTAATGAATTTTTTGATCAGAATAGTGTGTAGACTGTGAGTGAAACTAGGCTATAAATATATAAACAAAAACGAAAGTTTAATTATTATTTTTCAAAAGACAAATTTTTTAATATATATTAATAAGTAAAAGTCAATATGTAAATCAAGATAAATAAAATTATAAAAATTATATAAATTATTAGAAAATATATGAAAATAAGTGAATTAAAAATTAATAAAATAAAATTATTTTATGTTTTTATGACTAAACATTTTAGTTACAATATAATACATATTTTATAATTTATAGAAATATGAATTATTATAGCATTTGTTTTAAGTTAAATATTAATTTAAAGTATTTGGATCTTTATCTTTTAAAATTAATTTAAATAAAGTAATTTTTATTATAAAATATACGTTTTTCATCAAATTTGTTTATAAAAATATTAAAATTATACAAAAGATCTATTTTTATCTTCAAATACGTTTTTCATCCAATTTGTTATAAAAATTAATTAAATTATTTTTTATTATGCCTATAATTAATTAAATTAATTTTATATTAAATTAAGATAAAGCTAAAATATTATTTTCATTAAATAATATTTAATAATATCTCCTACCCCAACTTTATGGCCTTAGTTGAAGTCGCGGTATCGGTCGCTTGTTCGGAAGGTCACTGAGACGTGTCGGTGCCGATGTATCGGCACGATATCGATCAATATGCTCATCAGATAAATAAAATTATAAAAATTATAAATTATTAGAAAATAGATGAAAATAAGTGAATTAAAAAATTAATAAAATAAAATTATTTTATGTTTTTTATGACTAAACATTTGAATTCTGATATAATACCTTATTTTATAATTTATAGAAATATGAATTATTATAGCATTTGTTTAAGTTAAATATTAATTTAAAGTATTTGGATCTTTATCTTTTAAATTAATTTAAAATAAAATTGATTTTTTATTATAAAAGATACGTTTTCATCAAATTTGTTATAAAATACTAAAATTATCCAAAGATCTATTTTTATCTTCAAATCCGTTTTTCATCCAATTTGTTATAAAAATTAATTAAATTATTTTTTATTATGCCTATAATTAATTAAATTATTTTTTATATTAAATTAATGATAAAAGCTAAAATATTATTTTCATTAAATAATATTTAATATCATATACCTAACTTATCCCCTCCCTTTCGTTCTCCCCTCCAAGCCTCTTCATCTTCGTTCCTCTGTTTCCCTGAGTTCTCTACTTCTCTTCCACAGGATCACAGCACCTCCAATCTTTACAGCCTTGTCGCACCATGCCTGCTGTCTAATAGCATCTCAAGCCCCAACATAGCCTTCGAAGTTCTTGGTGAGAGTTGCCTCGCCGTTTGCTCTCAACCTCTCACCATCGTGGCACTGTTTAGGGCTAGAAAACTAGTCAATCCTGGTATGATGGTGAAAATTTGTTGATTTTTGGTTTTTCTGAAGAGGAATCTCTGATTTCTCGGAACAAATGAATTTTATTTCTTGTTTTGATTGGTATTAGGGAACAAAGGATTGAAGAGAATGAGAAATCGTATTTTTCCATCGTATTTTTCAATCTCTGAGAGGAATCTCTGATTCATTGTAAAAATTTGATTTTGAGACATGGTTTTATGTTCATCAGTTTTAGATTCGGCTTTTCAATTTTCATAAGTCTCTTGGTTAATCAGATTTTTGTTGATTTCGTTCATAGTTTGAAATCCCAGATTCGTCTGGCCTAAGAAATTCTATGCTTTTTCAGATCTATCTTTTCAGATTCTGTTCCATAAGATTGTCTATGCGAAGTTCGGATATAAATCGATTTATACCTATTTATACCGATTTTGAACCATGTCTACAACAGACATTAAGCTAACCCTAGAGATTGATTTATTTGTGTTGCTGCAGAAAGCATGAAGAAGACGGAGATGGCGTTAGAGGGTCAACCTAAACCCTTGTTGTGGGTGGTTATTCCTCAACGTCTTATTGCCATAGACATGAGCAAATTGAAGATCAATCATTACGAGGACGCGAGCAAATTGAAGATCAATCACTACGAGTCTAGAGATTTTGAGATACATTCTCTACCTGTATTCAGAATGTTGAATTTGGTAGAAGAATGAATTTTCTTTGGAATAAACTGCTTCATAAGAGACTCGGAAAACTCTACATGGTCGGCGGTGAAAACCACGAGCATCACCGAGAAATTGTATCGTCATTTAAGAGTGTGGGCCACGATGAGTCGTTTGGGGATGAGGGCCCTTACGTATATGTTTAAGATCTTCTGAATTTGGACTCCTCCACGGAGCTTGGACTTGTAAGCATCATACCTCCATCTTTGTAGTGAGCCAACTCCCATTGTTGAGGAGATTGAAGGTAAAATTTACGTGCTGTCTGGAACTCCTTTGCAGTTAAACTGTCTGTTGCCGACACCAACGTTGAGTTTATGACCCATTGATTGAACAATGGAAGCCCCGCCGACGACCATCACTCTGTAGGAAGGTTGCTCTAATTGTCAAGTTTGAGGTAATTCCATCTGTTTTGGGAACCACCATTTATGTGTTGACTTTCCAACTTGATGGGCGAATTCTATCGGTATTATTCTTACAATGTTAATGACGAGAAGTGGAAGTTTCTTGGAGGTCGAGGAGGATAAGTTACCGTCTGTACCGCTTCACGCCTATGTTTCTTGCTTGAAGTTTGTGCACGGATACAATGACATCTACATCTTCTTTCTTGGGAGACGCTCCATATCTTTTGCTTTGATCCCTTCCAACGACAGGAGTCCTACTCGTTATCAAGCTTTGAATGAAGTGGATGGGGCTTTATATCATCGCCAAGTGGCATCATACAGTGGATTAGTTGTTCAATTGGGTGAGCATGAGATGTGCATAATAGAGCACAGGTCGGTACAAAAACGAGGAGGAAGCCTTCGTCCTTGCCACATCATTCTATATATGGCCACTTTCAAGGTCGAAACTGCACCTCCATTCTCCTCCTCATTAAGATGGAAATGGCCTCAAGCTACTCGGGGCTAGCGTGCTTGATGTTTCCCAAACTTCTTCTCATCTCATGATAATGGTAATTGTGCATGTCATTACACACTTAAGAGCTATGATATCAATTTCTATGTTTATTTAACAAATAATTTTGATTTTATGTGCGTAGATGTCCAGAACATCAGAGCTCCTTCTTGTCTATTACTTGCTTGAGCAAAGGTTTCTATTACCTTGATGAATGGGGCCCTGAGGCATCTTACATTTGTAGTGCCTTCTTCCATCAATTGTATGTCTTCTCTCGTTTTCTCTTTTATTGCTTTTCAACAAACCATGACTCTCATACTTGATCACTATTTTATCTTTCAATATTATGTGTATATTTCTTCATTTTGTGATACTAGCCATTTCTCTATTAACGTAATCATGCCTTTTAGTGCATTGCTAGATACTCTACCTCACATGCATCCCCTTTGTCTCATTCCTATGAATATGCATCCCTTTGTGGTATTCAATCTAAAATAGGCACTACCAAAAAGGTTATTAAGTTACCCAAGTAGGGATATTACTTACTCATTTGATAGAACTAATGTTTGTGTGTTTGTGCATAGACATTGATGGGGTTACTTATGGCTTCCATATCTCTTTATATTGCGCCTTATCTGCAAGACCACTCTCATTTGGGCATGACATGTTTTGTTTTTACCTTTTTTCATGTATGCTTTTATGAATTGAGATAGGATTGATTGAAAAAAAAAAAGGCCTTCACCTTAGTTGACAAATAAATAAAAGGTTTTATTTTAAATCTTTGCGTTACAAAACTCGCCATCCTCGGTTACAAACAGGTGATGAGCAGACCATAATAGTGCTTCCTCTAATGGGCCTGATATCGTATCATTTAGTTCTACCCTTCATTTAATAGTTCATAAATTTGGTAGTAAGAATTATTTAAAATAGGCCTAGATTATGAAACTAGCAATCAATGGAAGAGGAAAGCTTGGGCACCTAACTAATAAAGTGAAGAAAGGAGCTGTAGATGATCGAAAATTAGCAGCATGGGGATAAAAAATCTCATGATAACAAGCCCTTGAGGCTGTCTCAAGTGGCGAAGGATGGGATGGGCATATGGAGATTAGGCAGGGCTGCTTATGGACAAAAAGGAAAAAAATATTTAGCCAAAATTTTTCCATGATAACAACCCAGATTATCAGCTTCGATGAAGCTAACAATGAGCTCATCTCTTCACAGAGCTGCTTGAAAGTATGGGAGATGGTGCGAGAAACATATTCATATTTGAATGACTTTGATTCGATATTTTTAAATGAAAAGTTGGCAAACCAAATGAAGGAATAGTAGCATCACGAGGTATTATAAAGAGATGTTGATTTAACGATAGAGGTTGGATTTGTGTTTTGAAGAGGAATGGAAAAACTTTAGGGATAGCGGAGTAAATAAAATGAGTATAGAATGACAATGTGTTTGTTTCTATTTCTCTTAGACGAAACTCAACTAAGACCTTGATGAAGTGGGAGGAGTCAAATCACAAGGGAGAAATATGGGCATTGCTGAAATTTTTTTTTCCCTAGAGTTAGAAGAGAAGAGGCTAGAAGATTTGTCATGATGAACCTTAAGTCACCAAGGGCTAGAATATGAGAAGATAGTTTTGCCCTTATTATTAAGGGCTTTGACTAAGAAGGAGAAAAATAAAGACTAAAAAAGTTGATGGACTATGGGGTGATGACTATGAGAAACCATGGCATACTTGTGACACTTGTTGGAGGGCTCACAACAAGCCAACAAGTGGTGATTGTGCCACTTGAAAAACAGTTCTCATAGGCACTAGGAGCATGGGGAACTAGAGATCCTATGTGAGGGTTGTAAGGAGCGTGAGCACTAGGATTATCAGAAGTGGTGCATGAAAGGTTTTTGGCTGATCAATCACCTTTTTCTTGAATACATCAAACTAATTTGTTTGATCCATTCTTCTCTTGGTTGGTTTCTTTAGAGTGGAAATATGTGTTTTTTTGCTTTGTTGCCTATTCCTTGTATTCTAATTAATTATATTTTGATAAAAAAATTGAATTTTTCCCAAAAGCTTCCTGGGTAAGCATTGGGATAGTATCTTCATTGTTCTATAATATTGTACAATACACATGGTACCTTGTTTGGTTCATCATTCATATTGCTCTCTATATATTGTAGGCTTATGCGGGTCCTTTGAATAAGTTCGTCATTGCTTCCTAGACTTTCTTTGTTGTGGTAAAAAAACATACAAGTTCTAAAATCTTTGTAGGGTTTGCATAGGGTTTCATTGCGAGAAATGTTGTCATGGGTCTTTCATATTCCAAAATCGAAAATCTTGGTTTTGGAACCACTGGATTAGTCAAAGGGCTCCAACTTGGCTTTCCCCCTCTGTGAAAGTTCGAACCGGAGTTGAAGGGAGATCATGCTTATATCTTTCAAGTTGGTTGATAGACCGATTGAAGGTTACGATGCTCACTTGCATGTTGTGTGGCGTCATTGGGCCAGTATGTTGCAACGGTCGATCACCTCAGAATTTTTTGACACATTGAATACATAAGGATTTAGGTTCTACAAATTAGGGTGGTTTTTCCTATTGCTGGCGAAAAAGAACTAGCAAATTTTGAACTTCTTGAACTGAATCATTGTTCATAAAAAACACTTGAAGCTTTATTTTCATGTAGGTATGTGTGAGGAACGAATTAACTTCTAGAAATCTGCGAAAAATCATGTGATTTCTAATTTTACTTCCTAATTTAAGCCGATATATACAGGAATTATTGACTTTACATTAGGAGTCTCAGCAGCCAGTATTCCCCTATTAAATAGGGGATATAAGATGATCAGTTGATGTTAGCAATAATGCGGTACTTGAGCTAAATTCTGTAAAAGGTAAAAAAAGTGAACCTCATCGGTTATTTATTTACCCTATTTATTGAGCCTAGGTGCAAACTGTAAGAAGTCCCCTTTTGAGAGGTAGTGGGGTTTGTTCATGGTCAGAGCCTAAAGCAATAGGCCTTTTATTTATCATTATCATAAGAGGAACCCTACCTATTGAAAGACCCGAAACAATTATTATCATTGCTACCCTCTTGAAAGGGTGAAAATTAAACTTTGCACAATTTAGAATGAAATTTATGTTTCCTTATTACTGTTGAGTCTCTTTTGTTGTCCTTTTTTTTTCACTAAAGGCGGCCAGGCCAATACCAGTGGCAGAAATGTGTTTTAAACTTTGCAACTTGTTTGTTATGTTTGTATTGCGGAACATCTTATATTTGTATTTGTATGCCAATCTGAAGAAGTTTTGCCATGCCCTTTCAATGTTCATTTTAAAGCTTTTGTTATTATTACCCTTGAGGCAAGGCTGACTCAAGTGGTAAGAGTAGGGGAGGTTCCAAGTTTGAATCCGGGGGACATGAAAATGAAAAAAGAAAAAACAATACTTAACTATCAAAAAGAAAAAGACCGTTTGTAATTATTCTTGTCATCAAAGTGGCACTTCATTAGTTTTTAAATCTGAGTTTTTTTTTTTTATGGCATGAATTGCCATATTGTATTGAATCATGGTGTGCTTTATTTATTTATTTAATTTTGTAAGAAAACTAATTAATCAAAGTTTCTTAGCAGGTCGACCCACGAAATGTGAGATGATGGGGAAGTGTCTTGCCGATGGCTTTGAAGTTTGGACTACTACATGTGTCTCTTCACTATTTTTTATTTTCTTCAAAAATTCTTTGTCCTTTCTATTTTTTCCTCTACTTTTCTTTGAATTCCAAACGAAACCTAAAACTATAATCATTTTAGACGATATATATACACATATAGGTTTTAATCCAAAATTTATCCTTCTTTTCTTTGAGCATAAATTAATGATTTTTTATCTGACAATGGATGATCCACCAAATCAACCGATGCTGCAATAGAAATAATTTACTAAGGAATTGAAACCCATACTTCTTCTTTGATCAAAGGTTGAGGCTCAGGTTGGACGTTTCATTCGGGCTGGAGACTAAGTTGAAGTCTCCTACTACTACTATCCAAGGGACTTGGTCTCCTATGACGTTTTGATTCAAGTCATGCTACATATTCTTTTATTTTATTTATGTTTGTTTGCATATTCTTGAAGAATCATTTTTCTTATAAAAAATTTCCCATACATTGGGACGGTTTGGTTCCTATTTTCATGAACAATTTTTGTTCTAAAGCATGAAGAAACTAGGACTTGTGTTTGCTCATATTTTTAAAACTGTTGTGAAAATAGTTTTAAAAAGCATGAAACAGCAATTTTTAGTGTTATTTGAAAACTGTTGTCTTGCTCTAAATTTAGTGTTTCTATGTTTTCCATAACAAAAAAAAAGGAAACCAAATTGTGTTATCTATTTTTCTTGTTCTCCTTGATTTTGAGAACATAAAACAATTTTCAAAAACTGCCACCAAACAAGCCTTAAAAATTTTAAAAATTATTTCTTGTTCTCCTTTTTTTTTTCTTCCATTACCCCACAAATTCAACTAGTTCATCCATTAATGGCAGAATCTAGCTTTTCTGGATCTCATTCCCATCTGAAATTGCAGCGCTCACTCTCTGAGTCTCAGAAAAAATAATTTCAGGGTGCAAAAATAGTGTGGTCATGCTGCAATAGAGTTCCAGTGAAAGTATATATATATATATATATATATATATATATATATATATATATATATTCAGATTCAGTTTGAAAATTCAAACTTGCAGTTTGTTTTAAATTAAAAAAACTTTTTTTTTAATTTGATTTCTGGGTTCGGATTCAAACTTGAAGATTTTTTGGGTTTATACTTGCAGTTTTTTTATATATAATTATAGTTTTTTTTAGAATATATATTTATCCAGAATTTTTTATAGGATTTATGTATATTATACATAACCATACTCAATGGGTCTAACTTTTTTTATAGTTTTTAGAATATATAAAGAGAACATTTTTATTGTTCTCGGCTCCATGGATCTAGATCTTGCACTCGGATAGAGTGTCCCACTACTCCTATAGATTCGAGTTCCTCTGCGTGGAGTGAACAAGATAAGGTAGGGCACTCGAATCGCATTAGTCTTATGATCATTAAACGCGGTATTTCAGAGGCATTTAGGGGTGTCGTATATGAGGAAATTACCAATGCAAAATAATTCCTTGTCAAAATCAAAAACCGATTTGCAAAGAATGATAAGGAGGAAATAAGTACGTAATGTAAGGGAGTACATCATGGAAATGTCTCATATTGCTTCAAAACTTAAAGTTTTAAAGCTCGAGTTTTCTGATGACATGCTCATGCATCTAGTATTGCTCTCACTTCCTACACAATACAACTAGTTTAAGGTTAGTTACAACTACCAAAAGGATAAATTGTATCTTAATGAGCTCATTTCGTATTGTGTACAAGAGAAAGTTAGATTGAAGCAAGACAGAACTAAAGGTGCCAATTGGCTACCACCTCTAAAAATAAGGATATGGGCATTAAAAGAAAAAAAAATACTAAAAATACAACGTAAAGGGTCAATAAAAAGAAGCAGCAATGGGAAAGCAAGATTCTTTTGCAAAAAGGAAGGACACACAAAGAAGGAATGTGTAAAATACCATGATTGGCATGTAAAGAAAATTGCATTTCTTGCTTTGGTATGTTCTAAGAATTAATTGGCTTTAGTACCTAAAAACACTTGGTGGTTAGATTCTGGTGCTACTACTCACATAAGTGTTTCTATGCAGAGTTGTATGAGCTTACCGAAAACCAAGTAATGGTGAAAGACACATTTTTATGGGTGACGGAAAGCAAGTCAAAGCAAAGGTGATAGGGCACTTTAGGTTGTTATTAGAAAATGAATTTTATTTGGATTTAAAAGATACTTTCATTGTACCATCTTTTAGACGGAATTTGGTTTCAATTTCTTTATTGGACAAATTCAAACCAAATTCGGTTATTCTTGTTCATTTTGAAACAATCAGATTAATTTATCTTCGTCGAATATTGTTGGTACATGTTCCTAAATGTATGATAACCTATATATGCTTGAAACTATTGCATCTTATAATGAAACCTTGCATGTGGAATCAGCACGTGGTACTAAGCACAAATTAAATAAAGACAATTCAGCTCACTATAACACAGCGACTAGGTCACATTTCTGAAATAATCTAGCCACTTGTGTCGTAAATTCTAGATTCCCTTAATTTTACAAATCTTGATATTTGTGTTGAATGTGTAAAGGAAAGCATGCCAAAACTAAAAAAGATTGGTGTAATAGGTCTACAAAATTTTGGAACTTGTACACTACTAGAAGGTCTGAGAGCTCATTGGTTGCAAATGAATTTTAAAACCAGCGGGATTCAAAAGGTAATGGTGGAAGGTAAGCTCCTAATTTTCAATATTATTTATTTATGACTTTCTATATTACACGAAACTAATAAATTTTTATTTTGAAGGGTGAAATTTAGTCATATTGACTTTAATAAAAGTATCGGGATAAGACGATGGTGATAGAAGTGATTATATAGTTCTACCCAACTAATATTTGAATTTATTCTTTAAGTACAAAAGTAAGCAAAATGTGTACATTTGAGAAGCAAAATAACAAAACTTGGGACCAAATATTATTTCAAAATATGCTCTCGTGGGTAGAAAAAATATTTTCCTTTTCTTTGTCTTTTTTTTTGGCAAATTAACCCATTTTTGGACTTAATTAACGTTTATCATGATGTTTCCACTCATATAGGGTTATAATAATTATTTTTAAAGTAACATTCAATTTTGAGAGTCAATTTTATCTGTAAATGGAGTTGTTTGCATTAATGTGTACACATCATCCAGGAGAAATAATTGTTTTTGTGATTTTACGTATATGACTCAGAACAATAAAGCTAATACACTCCTTTCATATAAAATTGTTCTACTCATATGAGTCTTTTGAGATAATATTACCCTGCCCCAGCCCTCTATTCCTAAAGACTAATTTGTGCTTGCTTCTTATAACAACATTTATAATCAAAATAATGTTTTAATCCATAAATGTTTTATCGGTCAAAATTATTATATTAAAGTTTTTTGTAATATGTCGTATAGGCATAAAGGGCTTTATATTATTAAAATGACAGAAAAAGACATTTAATATTTAATTACAAAAAAATGGATATCATAATAAACAAATTTTTATTACAAAAGTATATAAATACATATAAAAAATTCTGTAATAAAACCCTAAATAAATTACTTTTATGATTATAAAAAATTATATTAATAAAACCTAAATAAATTATTTTTATGGTTATAAAAAATTTATAACAGAAATAAGCAAATTAATAAATATTTCTATCAATAAAAACCTATTTTTTTTTTACTATTATGAAATTTTTTTAAATATTTATAAAAAATGTTTATGTATGTTTATTCATTACTTCAAATGTTTAAAAAAATATTTTATAAAAGGATTTGAATCAGGCTAATAAAGTGCATGTAAACATTTGTATTAATAAACTTAAAATGAATATTTTTATAACATAATATTTGTGATTATATAAATTCTTTAAAATATTACAAAAACATTTGAATTATTTAAAATTTTAAAAGTATATCATATTATCTGGATTTTTAAATAAAATAAATAAATGTTTTAAAAAAACACCTTCAAGTGCTTCTAAAAAAACACTCTTAAGTGCTTTTTAGAATTTAAAAAAACTATTTTTAAAGTATTATCAAACACCTTTTTGTTTTGTCCTAGAAACATTAAAAGTGTTTTTATGCCTACAAACACTTTTAGAAAAGCATTATCAAATTGACTCTAACCCTAGAAATTAAACTTTTTGTGCATTGCACGAGCAAAGCAGGGTTTTGTATTATTAAAATTACAAGAAAACACATTTAATATTTAATTACAAAAATAGGATATCATGATAAACAAATCTTTTTATTACAAAAGTATATAAATACATATAAAAAATTATATTAATAAAACCTAAATAAATTATTTTTATGATTATAAAAAATTATATTAATAAAACCTAAAAATTTTTATAAATAAATAAATAATCAAATTATATAAAAACATTTGAATTACTTAAAATTTTAAAAGTATATCATATTATCTGGATTTTAAAATAAAATAAATAAATGTTTTAAAAAAACACCTTCAAGTGCTTCTAAAAAAACACTTAAAGAGTGTTTTTTAGAACTTAAAAAAACTATTTTTAAAGTATTATCAAACAACTTTTTGTTTTGTCCTAGAAACATTAAAAGCGTTTTTATGCCTATCAACACTTTTAAAAAAACATTGTCAAATTGACTCTAACCTTATAAATTAAACTTTTTGTGCATTGCACGAAGCAAAGCAGGCTTTTGGGCTGGCCCTGATCGCTTACCTGTTGGGGGCTTTTATGTGTACAGCTGGATTAGCCCATTATACGTCTTTGAAACGTGAGGATGTTTTGTCTGTATGGAGGCCGTTTTAAATTATAAATCTTCGTGTTAATCGTATTCGAGTCGAGATGAATCGCAAAAACAATATTTCTATCGCAACATGTATATTACCGTACCATTCGAAAATTAAGGTTAAAAAATATCTAATCATTGCAATCTGAAACATACGTTGGATTAGAGTGTAGGTTCATAAACTTAGTTAGTATCTACATTATTTTTATTTCCAAAATATTTTAATAAATTAAAAAAAAAAATTAAATAGGTCCAAACTCCATTTCCTCCTCGATCGCTGCGCCCTGTTCACCTCGTCGGGTCTGTCGTCTCCCATCAGTCATCGTTTTCTTTGGGGCAGCTTTCTGGATGCATTATGGTTGGCGCTATCAATCAACCCCCTTTGTCTTTCTCACTGCTCTTTTCCCTTTCCTCTTCCCCCTTTTTCGTTTATCCCCAACCCCTCTAAAGCTTTTCTTCCATGATTTTCCATCCCTTGATCAAGCCCGGGAAGAAAATCCTGTACCTTCATCTAAAACAACTACTAATAAAGCAGAGGAGGAAACATCCCCCTCATTCTTGCGGTTCTCCAGCCTGTAAGCACACCCATTTCTCCCTCCACCGAGATCTCGAACGACTTCTAATCGACTGAAAACCATTTTTCGGAGACCTCTCCATTCTCGCGCATCCCGAAAGAGAGAACAACGGTTTACTGTACACTTCCCACTTCTTCTATTAAAACAAGCTTTTACTCTGCTTTATTAGTAGTTGTTTTGTGGAGGCTTTGCTTTGTTCTAGCAGTTCATAGACACCTAGTTGATGAGCTGCAATCTTGTTGTGTGCAGAGGAATTGATGAAGCTTAAAATCGGTGAGCCTTGGTTTTGTCTATATAGTTTATAAACTAAAACCCAATTATGGGTTTGTAGATGACTTGAGAATAGGGGAGCCCGCCCACAATAAATGGGCCAAAAGCTGGATGATTTGCCCCCGGGCGTGAATAAACCTGTGAAAAATTCGGTTTTGCTTCAAATCAATTTTGTTTTTGTAAGCCTAAATAAGCTTGAGTTTTTGAGTATTTAAAATCAAAACGGCCAGTGTCATAAAATTGTTGTCTATGTTGGAAAAGGAAACAGTTCAATCTCCTGTCTTCTGCATATTGGAATCTCTCTCTTCCTTCTTCTTTACCGTTCCTGCTTCATCATCGCCGCTGAAGAACTGTTGTTTGTATCTTGGGGAATCAAATTCCTAATGACAGTGTTTCACACACGCCTCAGTTGGAACTGTTTTTTCAAACCTTCTACTCGTTTTACAGGGTCACCGTTAAACTAGATAGATAATGATCAAGACTAAAAGGTTGAAGAAAAATAGTTATTAAATCTTTGTT
The DNA here is from genome assembly GCA_016808115.1 of Tetrastigma voinierianum. NCBI lineage: Eukaryota > Viridiplantae > Streptophyta > Magnoliopsida > Vitales > Vitaceae > Tetrastigma > Tetrastigma voinierianum. The sequence goes on along the minus strand of JAEQBH010001413.1, from coordinate 22,527 downwards.
TCTTGATTTGGTGCTTTTCACAACATTAGGGCTGTCATAGATGTTGTTAATTACCATTTTATTTATCATTATTTACTACATGCTTGAATTCCTTGGAAAATACTTGTGAGAGTTGGACTTGTTTTGGGATTGGGATGATGCTATGGTTACTTAAATTTGGGATTTATAGTGTTTTTAAGGTCATCATGTTGGGAACTTTATGTTTCAGACATGAATGCTTGTGGACCAGCGTCCTTGTTACACTCTAATATAGATGCTTATTTGGGTGGTCAACTTCAAAAAAGGCAAAAATGCAAGATCCACAATTCACATAATTCATCACTACCCAATCCCTTGACATCTTCTCATTTATCTGCAGATGATGAATGAAAGAAAAAATCTTTGGAAAGTTTTGAATTGTAGATTTCACTCTGGTGATTTATAATGTATTATTACTGGTACCAAGAATTGCCAGATTTAGTTTTTAGTTTCTTGGCTGTTGATCTGCATGTAAAGCTTGGTTTTTATAAACATTTGTAATGCAGTATTTGTATTCTTGGGTTTAGGTCAGTTCTACTGGTGCTAAGGTGCTAGAAACCTCTTCGTGCTGCTATTGTTGCTTGTGTTCCAACAAAAGTGCATATTTGAAACTGAGTTGAAGATATTTCCAGGTGAGATCATGGCTGCCATACAAGCAAGTTTGGAGTTTGGAGGAACCCATTGAAGCTGAACCAGAGGTATGTGTCTGTAGAAACTTTACAGCACTTGCAATTTGAAGTTCCACTGCCATGACATTTCCCAGTAAAACATCAGTTGAGACTCTTTCGTACTGCATCATTTGTTTTGTCTAATTTTGCAGTTTAAGGTGCTTAAAGGGTGATATCTTCCATCCACAACTATAGAAATTAGCGGTAGAGGCGAAATCCATCTTTTATTCCTCTATCTCCAGAAGTAAATATCACAGGGTGCAGAAACCGAGAAGAGCTCAGCACTGTCTTTTAAATGGAATTCCTGTTAACTACAAGGTATACCTAGTATTAAAACTGCTGAAGGGAATTCTAGAGAACTTAATCTTCTACTTTTAGTAATTATAAGATAAAAGATTCATTTTTTATTATGTATGGTGATGGACAGATGTTTTCGAAACATTTTGTGTGAATGAAACCTATACGTAAGACTTTAACTGTTGTCTTTTTGAACATTTTCTTTGCTAGATATCCTATCCTATTTGTACCTATTTTTCATGATAAAATTTTCATTTTTGTATCATTTTTAGAAGAGGGGAAAAATCACTATTGATCTGAGAGATTTGGTTTCTAGAAAACTAATGCATCTGTGCTTGCATCGATTTTAAAATTTTCAAAAATCGGTTTAAGGACACATATGATTTCCATTGATGATTCATGAAACATAATAATATTGCCTATTTTGGAATCATTTCATCAATGTTTTAATAATGATAATTTCGCTATAGAAGATTATGATTAGTTTTGGATCATATACTTTCTTCTCTAATGTATGTGTATGTTTTGATGGGAACAAGTGCATGCATGGATGATAAGTAGTGTATTTTTTTTTTTGATGAATAAACAACAAATTATATTAAAACCACCAAAAGAACCACAGGAGCACGGGGGAGTACAAGAGACCCTCAATGGGGAAGAAGAAAGGAAACAACTAACCACACAGAAGACATGCAAAAAAGCTCATTTACAAATCAATCAATGAATTTGGTCTCTCCACACAATGCATATTAACCTAAGACCAGAGGTTACTAAGAAAAATAGACTTCATCCTATTGATTGAAATATCCTCACCCTCAAACACAATTCTATTTCTCTCCCGCCATAGAGTCGGAAAATACAGGCGGGGCAACCATCCCACGCCTTCTTACGCCACTTTCCAACAAACGAACCTTGCCAAGACAGAAGGGTCTCTTTCACAGAGAGGGGAAACACCCAGCTGACACCATAAATGGCTAGAAGCAAATCCCATAAAATTGTAGTCTTTGAAAAATGAATCAATAAATGATTGACAGTTTCTTCCCCTTCGCCACAAAGGAAACACCTATTCGCCAATGATCTACCTCTTTTCTTGAATTGATCAAGAGTTAACACTTTGCCCCAAGAAGCTTCCCAAGAGAAGAAGCCAACTTTGGTGGGCACCCAAGAGTTCCAGACAAAACGAAAAGGGAAAAAAGACTCCTGTCTTGTAGTCAACAACAGAAAAAATTGCTTCATCGAAAACCTCCCATCCTTGACATTTTTCATCAGTAACACATCCTCCTGATCTAGGAGAACCCTCTTTCCTTGAAGATCATGCAGAAAAATCTGAACATCCTCCATCTCTCATTCATTGAAAGGTCCCAGCAAGCAGGTGATTACCCCTATTCCTCCCGATTGGATTCAAATAATGCACCACCATAGCCTCTTTATTTGTTGCTAATATGAAAACAAGAGGAAAGTTAAGGCAAAGCTCTCTCACCATTTGTCTTTCCAAAAGCGGACCCTCCTACCATTCCCTAAAGAACAAAAAGTGCCAGTGATAAAGGCCTCCCATTCCTTTCTAATCTCTTTCCAAACTCATGAACCATAATTTCCTCGCACCTTACATGAACACCAGCACCTCGGCTCCTCTCCAAACTTTGTGCTAATTACTTTTCTCCACATTGACTCTCTCTTGTTTGCTCAAGAGGGCATTGTTAAGATTATATAATCCTCTAATACCCAACCCGCCTTGTTTTTTGTCAGAGGATAAGGTAGTCCTCTTCACTAGATGCGGTTTCTTGTCTAAAGAACCTCCACCCCATAGGAAGTCCCTTTGAATATACTCTAATCTCAACTTAACTCTCTGTTGAACAAAATAGAAATGTAATAAGTTGGTAAGCTGAAAAGGATGTAGATAAGTGAGTCTTCCCCCTTTTGAGATATATTGTCTCTTAGTAGAGCTAGCTTTTTCGAAACCTTTATTCTACATTATTCTGAATCATGTGAATTGTGATGAGCCCTAAAGGAGACCAAGCTAAGAAATGACAAACTCCTATCTTGCACCCAATCTTCAAAGCAAGCTCCTCAACGTATCCTCCTCACAGGAATGATCTCACTTTATAAGGTAACCGGCTCATAAAACTTTAAACTGACATTAGTAACCAAATGAGATAAACCGTTTGATCTTGTTTCGGCTCATAAAACAATATAGTGTCATCCGCGTACAATAAGTGAGAGATGATCATCCTCCCTCGAAAGAATCCCCCTCAACGGCTTTGTCAATGGGGAACAGCGCTTCCATCCCAATCACAGATAAGGTGAGCGGATCTGTCTCGACCCTCTTGAGCTCACGGAAGAAACCGGAAAGGGGAACCATTTACCATAACGAAGGATGCGAGAAGAGATACACCAATTAGTCCAAATAATCATGGTTCAGCCCATTTTCAATAAGCGTAATAAAGCTCCCTAAGACACGGGGATGGAAGGAGCATCAACTTTTGGAAAGATGTTTGGCGCGGTGAGGAGGCGTTGTGTTCCATTCATCCCTCCCTTTTTAATTTGGCTTCAAATAAAGAGGCCACGGTCGCGGACATGTGGGATAGCGGCAAGGGGGAAGGGTGTTGGTCTATGACCTTCCTAAGACCTCTCAACGATTGAGAGATTGAAGAGGTGGAAAGATTCCTACAAACTCTTTGCGATCAAAATTTTAGCCCTTCGGGTGAGGACATGTTATTGAAGGTGTTAAGGAAAATGATTCTCGGTTAAGATCATGTACAAAAGTTTAGATCCCTCTCCAGCTATTGAGTTCCCTCTTTCGGTATGGAATCGGTCGTGCCTCCAATAAGTTCTTCGTATGGGAAGAATTTGCGGAGTAAAGTGCTCACATTTAGACCTGACTTTCGAACGCCACAGAATGACTTTTGCAAACATATGTTTTCTATGTGTGAGGATGAGGAGTCTATAGACCATTTGTTGAGTTAACGTAAATTTAAAATGTTGTGGAATGTAGACCAGAAATTCATTTTTCGGAAGAGCGAAAATAATAATTTACATTTAAAATCCGTAATTTATTCTCTAGATCTTGGATGTGAAATGGATTACTGCAGTTGGAATCGTTCCAGCGAATCTAGTATAGCGTAAAATTCGTCGAATTCGAGACGGTCGTAATTTACGTTTTCGAGGGCATCGCGTTCGGGTCATAGTAAGCGAATTGATCGCGACAGAAAGTCACATATAACAAGTACTCTATGTGCCATAAGTGGTATGGTAGAAATGAGATGAAAATGGGCCAGTAGGGATAGTCTTGGGAATGTCAAAACTGGGAAAAGAAGGGACATAGATGTCATTTTGAAATTTGATTAAAATGAGGATAATGCCAAAATAGGTAATAGTGTGTTCTTCTTAAAATGCCAAAAAGCAAAAAGCGGGAATGGAGAACCCCGTGCTTGTGAGGAAGAAGAATGGAGTTTCTTTAGAGAGAGAAACTTCTCTCTAAAAATACGAGCGATCCGACCGTCGGTAGTCTTCGGGACAAGAAGGGAAGCTGCTCTACGCGGAGAGGGCTTCGCGTGGGTACCGGATTTAGGGAGTTTCCTCAAATTCCGAGAGGTAAGGGTTTCTCCCTACTTGAGTTTTATTTCCATTTTAAGTGTTTTACGAATGTTTGAGTCGAACGAGGCCGTTAGAGGCCGTTTGATCGGTCCCAAACCTTGGGACCAAATTGATACAAATTTTTGAAAATCAAATGGAGCGGTAGTAGGTGCTCCGCATTTGGTGCCAATGCATTTTGTGTGTTGATGCGTGTATTGTTTGGATTAGTAGGAAGTAGCGTGAAACGGAGTTGACTAAGTGAGCCCAGATGATTTGTGATTTTCGGAGATAATGGCAGGGTTTCACTATTCCTAACTTGATGTTCTCAAAATATAGATTTTGAAAATATATGTTGGTCGAGTAATTCAAGTAGAATTGCTCTGCCGTGTTTGATCATTAACCCAGTGAGCTAATTTTGATGTATGAATTAATTAATTTACATGACATGATTGTGTGAATTACATTTTTTTTGTAAATATATGCATGTTTATATATTTACACAGTGAATTATTGTATTGGAATTGCTTGTATGCATTTCATATACCTTGGAACACCCAATTTATAGGGTAGTGCATGAGATGAGTCTAGAGAAAACGGTTCGGAGGGTTGTCTAAAAATATTAATTATCGGAGGGTAGTCCAAATTAAAAAATATATATATCAATCGTCGGAGCGGCCCAATTGATATTCATCGAAGGGTAGTCCACAAACAAATAATATATCAATCGTCGGAGAGGCCCAATTGATATATATACACATCGGAGGGTTGTCCACAAACAAACAAAATAATAATTTTCATACGAGAAGCAGCGAGTGTGATGGAAGTCGGTGAGGACTACGGGATCACGAGTTAGTCATGTAGACATTCAAGTAGGATAATGCATTTGCTTGAATGTGTTTCATTGGAACATTGTCTTTGCTGGCAGACGGTGGTAGCCCTTGGGGCGATTCCGCTGCGAGCATTGGCTCACCTGTCGAGGGTCATGCTGGTACGGGGAGCGTGCGGGGGACCGACTAAGTCCCCAGAGACCGAGGATTAGAGAAGCTAGGGTTGTGGCTTTGTGATGTATACATGTATTAGAACTTTTAAGTTTAATGTATGTATTGTATAAAGTAAAAACATATTTGACTCTTATGTATTGAGTATAGTTGGATTCATAGTTGGCATGCATATTAGTATTGTTTATGGGCCCAGTGGCCGTTTAAATCATAAAGCTGTTATATTGGTTCATTTGGGGCAGCCAGGGACTATGCGGGTTACATATTTGAGTAGAGCTCCGATACAAAGGAGACTACGCAGATTTTCATGAAAAATGTCTGGTCTGAACGTTCATAGAGTATTCAGCGAGTTGGGTGGTCAACGGACCCCTGTGATCGGGGTGTCACAGAACCTTTTTCTGTCGATTGTTAGGGTTAGTTGGGTTTTCCCGCGCTCGATTCTTCACACCCTATTAGCTTGGCAAGGAGTCACAATGGGTAAAAATGTAAAAAATTATGGATGGCAGCACCTTTGTGCCTGTTTTGGACTCTCTAGCATGAAAATAAAGGTGAGGTGTTAGAGAATGAGTACACACATTGAGATTAAGCCTTTGTTTTGCAAATTTGTGGACTTGGGTGTATTGTATTGAAAACACGAACTTTTTAGTGGACTTCTGACTTGGTTGGGAGTAGGTAGAGGTTTGGGGTTTTTTAATTTGGGCTTTTGGCTCATACATCACTTCTGTGTACTCACAGAACTTTTTCTATCTTATATCACTAACTTCTTGATAAATAAAAAATAAAAATAAGCGCTAATAAAAACTCCCGATCTAGATGGTCATAAGCCCTCTCAATGTCGAGCACCAAAAAGAAACCCACTTTGTTTCCTCTAAAGCATCGCATCAGCAGACCATTTGCAATCAAGTAGACATCTGCTTGTTGTCTACCCTCCTGAAGCATTACGAGCCTCTGGCACCACCTTTCTCTAACCCTTTTTGAGTCTATTAGCAAGAACCTTAGCTAAATTTTATATAATCCACCAAATAGACTAATAGGCCTATAGTCTTTAATATCCTCAGCATTCCCTTTTTTGGGAATCAATACCAAAAAAGTAGAATTCAAACTTCTAAAAAACTTATTCTGCTCATAGAACTCCTTAAGAATCCCATAACCTTCTCCTTGACAAGGTCCTAACTATAAGTAGTGTTTTTAACCATGCCCATAGAACAAGTGCATGCTGCTTCATTATTTTCAGGGCTTTCCTTACTTTCCTTACCCTACTTCGACTCAATAAATGACTTGTGCATTAAAAAAATGACCAATTTGGGCTTCCTTCGGTTTCAGCTGTGCCAATAGACCCCCCTCAATTTTCTCTTCAGATGACTGCAAGCTCTTCCATTTCTGTTCTGGAGATGTTCTATAACTCAACTACCTTCCCTGTAATTTCCATCATATCCCATGGCTTCTTTTATTGGTGTTTTATTTCTTGTTTTTGTTGTATGATGGTTGTATCTGACTCTTATCTTTTTATTTCAGCAAGGACAACCCTTCACAATTTGGGAAACTTCTCTTCCTCTAGTTCAGTCAAAGATGCTGAGATGATCATTGGTAGAGTAGATGCTACTCCAAGGTATGCATACTTCAAATGGCTAGGTAGAGGTTTTGATTAACGGTTGGTTGATTTCAGCCGATGGGATACAGGTTTTAACTCCTTCACCTAGAGATTCGAAGTATTTCCTTCTATTGTGTCCGAAAGAGTCCATCCATTTAACATATTCTTCTGCCTCTTCGCTCAGTTTCTCAGACTCATTCTCCACTAGGCTAGCCTCACAGAAAATTCGGTGAAACCACTTTGGCTGAGCACTATAGCCTCTACTATTTGCCGCCAAACAGTATCACTCTCTGTAGGATGTCTCCTTTGCTTCAAACACGTTGAACTTGACCGTCTTCTGCCTCTCGATTTAGGTTCTCCTCTCTGGACATCAATCATTGCTCACGCGATTTGCAAGAAGCAGTCTACCCCAGATTAGCAGGTATTTCTTTATCTTCTTCCATATCTAATACAATGAAATCTGCGGGGAAGATAAACTTGTCAACCTTTACTAGGACATCTTCTATTACCCCTCTTGGATGCTTCAAAGATCTATCGGCAAGCTGAAGTGTGACTGTAGTCGGGCGGGCCTCACCTAGTCCCAAACGTTTGAAAATGGATAAGGGCATAAGATTAATGCTGGCACCTAAATCACATAGGGCCCTCGAATAGCGCATTTCGATAGCAGTGCGGGATAGTGGCGCACGGTGGCCAAGCACTGTGGCGACTTTCTCTGATATGTGCACATTCCTCGATTAAGTTAAATTTGTTTGAAATCTGACCAATCTTCTCTTACGGAATGAGAATGTCTTTCATAAATTTTACATAGCGGCGTCTGCTCTGGGGCATCGACAAACGGGATATTGATGTGTAACTTTTGAACCGTCCATGAATTTAATTAATTTGCTTATCCGGTATGGCTTCTTTAGGCGTTGTGGGTAAGGAGCGCGGCGGCCTTTGCTTGATAGAGTTCTCTGGCGGCGTTTCTCAGTAAGTTGTTCCTTATGCATCGTCATTACGGCCAGGAAATTTGGATGACTTTCTCGATCTCTACTTCCTCTGTGGCGAGTTGCCTTGGCCTTCAATTCTCTACTTCGGCCTCGCTTGGCACGACATGTTCATTCCCATCTCTTCTCGGGTTTACTTTTGAGTTGCTTGGTAAGGAACCCGTTTGCCTTTCGGTCAATAAGTTTGCCATTTGACCCGTTTATTACCTCCGGAATTTCTCAGTTTGTCTTTGTGATTGTTCAAGCTGGGTTGCCTGGCTGGCTGCATATTCGTCTTGGTCTCATTCATGAAAGCCAGTGGGAGGTTAACATACGTGCGAGCTTGTTCTAAGTCACATTTTTCTCGGGAGGTGGTTCACTAGCCGGTTCGATGGCATATTGTTCCTAGTTATTCCTCCGTCCATACCCTTGACTATTACATTTGTTCTCCATTCGATTATTCGCCACCCTTGGCCTTGATTTTGATTCGGTAATTGTTTCCCCATCTTTTGTCCTTCAACTGGCGTAGCAGTTACGATTAGGGCACCGACACATCTCTTGGGCTGCTCTCTTGTTGGGTTTCATTGACGATACGTGTCTTTATTGTCTTTGTCCTCCACGGAGATTCACCCACACAACTCCCACGTAGGTTGATGCATCTTTGCATTCGCGGTTCCTTCTTTCCCATTTAAATGTTTAGTCAGTTGTGCCACATGATTAACCAGATTATTGAGGACCTCATTATCCGTGCCACCCACCGCTTTTACTGATGTAACCTTCTCTCTAGGCCACTGATTTGTATTGGTTGCAACATCTTCTAAGATTTCATAAGCAGTGTGGTTTTCTTCATCGGGGATCCTCGGTAGGCGTCGATCAACTGTTCTAGTTGCATTCCTCAAACCATTATAAAAGTGTAGACACGCATCCATCAGGTGGGTCGGTGGTGTGGACATTTTCTCAGCGTTCGTGAATCTATCGCGCCACGCGGTCTCCTCAATTGTCTAAGCGTATTGATCTCTTGCCTGAGTTGTCACGATTTTCGAAAGTGGGAAGAAACTAAATTAAATTTACTAAATCGTTCCATGAAGTAATGGAATCCGATTGGTTGACTTGTTGCTTGATGTTTGGCTCCTATCGCGCTGGGCGGAGATAATCTGGCTTTTGGTGCTCTTGATGCATTGTTGTGCGAGTGTATGCGACTTTAGGGAAGTTGAATGATGAACATTGGGTTCTGGGGTGGATCAGCGACAAGATGTGCAGCGTCTTGTAATATTGCGACCGGATCAAAGTTGTTGCTAGATGAATTCCCACATTACCGTGTCTTGTGCTGTGCAGAAGCAGCGTGAAACATTTTAAACCTCTAATAGTGATGGATTCTTGAACATATCATGGCACAGTTAAGTGAATCTGCAGTTGTACAGGCTTTGATACGGTTCATTATAACACTCCAATCTCCAATTTTGTTCTTCAGTGTTTTCCATGATTGCTAGATTTCTAATCTGTTATGTTTTCTATTCTCGGCGTATTCTGTGTAAAGTTCTTTCTGGCTCAGGATCAAACAGATGTTGGTCATCTTGATCTCGACGTCGCATATGCTATCTTGATCTAAAGCTGTGATCACACACGAACCAACAATACCAAATTACCAGCACTTGTAAAAACAAATAAAAACAAAAATTTCAGAGTAATATCTAATTGCTTTATTCTCTATATCAATCTAAATCTGTCCCCGGCAACGGCACCAAAAACTTGATAGACATAAAGCGTGGTGTGTATAAATGTACACCTATGTGCGCAAGTGCACACACGTTACTTGAAATGTATAGTGTACCAATGGAGTACGGATATCGATCACGGGGACGAGTGTATGATTTGAATACAAAGAGTTTTAACAGATAATATCTGAATAAACATATTGTAAGAAAGAAATTGGTGTATGAAATTTCAGCTAAGCTATTGGTTATAATGGTCTTGGTATTGAAGACTAGGAGATTTATGTCTCCCCCCTATCACTTTCGATGGATTATTACTTAAAGATGCTATTATTCAATGTATTTATAATTTGTTGATGGCGAGTGATCTTACTTCTGAGATATCCTCTCTCTCGAGGTATATCGCTAACTAAATGAATAGAGTTGAGTATATCTCTATCCCTGACTGGTGTTAGTACTTAAATGTTCTAGCCTCGAGTTCCACCTTCGGGATCGGAATGCTCTACATTCTGGAATCAGTAGAAATTTGCTCTGCTCGGATCTGCGGATATCCTCATCTCTCGAGATCTCGGATCTCGGTATGGTTATGCTAATGTTGGCCGGACATCACCATATAATTGAATTATAGATATAAGCGAGGAGCAAACAATTTTATAAACGATGAATAATATAAATTCTTGATCTTTGAAATCCATGAACATGCAGTTGACGGCACCCAGATATAGATGCAAAACATCTTGAATATGAAATTGTCGATATTAAATATGTAAAACATCATTCTATTATCCAAAAATGGGAAAATAATACAAATCACGGGCTCTTCTTCTAGATCGATGTCACTGCTGCTCTGGATTTCCGTGCCCTAGTCCGTACGTCTCCCGATACCTCGAATTCTAAACCCTTGGTGCTTTTAATGATGGAGGGCAAATCTTGCTTGTTGTACACGTCGTAGCGTTACCCAGCGTCAGCGGCGTTGAGGCGTCCGCGGCGTTCTTCGCTTGTTGACTTTTTCATTAGTTGACCCAGCGTCGCGGCGTTGGGGGCGCGTCCTGGCGATAGGGGCGTCGCGCGCTCGCCAACCACTCATGCATTGCTCCACTTTGCTCCAATTTGCTTCCAAAGTTTGCTCTTTTCACCTCATTTACTTTGCATTCCGCAGAACTTTACATGCTTTCAGTGTCGAGCTATAAAAATACATATTTAAACGTAAAATAACGCTAAAACCTAAGATAAGTAGCGAGGTATACTATGAGTGTTTTAGGCACTCATCATTAGTCATCGTAGGCGTCATGGAGTGGAGAGTCTACTTGGGAGCGCGAGGACACGATGCGGGCCACCTATCCCTTCTTGTTTAGGGATGAAGGTACGTGGTTTAGTCGTTTAAGATTTAAATGACTGTTTACATGCATCGTAGAGTGCACGTTGCATATGCATGTGAGTGATTATGATAGATCTGATTTCGGGGCCGAAATTCCTTTAAGGGAGGGAGAATGTAGGGCAGAAATTCAAATTTACGGAAAAATGGCAAAATCGTAATTTCGATTATGAAATTGTAATTTATTCTCTAGATCTCAAACGATAAAACCAGTTGCACCGTTAGAATCTCTCGTGAGAAATCTAGCTAGTACATAAATTTCGTCGAATTGAGACGGTCGAGATTTACACGTTTGCGAGCATCGGCGTTTCGGGTCACCAAGTAAAGCGATTTTGATACGACCAGTCACACATATAGCAGTACTCATGTGCCATAAGTGGTATAAGTAGAGAAATGATGATGAAAATGGACGGCCGAGATTGTCACACCCGAATCCGGTCAGGCTGATTAAGCGAGATCAATAGGGTTCGGGACGAGACCATATATTGGAATTTGTTTTTACCTGTTTTTTTTTTTAAGCCAAACTTGTACCTGTGGGTATGGCCCACATCTTATAACAGAATCAAATTATTGCTATACAAATCGAGAACTACCCTTGAATTGGTGTCCGTAAATCTAGACACATATATGAGTCCATTTACAAATACAAAACTATACTTTCATTTACAAATCGAGCCACGGAACCTACATGTAGTGAACCCGAGCCGCAGACCTACATGTAGTGAACCCTTACTAAGTGTGTTAATTTGTGTCACGGATGTTTCTTTGACGTCTTCTCCTGTACTACCGCGGATTAAAAACCGGGTGCTAAGCTTCTGTTTGGTGGGAAACATTTCTTATCTGGAAACCTGAATAATAGATAGAACAAGATATCAAAATCTTCGGGGTTCGCCTCACGTATTTCGCATAAATGTTCTTGTAACAAGAATTAAGCATTCGAGATCTCTCATCTACGGTACTGAACTTATACTTCTAACAATCTTATACTTACTCAGGAATTACACTTGTTAGGGTGGTACGTAGGTATCACGAAGAGAGTGAGCATTATATTGGTTGAGGAACTTAATCTTATCTGGGAGTACGTAAAGCGTACTACTTGATCAAATGTACGCTCCCGATACCAACTTGTGTTTGGTATCATATCAATGAAGTCTGGGTTGCGTATGTACAAATGCGAAGTGCGGGTAGGTACTACGGAGTTTATCCTTATCTGGAGCTTATGCGGAGATGCAAGTAGGTACTCGAAGTGATCGGATACGGGAGTACCATTAGATTGCATAATCCCTGTCAGTCTGAGGAATTTGCCGGATCTTCTGAACTTATATTAGTACTTCGTATCTTTATACTTGTACTCTGAGAGCCTATCCTTGTCTTACGGATCTTCTACTTGTACTCACGAGTTTATTACAGTATTTCGGATCTTTTACGTGTATTCTGAGAACTTATACATGTGTTGGATCTTACATGTATTACGGAACTTATCTTTGGTCTTAAGGAACTTATATTTGTGTGCGGGACTTATTCTTGTCTTATAGATCTTATACTTGTTTCACCAGAACTTATTATTGTCTTCACGGATCTTATTCTTGTGCGAGAGTGCGGCTGTTGGAGTGCGATAAGTCGAACGGTCGGGGATCATATCACATACCAGGTCGAATCAGACTTATTACAGATACGGACATTAGTCTTTTGTAGGTCTCGGATCCGCAGTTCATTATACGGAAGTAGCAAGTAGTTATGGTGGACTTGTACTTATTTTCTTGTGCAGTACCCTTAGGTACTACTAGACTTATACTTGTTTTGGAAATGCGGGAGTACGTAGTGCTTCTTGGACTTATACTTATTCGGATCTCCGTAGGGGATTACGGAGTTTCTTCTTATGCGGGAACTTATACTTTATAACGAGACGATATGTTCATTCGGGACTCGGGTAGAATTATAGAGTTTATTCTTATTCGAGAACTTATAATTATAAACGAGCTATTATCATCGGGACTCCGAAGTAGGAATTCCTGAGGCTTAATCGGTCTGGTACCCGTCGGTACAAACGAGAACAATCGAGAGACGGGACTTAATCGAAGCGAGACTTATTGAATCTGGGGACTTATTCGGATATAGAATTTAGTAAGGTACTACGAGGAACCGAGTCTTGGAGGTACGTAGGTACATTGGATCTTTACATATTATATTCATTTTCTTTATTCTTATTCATTATTTAGTCTTATCATATAATTGTTGGATTGCCCTAGACAGTGTCACGGAATGAGTAAGGACCGCGACACAATAAGTGCAGAAGATTACCGGTCTCGAATCAGTACTTAGTCGCACTAATCAGTCTTAGGAAGTACTAGTAATGTGAAACACGTCAGTGTCGTCGCGCACTAATCGGAAATCTTAGAAGTACTAATGTGCGAAACTACGATCGGGAGGATGCGTCGCCTTGTCGGAGAAATCTTAGGAAGTACTAATGTGCGACCGCGATCGAGAGGAAGTCTTAGTGTCGACTAATGGCGGTCGTGGCGGTTCTGATTATATGAGTTAATAACTTACTATCTATAATAGGGGGCATTCTTAGCCACATTATGTTTTTAGACCGATGGTATTTCATATCTTGGTAAGAGTATGATGCGTATGTAAATAAATCGCATTAAATAACGATGCTGATATTCTATGAATCTACTTTTTTCTTAGGAATTGGAATCAATCAATCGGATCATCGAGCTTCGAAAGTTATGGCATTTTCATGCCAACTTGTCGGTTCTGGAATTTTCACCCAGGAGACCAGTTTGAAATATTTATTTTTCGGTGCCTTGTCTCGATATTTGACATTGGATCTTTGTACTCTTTTGAAATCCCAAGATGCTAAGGGTTGTCCATTTGGAATCGCGATTCGGGCTTGCCGGAACTGAGGTGCGTTCGAATCAACCACGCGAATACTCTATAATGAAACGGATGCAGGAATTGGCTTGCACATGGCCCCACTTTGAGTGAATTTTTGGGCCACTTAGAGCCAGAATTTGACGATTCCCATTTCTTTAGGTTTGGTTCTCCTTGAAGTCTATTTTAATTGGCCACTTGAATCACTCAAATCGGATAAGAAATGAGAAAGTTATGGCCCCGAAATCACGAGCGGTCGAAGTGGGAACGGGCGACAAGTGTGCGGTACACCCACAAAGTGTCATAGAGTACACACACCCCCAACAACGACGAGAACACAATGTCTTAGGTACATGTTCAAAGTGTCTTTGGTACACATATTCGAGAATGCCCGAATGTGTATTTCTCTCCCTTTTTCCATATTTTGATGCATCAACCACATACTCCATAAACACCATAAGCCATTCCAAATTCATCCTTTATGCTTTATATGCTTCCGTCGGCAGCTAAACTTCCTTTATGCTTGATGGCGAAGGCATGTCGTCTGACTTTTATCTTGTCTGGATTTGCCTGCACCTCGATTCCTCGGTGGTTGACTATAAAACCCGGGGTGCTCTCTTGATACTCAGAAGGCACATTTAGTTGGATTGATTTCATGTTGTAGTTTCTCGAATGCAGGCAGCTTCGGATAGATGGGGCATGTGGAGCCAGCGAGGTGGATTTACCAACATGTCATCTATGTATACTTCCATAGTTGTGCCCTAAGCGGTTGCAAACATCCGATTCACCAACTCTTATATGTGGCTCCTGCGTTTTTGAGCCAAGGCATCACCGCGATAGCGATCGTTCCTACCCATTTGTGACGACGACGTCTTTCTTGGTCTCACAGGTCCATACTTGTCGGTTGTAAGCCCGGAGAAGGCATCCATGGCGAGGAGTTCATGGCACCAGCGGTGGCATCTGATGAGTCGATTCGCGGAAGCGTCGCTGGGCATGCTTTGTTGATGTCAGTGAAGTCGATGCAGAGTCGCCACTTACTTTTGGCTTTTTTGACGAGTACTACATTGGCTAACCACTCAAGGTATTCTACCTCCCTGATTGCTCCTGCTTGGAGGAGTTTGTTGACTTCATCGTTGATGGCCTTTTGCCTTTCGGGCGCGAAGTTCCTCCTCTTTTGTTTGATTGGCTTGAAGGATGGGCTGACGTTCAGTCTGTGAGTGATTACTGTAGGATCGATTCCTCCCATATCACACTTTGCTTCCTGTAAAGACGTCTTTGTTTTGTTTAAAAATGGATAGGGGTTTTGAGGTCTTTGTCTTAGATCCGATATAGGCGAGATGCTCCGGGTCGTCGTCCAATAATACGGGTTCTAGTTCTTTTGATGGCTCGGGTCGGGTGAACACCTCGTCAAGCATGTCGAGCTCATCCAGGTATATGTTGTCAACCGTTTTGTTTCTGGAGAGCCCGAGAGTGATGGCATTCCACGGCCACCGTTGGTCTCCTCGAACCATTCCCACTCCGTTTACAGATGGGAACTTGATCATCATGTGGTATGCGGAGGGGATGGCTTTTATTGCATTGAGAGAGGGGTTTGCGACAACCAGCATGTTGTAAGCGGGGCCAGGCGTCTCTGACGGGGAATCTTCTTTGCGGTCGTCGCGACATGGAGGATCTCCCGAGGTGAGTCTGGGTTGCCATTGAGCTAGAGGTAATACCTTTTCCCAGAGAGAACCGCGAGATGGCGAAGCGGGCTCAGTTTCTCCCTTCCGATGCCCATTTTATGAAGGTGACGGAAGATGATGTCCCCGGTACGAACTCCGTTGTCAATTAGGACCTGATGAACGATTTTGTTGGCCACTACTGCGCGAACTACCAGTGGATCGTCATGAGGGTGTTGGCACCTCGGTCACGAGTCGAGAGAATGTGATTGGCGTGTCGGTCGTGTGGATTTAGACCCTTTGCTTGGCGTACCGTTACCTCGTGCCACGATCACTGGCGTAGGTGGGCCTTCGATCTTGAGTTAGATTCCCTCCTCCTGCCAGATCCTCACGAGATGACTGGATTTCACGAGGGTTGTTAGTCTTGAGTTGTCGTGCTGCTTAGAAGTGGTGGTTGCTAGAGGCGGATAACGTCGTCGTCTCTCGGATGCTGATTATGGACCAATTGATCTACGAGGTTGCCCTCCTTTTGGGACCGCTCTCAAGACTTTCTCTTTAGAGACGTTTCACGGTCGCCTTGCTTCTTGGGGCTTCGTCCTCGTCGTTTGTCCGTCCCGCTCTTTTCTTTGTGAATGGACGAGCTCTCTTTCTTAGATATGAGGGCCTCTTCTCCGTTAATGTATTTCTCTGCTTTTGCAAGCACCTCTGCCATGCTTGTATGGGGATTTTTGGAGATGGAAAACATTAAGTCTTTCAACTGAATCCCTAGGCCAGCCATGAATGCGGTGATCGCAAACTTCTCGTCAGGTATGTCTACCTTTAAAGACTCGGCATTGAATCGCTGGACGTAAGACCTCAGGCTTTCTTGCGTGCCACCTTGATGGTCGGCCGGATGGTAACTTGGCTTCGCATGCGTCCTGGCTCCAATGAAATGAGAGGCAGATGCAATGGATAACTCCACTGAATGAGGAGATTGACGACGGTGGGAATTACAGTGAACCATGCCAAAGTGGGCCTTCCGAGGGCGGCCGGCTGCGCTCGCCTTTGGATCACGATATCCATGCGGCTCCATTTGATTTTTGTAGGTGTTGAGATGATCGCGGGATCTCTAGTACCATCGAGCAGCTTCCACGTGGCATTACGAACTTGTGCGGAAGGAAGTGGAGTACCTCGGCGTATGTTGACTCGGTTTGTTGCACGAGAGTGTCAGTAGTGTCGAGAACCGTCCTTTCATTACCTCCTTCACGCAGCCGAGCTCTTGCTAGAGGTTCTTGAACCTCTGTTCCCATGAGTGTTCGTGTTGAGGATGGCGCAATTCTCCGTTCCTGACGTGCTCTTGAGAGTACGCCGTTGCCTTCTTCTCGGGGTTAGATGTGGTCGGGTGCCCCGGGCCGCAGCTGGATCTGCGCCGGTTTCGACCGCTTTGGGGAATCACAGGCATTGTCGCGTCGCTTCATAGGGAAAGGTCTGACCTTCTTGAGTTTGTCGCCCCTCCGGGGTCGTGAATGCATCGGTGAGTTGTTCTAACTTTTACGCTCGGGCCGTTGATTGGTGGTAGTGCTTTCACCTCATCGTGATAACCCCATTGCTTCTACCCCGCCGGGAGGTCGGCTATCTGCGTTGCTTGGTTGGTCCTGCATCCTTGGAGGATTGGGCGTTGCTCCTTGTGTTAGCGTTGATTACCATCGATGCGAATCGGTCCATATTTGTAAAGGATTTGTCGTTCCTGGTGGCGCCAGTGGTACCTTTTCAGCCGGAAGGCGGGCGGGCGCATAGAAGTCGGTAGGCTGGACCGGTTCTTGTGAGAGGGGATTTGGGATGCGGGGCTTTGGATCGTCTGGGCCGAAGTGCGACTCTTTGCCCGATACGATCTGCCGAACGCTGGTCGTAGTGTAAGGGCCCCACCCCTGGCCCGCTCCGGCGGGTGGTCCTCCTGAGCTATCCCCACAGCTCCGCAGGGGTTTCTTTCGCCTCGGGTGGGCTCCGAGCACCGGGACCATGAGCTTAGATACCCATTCGAGGTAGTTTCCCGAACACCAGCCCGGAGCTAGTAGCCGATTGGTAGTGAGGACTCCCCACCAGTATCTGCGCTCATAGATCGGGACCAGCCTGGCTTTGCCGTAATAGAGGGCTCTTTGTGGCCTGACCCTCGTCGGATGGAGCCCGAGTCAGACATGATATAAGCGCCTTTTTTTGTAAGGGCCCCCGCTGGCCCACTCCGACGGTGGTCCTCCTGTTTATCCCCACAGCTCACGAGGGTTTCTTTCATGCTCCGTGGGCTCGAACACGGGGCCAATGAGCAGATCACACGTTCGGTAGTTACGGCTACTGGCCCGGCTAGGCTCGGTTGGTAGTGGAAAGCTAGAATAATTTCTATCTAACTTTATGGTCGAGTTAACCAGGCAGCACGTGACCGAGATAACTGTGTGAAGTTCGTCCCGGGCCTGAGCCTGCAATAACACTCCTGCGCAAAAGCGAGAATGAAGGAGTGGGTGGCGGGGGCTTCGCTAAGGTGGCCGCTCAGATGCCTAAGTCGGTTTCTTTCACGAGAGAAAAGAGGAGCTGGCAAGGCGCAGAGGGGCGAATGTGTGCGTACCTTTCACCGATGGGGTGACCTTGTATTTATAGTAGATATTCTCCCAGTTGGATGGTGATTAGGATTCATTCCCATTGGACATGATATTTCTTATTACAGTCCGTATCGGATTTGGTATAGGATATAGAAAGAGTAGTTTATTTGGGATAATCTTCCTTCCTTATTGGAAGATCTGATTTGATGATGATCTAATCTTGTCTTTCTTTCCTCATTGGTGAGATTTGGCTGGACTTGCAGAATGATATATTATTAGGGACCATTCTATTTTCTGTACCTGTGGGAGACTTCCCATAAGTGGCCTTTGGGGCCAAGCGGATTGGACCTCTCTCTTACGAAATTTGGCCAAAAGATTTGGAATCTTTGGCGTAAAGAGCTGAATCTCATTGGACAAGCCTCTCTTTTGGAATTCAACTAATGGGCCTTCGTGTTTCGCTGGGCTAGACTCTTTCTTGGGCTTGGTGTGTGGGCTTGCGAGCCTTATTTTTCAAACCCTATCAATTACCTATCAAAAAATCATGTTATTCCTAGTATATCTAAAAATTCCAAGCTTGCTTCTATCAAACAAAATGACCTATTCTTTGGGACTGCAATAACAAAATAGTGCAAAACTCTTGAAAGGATAAAGAGATTCATTGAACATCTTAAAAAATTTGAAGAATTTTAGTTTAAATGAATCCATTTATTACATTTCTGACCATTACAATCCACATAAAAAGAAGATTTCAAATGCCCTTGGGAGGAACATTCATTGAAGCTCATATTTCCTACTTTCATGGTTAAGTCATAGAAATTAAAATGCTTAGTTTGGTGCTATTCCACCATCCGTTGCATAATTTAGCACAACCCTCTCTGCTCTAACAATGTTGTGAGCTCGACCTGCATATATTTGAAGAAAAAGAAAAAAGGAACAAAAAGAAGGTAAAAATGAAAACAATTCTTGAGATATTTACTAAAGAAACCTCCTTTTCAAATTTTTTACCATGTACTAGCAAACTTCAGTCCTTTATGAACATAATCTCCATCCTTTTGGGACCACTCCGCCCCAAATATCGAGATGTACACTAAATATGACCAGGGCAATGAAGCAATATATCATCAAATCTCAAAGAAAACCGCTGTCTCGGTACCTTCAGTGAAGGATCAATTTCATTAAATATCGTCTTTGCAAAGGCAATTCCAACAATGATCCCGTCCTCCTTTGCGAAATGGGCTTCAGCCATGTCAGCTGGAATGGTGGCCCGCCTAGAGGCGCATCACTTCTGATAGAGCCAGATTTTCCTTAATAAAATGCATGGATTTGCCACCGAAATTTGATGGAAACTCAAAAGGGATTATCAAGGAAACTCAAATTTGATAATCAATTCATGTTTGTAGAAGCATATCTAATCATATATATATATATATTTAGGAGCCACAGGCTTCAAAGACATAAGTAGATGTCAATCCACTAAGAAACCATAAGCTCAAATATGAGAAAGAATAACCATAGAAGATAAGAAAGGAATTAAACCTTGGTCCCCAACATCTTCAGAAAGGGCAAGCTTTATGATGGCTGTCAAATCCTTATGCTGGGTGAGGGGAGGCTTTATAACCATCTATTCAAATTAAAATATTGAAACATTTTTCCATTTCAATTTTCCCTCCTACGAATTCAAAGTTCTTTTCTCTTTTCTTTTTTTCAAATTCTATCAGTTTGTTATTTCCTTTTTCCTTGGAATTGCTCCCAACGCAGCCTAAAAAAAAGTTATCCTTCCACAGGCACTCAATAATTCCAGTCGAAAAAGCTTCGATTTTCATGAAGAAGAAAGATACAGCTAATTTCAGCAGAAAAGATTTTCATTCCATAAAAAGGAAGGAATTGGCAATAAAATTATGACCAGTGAACAACTTGTTCTCTTGCAAACAAAAAGTGATGTTTGAGGATTGAATTTCAAGAACAAACAAGAGTTCTCCTCCAACTCCAAGTGGCCGACTGACTGTTGATTAAGCTTGGAGTGAGAGAGAAGATGGCAAAAACATAGGGGTTTATTTTTGGCCTTTATTTGAAAGTCTCTTGGGCCAGTGGGAGCCTCTTTTTCTATTTACATTGGATATTTAACATACTTCATTTATTAATCACATATCTAGTAAATTTTAATATTTATTATTTAATAATTTTAAGTTGAATTTCTTAAACTATGTTATTTTGATTTGTTCATTTAATTTTTATTTTGAGTGCCAAGATTTTTAATGAAATTTATTTAATATTTTAAAATAAATCAAATTTACATATATATATATATATATATATATATATATATACCTCATATATATATATATATATATATATATATATATATATAGCATTGGTTTTACTTATATTTACTGGCATTATTTTTGTAAAACAATTTTATATACATAGGGGATTATGTAAAGGTGTATTGAAGCACCAAATATGATAAAAATAGAAACAAATACACCCCACACCCACCCAATATCTTTTATATCCGATTTTTGAGTTAAACTTACAAAATTTAAAATCATAAACATGTTATAATCATAATTTGTTTTACATTATTCAATAAATTTAGCAATTAAATTAGAGATATTAATATTAAATATTTCATTTCTTTTACATAACGTACTAAGGCTGGTTGTATTTTTATAGTAATAATATGACATAGTGAAACATTTTCGCGGCCAGCCCGACTTATTTCCATCGCAAAGCGTTTTTTATAGGAATTCGAAAAGTGATTCTACAAAAGTTTTTGTAACATATACTTGTCAGAGTATACACTTTTTTCCTTAAAAAATGTTCTTTCATCAAAGCGGGATTTTTCTTAAGAGCTGGAAATTTTTCAATCACTTGTCTTTCGATTGCTCCCATGGAAAACATCCTAATTTGATCTCAAGTTTTGGAAATTTTAAGATCTTGTTTGGTTATAGTTTTTTGAAAATTATTTTTGTTACGAAAAGAATGAGGAAAACATTTGGTTTTTTACGAAAAACAAAAAGACACCAAAAACAATAAATTAAGATCATAAAAATAGTTTTCTTGACCATTAAAATGGATAAAAACCAAAACGAATATGATTAGGAAAATAAGCTACAAAAAAAATAATAAAATAAAAAATAAAAAAGGGAAAAGAAAGTAAAATATCTAAAAGTTGTTTCAGATGTTTCTCCTTTTAAAGCAAATTATGGATAAACTATTTTAGTACAGAAAAGAGGTTTTTGAAATTCTAAAATTATTCTGTTATTGAGAAAAAAAAAAGTTCCTATGGAGATACTAATTAAGACAATAAAAATATTTTTTGTTGTGATCACTTATGATTTACAAATTTGGGATCATCATATTTTAAATAAATCATTCATGATTACACTCCTTGAATGGACAGCTCCATATCTTCAAAAGACAATCTGTTTTAGTCTATATAGAATTCGAAACAAAACATTGATGTTGTGTACTTAAATTTGTGAACTATAGCACTGTTTAACCCAAACTCAACTCAAGCTCTTGAAACAATGGTGAGATGAGTCTTGGAATTTTCAAATGGGTGTTTGTGGTTTATCACTATCAGCAAGATACCTCAAATCTGCTTGAACAGATTCACTGGTCTGCTTGTTTTAAGTAGGAGCGCCTGTAACTAATGATCATATTGGGATTTACTTATTTTTGTATTCACTTTTTAAGGTTCACATGAACAAAACACGATTTCTAGTTAAGCAATTTGCAGGGGATTTCATAAAACAACTTGCATTCAACACCAGATCTCTATGAATCAACCAATGCTAAACAAAATTCTAGCTATTCAAGATTTACATAAGCTCAAGGAAAATATTTTAGTAGAATAATCAAAAGGTTCGATTCATATGAAAAATCCAATCCCAAAACGTTGAAATAAAATAAGAAATTAAACACCTCAACCAATTTCAGTTGCTTAAATTATTATGAACACACTGGGAGAAAAAAAAAATGGTGCAAACCAAAAGGTCCAGCATTTAAGAAGTTAGCAAATGATTTTCTTAAAGAAAATTATCAATTATCTATTTGATTCAGGTAGTTTTTGAATAATTTTTTCATTTAAACAATTTCTTTAATGAATATTGAGAAATAAACAAAAATTAGAAATCACCTTTTTAAAAAGACAATTTATTTTTACAATTTTAAGAAAGCCTAATACACTAAGATATTTCATCTTAATTCTTAAAACCAAAAA